>OZ007554.1:211978601-212560133 GCA_963931855.1 Philhelius festivus | reverse complement strand
CACACCGTGCAAGTAAAATGAAAAGTTTTTGATTTTTGGTGTCGGTGTCTCGATCGGTGTGATGTGTATGGAGATGTGCGCGCACATTTAGTATTCAGTTTCATCCGAATCGTTGTCCACACAGCCATGAAGTTTATTTATTTAATCCGTTAAAGTACTAACGATAGAAAACTTAAGACTAGATTATATATATGTACATTTTAAATTTTTAATTTACTACATTTTAAATTGTCATTAATTGAAGAAATCAAAAAATTATACTAACTGAAATCAATTGATTTCAGGGACTGTTCACACCATAGTTTGTTCTGCTAAATATAGGATATAGAGACCGTTGATTTCTCAAGCTAGCTTGACTAAAACTAAAATTCAAGTGGCACAGAGCTGATGGAGATATTATTGATCCGTTGACTAATTTTATAATATAACATGGTTGTAGATATTGCCTATGCTTCGAGAGTAAAGGAAGATTGATTAAGATGAGTCTATTGTTATAAGGGGCAGTGTCGATCATTGTGGCCAAGGAAGAAAATGAAGACAGAATCGTAAGAATCTCCTTTGGATTCCCTGAAGTCTGTTAATATGAACTGAATAGAATGGCGCCCAGACTATACAGATATATTCGAGTACTGGTCTGACAAAAGATATGTAGAGAAGCTTAAGAACGTAAGGATCCTGGAAGTCACGGGAGAATGTTTTTATAAATCCCAAAGTTTTATTAGCTTTTCTAATAATATGGTTATTGTGATCAGTAAATGTTAATTTAGAATCTAGAATAATCTCTAGATCAGAAAAAACGGACACTCTGCATAATGAAAAAGAATCTTACATATAGTTGTAGGCTAATAAATTTTTTTGCGGCTAAAACACATTGTTTTACATTTGTCAATATTTAAAAAAAGACGGTTTCTATTGCACCATTCCCTGAACCTATAAATGTCTTCTTGAAGTTGTTCACAGTCGCTGATGGAGGCTATTCTTTTAAAAAATTTGATGTCATCGGCATAGATAAGCACATATGAATTTATTATAATTGATGTCAAGTCATTGATATATGTATATATATATAGAATAAATAGTAATGGGCCTAAATGACTGCCTTGTGGAACACCTGAGTTGACCAAAAATTGATCAGAACGCTCATTACGAAAAGTAACACTATACCTCCTGTTTTCTAAATAAGATGATATCCAGACTAGAAAGCTTTCATTGAACCCTAAGCCATTTAGTTTACTGATTTGAGTTTTGTGACAAGTGAGCTGGATGATGCATCGGACATTAGATATATATACGAGCTCTCTTAATTTCATCAAAATAAGTTGAACGGCGTGAAAGCTTAATGGTACAATATGGTTAACAATGGAATTCGGGTCCTTACCGTAGTTATACTGTTTGCAGAAATTATTTTTACTTATTCTTATCCCTGACTCGATAGTTCTTGCTGACTTTAGTTCGAGCCATGTAATTTTGAAAAGTTCGTTCTTCTTAACTTATGAAAAGCTCTTATTCCTCTTTCGACTGTTGTTCGTTGGCCTATTGAGAAGCTCTTTTTTTTGGCTTTTGTTTAGCTGCATGTGCCCTCCGGAATTCATCGGCAAAGTAGGGATGTAGGTGCCGTAGTAGCTGGATTAACATCACGACAAACGGGCCGTCTCTGATGGATTCTGGGGAATGTTTTCAATACTTGATGATAGACATAGGAAGATTTAAGATGTTACTAGAGGGTGGATCGGAAAAGAACCTGGCAATCTGTTCCAATTGCAGAGGTCCGACCTCAAATTACATCCCAGAATAATTTCATTGTTTTGACTTTAGTCGGGATATTTGTAGCAGTACCTTGGCGACACCGAGGTACTGATCGTAGTCAAAATGTTTTACCCTTGAATTTTTCGAATATATTTTTGTTGATGAATCTGGTTGATATCCATGACCTCTTGTGAATGTTGAGAGACGGGAACTGTTGCATACTAACAATACTACAACAATTTTGATACAATAAGGGAATCAGGTTGCTCTGTGAACTCTTAACACTTCTGTAGTTAGTATGCAGAATTTCCGGTACCTCAACATTTAACATGCTATAGGGTAATGGGTGGATGGTAATCTCGAAATAAACTATCGAAAACAGAATATTGCCATCATGTCAGTTGGCCAAGCTCTACTTAAGACACCGATCTTCTATACCATTAGCTCTAAATAAGTGTGGGAATGCATAAGCAGGCTAAAAAAAACTTGGAAAACAGAACAGGGCCAAACTTTATTAGGCACCTGGTCTTGTCGGTTTTAATGGAAACGAGGAGGCACATTCTTACCAAAAATATGCACATCAACCCCTAACAGGGCCTGAGCCCTTGTGGAATAAGAGAAAATGAATCAAAAACAAAATTAAACAAGAAGAGGAGGCAAGAAGATCCAAAGACTGGAAAGAATCAAATCTAAGGCCAGAGAAACTATTACTGGGCGATTGCAACCAAGGACTTTTAACCAACTGCATCATCTAACTTATTAGGTTTACTTGGTGTTGTTTGCTGTGTCACATGTAGAATCTGCAATATGCATGAAGAAACACCAGACCACATACTGAAAAATGTTGTCCAAACATGCAGCACAGGAAAAACTATCTGGGACTAAGCGAATTAGAAGGGAGAGATTTATCCTCTCTGAAGATGACCCAAATACTAAAATTTCTGAGACCAATAGATTTGTAGGTAGTACCCCTTGGCATAATGGTTAGTGCGTTGGACTGTAATGCCTAAGTTCTTGAGTTCGATTCTCAGCCGCTGCAAAAGTTTCTCTTCAGAGGTGTACTGCCTCTTGCGAGGAATTGATAAATATTCCAAGAATAGCTCTTGTCATGAAAAGTGCTACTCATAAAGTCGTTCGGAATCGGCAGAAAATTGTAGATCCCTTCATTCCTAACACGCACACAGGAATGGTTCAGAGTTTTAAGTCACTAGGTTCTGGTTGTCTTCGAGCTGATGCACCACCAAATTTAATTTAATTTAATAGATTTGGAGGAAGAATAATTGTCAAATGAGCAACATCATCAAGATTTAGGTAGGGGGCACAATAGAGCACTTGGTCGCAGAGCAATAACCCCAATATATGATTCATTCATTTATCTCAACATTCACATGGGTGCAGGGCCTTCTTTTTCGCAATGTCACCAAAGATGTCGCCCTTACTAGCTTGATCCAAAAATCGATTAAGACAATTTTAATATTAGGGTCCAGACGCTCTTAGAAAATGTCTTTCTGATAAAGAAAATATCAGTTTATGCCAAGACCAAGAATTCTTACCTTAGTCTTTCTGACTTAGAATCTCCTAAGGACACGTGAATTTTTAACATTTTTCTCCCTGGCTCGTCCCTTCCCAATTCTTGGATGGCAGTGATAGACTACGTGATAGAGCTTCGCAAGCAGTTGAGCTGCACGTCAAAGTTTATACTCCATATTTCGTTTGGTTGGTTCTCCAACAGTAAATTTGTCCATATTCGAAGTTGCGTGGCTGGAGACACACCCCCACGTCACAATCCCTCTTAGAATAAATCCAAGGACGGGCTACCCCTATAAATACCTCCTTATATGCCTGAACTCTAAATAACCCAGATCAGATGTTCCCTAAGTTGTTCAAACTTAGTGGAACTGTAGACCTTACCGGGAAAATTCTTCCGCTGCCACCTGGATATAAGAGACGAAGTGGAAACAATCGATACTCCCTTTATATAAGCCTCTTAGTCGTGCATTTTAATTTTAAGTATGTACCTACCTTTTGAACAAAGAGTAATAAACGATGAATACTTCTTTCTATTTGAAAGCGTTTCAGTTGAAAGGAACTGAAATATATTGAAATGAATTGAAATAAATTGAAACGAATTCAAATTGTATTAAATGGAATTAAAACAGCCAGGTCTAATCATTTTGAGTGCAATCATGTATACCAAAGTCTTAAAAAACACCAATACAACAATATTATAGGTTGCCCTGGAAAAAATTTTGAAGTATTTTAGGTTGATGTGCTTTGCACAAAGATGTGTAGAGTTCCAATTTTATTTTGAATTAAAAAATGAAAGAAAAATAAAATTCTTTTCATACAAAAATAAAAAAAAAAACAAAATTGTTTTTAACCCTGCTTTTACGAGTAGGTATATCCTTTCCTAAATGTTTCAAACAAACTTCTATACCTTATGTCCCGCAGGTAGGTTTTAGCCGAATTGAAATTATTATCCTTATTTTTTATTTTCTCTTCACATGTCCTAGATATTTTAAAAGTGTTTTTTGTTATTTTATTTTCATAACATTTTAAGATAAACAACAAAATACCCGTATCCTGGCATTCTTTTAAGGGTGACCTATTTATTATTTTTTTTTTTTTTAACTTTCAGGCTAAATATCTACAATTCCACACCACACCCCCCCCCCTCCCCCCACGAAAAAAAAAAAAACTATTCATTTGTGAGGATGATTATTATTTCTATTCCCATCATGCACTTAAGGTTCTAAAATTTCGACGAATCTCACGTTGACGAATTTCCTCTTGGGGTCATAAAGTGGAGCGTTTTAACCGGTACCAAGTGATGTGTGCTTTAAAATTAGGGCGTCTGACATCAAGGAATACTATACATGTGGGGTGACTCTTTTAGAATATAATAACAGCGAACAAATATGATGCACAGGGGGAAAGTGAAAGTGGTATTTCAAACAATTTTTTTTTAGTCATGTACACAGAACATGGAACCAGCATATTCATAAACCTAAACCTTTATTCTTTTTTTTGTTTTTTACTTTGTAGGAATGAAAAGAGTTTCCTGTACGTACATACGATTTTGGGGCTTAACGAATCATTTTAGAAGTCCCTCCTTGTGAACTTTTTGAGATCTGAAAAACTCATTAGAAGTTCTCAAGTAGCAAGGAGTTAATGTCCGTTGTAGAAGCATACAAAGGATAATAACCTGAAACTTGAATGGTTTGCTCATAGCTTTTCTTGAAGTGCTTAAATAGAAATGTAGTTGAGAAGAATGTCTACCTCCGTTTAGATTTTAAGAACAATTTAATATCTCTACTATGTGAATTTCAATCGAACCTAAAATCTTTTGGTTCTCAGTTGTTTTTTATATTTCATTTATGTTGAGAGAATTCTTCAAAAAAAATCCAACACTTTAAACGTTTCAGGTAGTAGAAGCCGTGTATCGCTATAAGGTATAGAGTAGCTAAAAGCTTAGAGGTAAAAGTGAAAAATGTGAAGAATAAACAAATGCACAAAAACTAGGTTCCACAGAAAGAACTGTGTTATTACTTTCGACTTCTTGATTAAATAATCAATGTTATCAAGATCATAATCTAATGAACTTATGACACGCCGCTGTTGTAGATCTTCATCCAAAAAACAAGAATGTGCATTGGTACTGAAAACGAATATGAGCAAAACAATGAAATAGATTAGAAGTTCCCGACAAGAGATCATTGATGAATATAAGAAAGAGTGTCGGAGATAAAACGGAGCCCTGTGGCACACCAGCATTTAGTATATGAGTAACATACATCAAACTGTCCAATACATCTTTTATTGAGCGGTTCGAAAGGTAGTTCATAATTCAACGAAGAAGATACATAAATACTAAATGCACACCTTTTTGTTAAGACAGCTTGATGCCAATCTCTTTCAAATACTTTTGAAATATCAATATTCTTGCTTTCTCTAAAACTATCTAAGGGTTTGTGCCACTGTTAGGTGAGTTATAGCATCAGATCACCAGTAGACCTATTGATACAAAAGGCATAGTGCCGATCATTTAGCAGCGTATTGTTCTTCAAAATATATCCTGAGCTGTTAAATTTATGAGTGTTTTCATGAACTTAGAAGGCAGGGACTTAGGGGCAATTGGACAATAGTTATGCAAGTTTATGGAAGAACCAACATTTTAAATCGTTGTAGCTTTTTTATATAAAAAATTATTTGTTATGTTTAAATCATTAAAAAGAATATGGTATGGCAATTTTTAGTTTCCAAAACAAATATTGACCGGTTTTTGAGATATCGGGTTTAAACCAAAAATTATTTCTTTCAAAAACCCAAAAATTATTTTTTTCTCAGTTTTTATTTGCAATGTTTTTCAAACTTTTTAGACGCTCTATTATAAGTATTAAAAAAATGTTAATTGTCAGGATTCAAAAATTTGAGCATGGTGTTTTCGAAGCATTGAAATTTCAAAAAGAGATTTTGAACATTTCAAAACGATTAAGCTTGGCGTTGCTCTCACCATAAATACTTGACACTCTTAGACACACTGGAAGACTTTCTCCCTACTCGTTGAATGCAAAGAGCTTTGAGGACGCGTTGAGAACTTATAATGTCTATATATACCAGGTCCCTAGGTTCATTATAATAGAACTCTCATAGATGTAGTCTACGTCTTTGAGATAGAGGGCAGGACATGTATAGAGCAGATGAGGAATCGATTCGTCCTGAAATGACCCTTCCTGGACTGTTGCATTTCTACTTATAAGAACGAGTCCGGTTATGACACCTTTTACGGAGCCGATGCGTAATCTGCTTTGAGATTACAAACACGTAAAGGTCTTCAGATCCAGCGGTGGCCAGATTTGTGATTTTTGTGATGAGGCGACATTTTTGGTTTGTTTTCGCAATAGGACCTTGGTTTAGCATAAATTTGCAAGTAGCGCAATAAGTAATGTTCCACTTTTGACTAGTTCAACAGCCTCATAATTTCCTGAAATGTCTCCGTGGCCCAGCACCAAGCAGAGGTGAGTGTTGAACTGCTGTGCCATCTCTGTGAGAGATGACTGGTAGGTTAAAGCTGTTATACAGCTAGAAAACTTAGTGTTTATTACGCATTTTTTGAAAAAATTGACTTCAAAGTCAAAATTTTGCTCGGGAAAGAAAAATTTAACACCTGTTAAAATTGAATATCTGGCAACCCTAAAAATACATCGGCTCAATTTAAACGTAGTTTTAAAGGTTAGTATTTCTACCATTAGTACTGACAGAGAAATTGACCTTAACATGGGCCAGGGTACACCAAAGTTAGCCTTTTTTTAAATCGTCAAAAAAGATGTCAAAGTTAAAAATCAAACTTTACTGTAGAACACTTTTTTTCTTAGAATATGACCAAGAATCACATCCCAAAGTATGGCACACGAATTACCGGACACCCTGTATAGAGTACAAAGGTTTAATATTGGCTTCGCCATCTGTTTGATATCACATTTTCTTTGAGCCAAGATTGGACTTCTTTAATCGCCAAATGTTCCGGAACACGGTACAGTGTTAAAGAAGACGAAAAAAGAGACTTAAGTTTAGTCTGTTTGAGCACACACCTGCACCAAACCCATCACCAATTTTCAATCCATCAGTAAAAAAATGAATTGATTCTTCTTCCAGGAAAATCAAGTCCTTCCAGATGGATCCAGAAGGGAGGGTAACCTTAAAGTTTGTATCGAACTGTAATTGTGGAATGGTGTATTCTATGTTGCTTGGCCAGGGCGGCAAAATGTCGCCGGTGAAGCGTTTAGATTAAAGATCATTTATGTTTCATGACAGAACGTTTGACAAGTCAACAAACAACAATGACGTACATTTAAAATTTTCCCCCCCGCCTGTGATTCGTCGTTGACGCTCTCGGCTGATTTCCGTGAATTCGTAAACGGTGCGTAAGGCCATAAGAGTGCACTCCGTTTATATCGCGCTACTTACGAAACTAAAACGGAACGTTCCAAAACTCTCGCGAAACTGAAAGGGAGCGTTCCGAAACATATGTGTGCGAGACCGCTGGCGGGGGCGCTGCAAACGGGCAGACTTTTGACCACGTACATAATATATAGGTATAAAATATGTATAGTATATAAAGTAAGTAACCGCCAGCGCCGCCAGCGCAGCGGTCTCGCATATCATATGTTTCGGAACGCTCCCTTTAGTTTCGAGAGAGTTTCTGAACGTTCCGTTTTAGTTTCACGAGTCGCGCGACAATAACGGAATGCACTCTTACGGCCTTACTCGCCTTTTAAGTAATCCTTGTATTGTTTCTGTTGCAAGCTGTTTGCCAAATGGTGGAAGCTAAATCCAAGAATCGGAGACCATGAGAACAGCCTGGACCTTGAGCAGAGCTTCTTGAAATGGAAGAAGTTGGAAGTTCGCCTGAACCGTAAAGCAAACATCGATCAGAAACAACAAGAAGTTTTTGAAAGTGAGGAGAAGAAGTGGAGGGATATATTGTACCGGTTGTTGAATATTATCCAGTTTTAAGCCAAACAGAATCTGCCCTTCAGAGGACATCGAGGAGATGATAGTTGCAACCGTGGGAATTTTCTGGAGTTAGTGCACCTCCTAGGTAAATACGACCCTCTTTTAATGGAACATCTGACAAAGATAAAACCCAGAATGAATTGATAAACTTACTGAGACAGCAAGTTCGATCCACCATCATCCGTCGCATTCAAGAAGCTAAATATTATTGCGTAATCTACGACAGTACACCAGACATCTCCCACAAAGACCAAATGAGCCAGGTTCTGCGATACGTACATATCGAAGCAAAAAAGGTCGCCGTGGTAGAATCTTTCATCAACTTCTTCGAACCAAAAGGAAAAAATGCAGGAAATCTCAGCAACGATATAATCGCGAAGATAACATCAGACGGACTGGACATACAGAACTTGAGAGGACAGACTTATGACAACACTGCCACAGTGTCAGGGATCCACAATGGAGTTCAATCCCGGATTAAAGTACTTAAAAACTCTACTAGTGAAGAGCAGAGACCGTTTCGTCCAAGCCGCAATCGACTTTGCTAAGACTCTCAGCGAAAAACTCGGAATCGAACTCAAAACGAGAAGAATGCATGCATGGCGAAGAATCCGCAGATGCAGCTTTGTCTCACGAGCATGAACTCCGTCGAGAGGTGTTCGCATCATTTGAGAAGATCATTCAAGAAATGACGACTCGATTCCAGCAAGTTCAAGAAATAGCGGACAAGTTCGGAACTTTTGGACACCAAGTACGAGTGTGATCTTTCCTATGTATTAGAAGACATCGACAAGGACGTGTTTCAAATGGATCGGAAGCGTTTCCAGCAATTTGTCGCCAGTTCTGAATCAGAGGAAGATATAAGGGGCAAAGGATCACTGGAGCTCTTCCAGTTTATTCAAAAACTGAATCTGGGGATCTCGGTTCCAAATACAGTCATCTTTATTCTTTTATATTTGACTTTGGCAATTAGTGTCACTAGTTGTGCGAGAAGTTTCTCGAAGTTGAAGCTAATCAAAAATTATTTCAGATCCACTATGAGCTCCACTAGACTATCAAACTTGGCTTTATTGTCGATTGAACAAGTATTGGCTGCAAATATTGATTTGGACAAAGTTATTTCTGACTTTTCTGCTCGTAAGGCCCGTAGAATCCGTTTGTGAAACCGCTGATCATATTTTACCTTCAATAAAAGATACCTCATTGCCTGTGAAATGATGTCTCAAAATTTTAATTAAGTATTGAATGGGGCGGCAAAATGGGTCTCCCGCCCCGGGCGCCGAGATGGCACGCTACGCCACTGGGCCTGACCCCCTAGTCCACACCGATCTGCCCGATCTGATAAGCTTATCAGCTTATTTAAGGCATTTTGTTAGACGTATTAGGATGCTTTCCAGATACGGCTGAAGCCAGGTTATCCGCGTAAGCAATCACCTTGTAACCCTCCGATTCCTGGCCGCAGCTTACTTACTATCAAGTTCTAAAGAAGGGGAGATAGAACACCGCCTTGCGGTGTATCGCTACTAACACGTATTTTTTACCTAATAATCTTGCTGGTCAGGTTTTGATTAATCAATTCACCAATAAACTATCTACATTCAGAGATAACAGTACAGATGTGCCGGCTTTTTTATCGCCTTCTTTATCTAGAAAGGCATCCACAGTAGATTTTATATGATGGAGAGGGATTTCTCTGAACACTATGCATGTTGAAACGTTGAGATAAGTTTCTTATCAATTTTTGTTCTTTAATCGATATCACCTAAGCTTTCACAGGTTTTGAGGAGAAATGATTATATACTGATAGGTCTAGGATCTTTCAGGTTAACATGGGATCATTTACTAGATCTGGTATTTAAAACAACTTTAACTTCTTCTCATGATTTAGGTAATGTGTAAAAATACAATAATATTTAAACTTTTAAGAATCTTTAGCATACCAAAATAGTTCAAAATTAGTTGTACCGTTTTTGAGAAAATCGAAAAAAAATAGTTCTATTAAGGGAACAGTTTTCGTGAAATAGATTTAAGGCAAATAATCCCAGTCGCTTAAATTGTAGTCGAATCGACATACAGAACTCTGAGACCATTTTTTCAGTTTCCCTCTAATCGAATGTCAAGTCTGATCAAAATCCCGAATTCGATTTGTTTAACGAATGGATAGCCTGCCAAATAGGATCTTTATATCACAAATTTAAAACATCTGGGATAACTCTAAAAAAAAATCCTGTTTTAGTATCGTCAGCCGGATTGGAGGGAACTTATAATTTCCATTAGAGTGCAATTTGCTTAAATGAGAAACACTTTTCCATGACATTGCTACATCAACTTTGAAAAAAAAAAACATTTTTTTAGGTGAATCAGCTGAGAAATGAACCCAATCATCTGATGTAACAGTTCACTAACCGTTACACCAAAAAGAATTTGAAGCCAGAGTAAATAATCTGGCATATTTCCTACCATTATTACTGTATACACTCTAATCTATTGGCCTTTTAACTGCACAATCAAAAGTTCGGCACAAAGGCTGTCAGTTCCAGCAATCTTGATGGACTTAGGCTTAGATAGAGCTATAGCCGGGTGCATGCAATTGTCAGCCTAAGTTGATCATCTACAATGAATGCTACAATCTGCTTGATATTGGAATTGTACTAGGTATCGCTACATCGCCGTTGTACCTTCAATTTTCAGAAATGATCTTTCAATATTCTCACCTTCGACTGACCTTCTACTGCAATATTCCCTTGATCCTCATTGAAGGACTTTGTTTTTGAGAGGTTGTTTTTAAAAGTTTACCAACATTATTCCTGCTATGAATGAATTAATATTAAGAGGGGGCTTGCGACCTAAAGATCTATTGTGAGTTGCTAACTATACAGCTCTTCTTCTAAGTTTTTCCCTTTGACGAGTTTGATTATTTGGAGTATCTTCAGAAAGCATAAATCATTCTATCCTACCTGGTACTGTCCCAGATACTTTTTTCTTTGATGCATTAGTAGTTTGCATCTCCTAGTATGTGTTCCGCCGTTTCGTCATGAGTATTGCGGAATACGCATATGCGGGTTGTTTAGAAGGCCAAGAATACTGAAGTGCCTTTTTTTTATAATTAACGCGCACTCAAGGGATTATCACTACCCTTTAAATGTTGGTTGAACACAGTGCGAGCATTTAGGAAACAGTGGGAGGATTGAGTAGGAGAAACCGATGTACATTCGTCTTAAATTTCTGGACATTGAAATGGGGAGGAAAAACAGAGTCGGTTAAGGAATTCCACATTCGAGTCGTACGGCAAAAGAAGGAATCTGTGTACTTACTCGTAACTGTGCGTTCAAAGTTTGGCTCAAGGGTAGGTATATTGATGAGCATTCCCAGCGGCACGAGTATTACGGTGAAATTTTTTTAGGGGGGGAATGCAACTCGCTATTTCAATAGAACATTGTTTATAGAAATAACGATAAAACAGTGATAGACAAGAGACATTTCGACGATGTTCCAACGAAGCAATTGTTTCGGAAATTACTCTGTCACCTATCAGCTTTAAAGCTCTATTCTGGATTCTGTCTAGTAATTGTTTACAGAGACCCGTGGGTCTCAAACGATCTTGGTAATAGTTGCTTCACTTTTAGGGGTTCTTTCCAGTTTTTTGATCTCTTTGTCTCCTCCTCTATTCTGATTTAAATCCTGTTTTCTGCTATTTCGTAGCAGAACTCTGGTCCCATTAGAGCAGTTCTTTTGCCTTTTTTTACTTGAGAGTTTGCCTACTCATTGCCCTGGACACCTTAGTATATGTCCAAGTACCCAATGAAGTGACATTATTGTTCTTGTCCAGTTCGTTTAGCCTTCCTTCACATTCCCACATCAACATCAATCGTTGAGTGCGGCTTGACTATCTGACATAGTGGAAATGTTTTGGTTTCGGTAATAACTTTCGAAATTTCGACCTGCACATTCGGCTATGGCATTCACTTCCGCCTGGAAAATGGTAGTGGATCGTCCCATTGGTATGGAAATTTCCTTCTAGGCCCAAAAATTCCAGCACCAGTCCCTTCTGTTGTTCTTGAACTATCTGTGCACCACTTAATGGCATTGGCTTTGAGTGTGTAGTTTTTTGATTCGCTTATCTACTCTCTTTTGCAACTTAACTCCGTGTTATTTTCTGTAGAAAGTCCTTTTTCCTGTGACTTATACATTTAACGTCTCCCTTCCGATTACTATACTCTGTCCAACAAAAATTGTCAGTACAGGGAAGATAGGACGTTTGTCTCTCATTCTGGTTGCATTGCCATGCATAAGTGTGTCGCCTTGTAAAGCTCTCACAGGGATTCCGTAGCTTACATTATAAATCGCCGCAAATGATAGTAAAAAACGCGTAGGGCTACCGTCTGCCTATTCAAAACGACTGAAAACAATATTCAATTTACCTTTTCCCACAACACCAAGCGGTAAGATAATATGCGCGTTTTTTTTTAAGTTGAAAAGCAATGTGACAACACTCAACATACTCATCTTCTTAAAATGTGCTCTCAAAAGCTTCAAATCCCAAAAGCTCCTTAATAAAAACCACTGAAAAAGCTCCTTGCTTGCAATTGAGAATGATACTGGTAACTCCGTTTTGATGTAGATAAAGAGCGCACGATCGTATTGAGTGACACTTAACACTAGGGATGCTCATGGAAAAAAAACATCGATGTTTTATTCGATGTGATACATCGTAACCTTACATCGATGTTTGTCGATGCATCGCATAAAAACATCGATGTTTTCGATGTATCGAATGAAAAAATAAAATATTTTTTTTAATGCAATCTTAGGGATTAGAAAGCGAAACATTAACGACCATATTATTAACGAATTTCAAAACAAGTTTTATATCAAAGCATGTTTAGTGAATGCTTGAAGTTGCATATTTTTCCAAACTTGGCACTATTATTGAGAGATTTGACATCTAGAAGACACAATCTTAAATTAAATTTCGGTTTAATTTAATTATAATGGGCGTTATTATTTTGAAATTAAAAATCCTTTTTTGTTTTAAGCTTTGCATAAATAAAATTTTATTTACGCGCTTTCCTTGAATCCTATTACGTTGCTGGTTTAAAAACTGTGAAGCTTTTGAAAAAAACTCTTTGTGATGGCACTGAGCTTGCTACCAAAGTCAAGTATTTGTACGCAATTTTGTAAAACTTTGGGAATTGTTGTTTGTAATCGGACCATGTTTCCAAAGGGTTTTCACTGAAACAACCAACAGGTGCCTTCAAGTACACGGAAAGCTCATCAGAAACACTTTCTTCATTTTTGTTGGTTTTCCAGTTTTTGTGAACTAGTTGGTAATGGTCACTTCAAAGGCTGAAATCTTTGGATATTTTGTCCGAACTATCAGTCAGATTCCATTTGCTCTTCATTTTGTAGATCTTTCTTCATCAATTCTTGAATTTTTTGAATAGCTTGAGCCCAAGCAAGCGTGTCTTCAAAATGAAGTTTTTTGAACCGCGGATACAGCAAGGTGGCGATAGCTAATGATGAAACTTGTTCTATGAGGCCCATCCGTTTGTCAATTTCTGTCAGAATAAGCTTATGCACTTGCAGTACTAACGGTTCATCGATCACAAGCGATTCGGTTAGGTACTGTGACTGTGAGTGTGTATTGTACGATGTTGCTTTCAATATGAATCGAATGAAATACACCATCACACTGATACATAAATTGAAAGAGAAGAGAGCATGTGAAATAAATTTAACTGTAGATTTGGCACTTTGAGCGAGTTTTTTCAATGCTTGCTTCATTCGATGCATCGAATAAAAAACATCGATGAATCGGTAAACATCGAAAGGGTGCGAAAAATCGGATTTATTCGATACATCGAATAATAAACATCGATGTTTTCAATGTATCGATGTTTTTTGAGCAACCCTACTTAACACTCTTGACAGTATCTCATCAGCAGTTGGATACGACGGTCGTGTTGTGGTGTACAACTTTTTGCAAAGAATTACAACAACAATTCCTTAAGAAAAGTCAGTGGCTTGCTCTTTTTTTAGTGTCATTTTTCCTAACGCATTGTAGTGAGGGTGCATCAGGCGCCACTGCTTTAGAAAAACACTCCCATAAGGCCTGTACTGACAATTTTTGTTGGACAGAGTATAATATAATGGGGGCAGATGAAGAATAACCGCCATCGCTGTTGGAGGACAAGTTGTCATTGCTCCAGTAATCCATAAACAAGCCAGCGCTTGCACGTTTCCTAGTGCTTTCCTAGTTTCTTGCAACTCGTTTCTTTTGAGCCAGGCAACTGATCGTTCCTGGCTATGTCATATCTCTCTGTTTTCGCGATCTTATGATCTTCCAGTTACCTCTGAGAAGAGTCTATCAATCAATGTTAAGATATAAGTGAGATATAAGTCTCCGATGTAATCTAAACTGCTGACGTCAAGGTACGAGTGTAAAACTAAATTTCTTCATATCCTCTTTAATCTCTCTCTTACACAAACATTCAAAGGACAGCACTTCCACAGATAAAACTTTCCATCTTTCTATAAAGTTCGAATAGACCGAATGCTACAGATGCAGCCCTTTATTATTTTAATGGCGCAGTTGCCCCCGTCTCGGCTCCAAAGTACTTTTATGTTTACCAGCACCTATACATACACCCATTTTAGATAGATATACCTACGTTACTTAAAGGTTAATGCATAACAACTTAGGACATGTTCATGCATCATGTGCAATGTGCATGTTCCTATATACGCAACTCGACTAGGTAATTGAAAAGTTTTACAAAAGTCCTCCCGCTCCCACGAGACAGACCTTAATGATTTTACAGAATTATCTTATCTTACCATCCGGAGTCCGAGGAGCATATCCTTTTAAAAAATTATTGTAAAATATTGCATGAATATGTATTTGCAGATCCCTTTGGAAATACTTTACAAAATTAACACATGAGTGAGCATTGCAACGATTTATAATTGGATTTATCATCATTATTAATAAGTAGATACTTGATTTTAATGAAACCATGTCAGCTCTTTGAGTGCCCGCTCTCCAGAACTTGTTTTTCTCTACTCGCATATACCTACGTAGAAGTGTCTACTTGTTACTCGTACACAGGATATTTCTTTGGCCCATCTCCGGTATCCGGTTAGGTTTTAAGCATAAACACCCTCTCGCTTGTCCTCGTTCACATACACCACCTTCACATAACACTTGCTATCTATAGGTACATGTATTTGCGGTTGGGAGTGTAATTTCTGTTTTTCTGTTTTCCGCGTTTATTGTGCAGGACCCTTAGGTGATATAATTTTCACATAATTTTCCATACGGATGAATAAGAAATTTTAATTTCCCTCTGCAACAGGATGATGCAAGTGATGAAAGGGTTCAAGTAGCAGCACACTTGTAATTAATAATAAAAAATTAAAAAATAGTGTGCGGCAAATTCGTGGCGATAATAGGGCAGCGGAGGCGGTGTCATGGCGTCCGCGACGGCAGCATGATATTATGAAGAATTTAAATGCAACTCAACTCGTCCTGTGCACGCGCAAAGATTAATTGAATTTATTTTATTTAAACGCAATTAAAAATTATGCCACTTGCCACTTACAAAAAAAAACCACAACCCTTGTATATAACAGGATGCACCACACGCACATGCACTTTGCCCTATGGATATGGACACGCCAACTTTCACAGGCAAGAACCAAGAGTTACTTGCGAGGAAAACTTACATGGAATACGCACCTCCCTGTGTAAATACATAGATGAAATAAGATAATATATATATTTTAATTAAAAATTATAGCGTACCTAGATACTTTTGACCAAACGATGAAGCCCGAAAAAAAACTCTTAAACCATTTTATTTGCTGTATATTGTTGTGCGGTTACAGCGTGTGTGGTTAATACACCACCACCGGGGGGCAGGGTGGGACTTGGTTATGTCAATTTATGCGGAATAAATTTCACGTTTTATTGCTTTTGTTGATTAATATTGGAAAATTCGCTCTATAAACAAAAATATGTTCACAGATAACAAACAACAGAAAAATCACACTCAAAAAGGCAGAGTGTTTGCTTTGTTTTGTTTTTTTATTTTTATTTTTAAAACCTACAAATGTGTGTTTTTTTGTCAACACCATATCCCAAGAGGTGAATATTATGTACCTGAGTAAATACAAACAATTTCGAAATTAATATTATTTATCTGTGTCTGTTTGTAAAGGGCTTAAAAAAATCCAGAATAAAGGAAAATATTTGAAATTCGACTTTGTGCAAACCAAATTTATATCCCGTACACCGTTTTTTTAAATTTAATTTACAATAGCAAATAGCTGCAGTAGATACAACCACACATCTGTGAGAGTGTGTGAGGGCTTGTTGGAATTAATTTAAACCTAAAACAGGAAAAATCGATTACCGGCAGCCACAAGCATTAGATGTCACAAAGCACCAAGATAAACACATTTTTAATAGACTATTAAAAACTCATTAAAACTGCATATCCAACGTGTGTAGTAGGTACATGCAGTATATTTAAAATTTATTTTTTTTTTCGGTTAACATTGGGAAAAGCTTACATTTAAGGTAAATGAACTGAATGTTAATAATAGTGTGAACTTTTTGTACCACAACTGTTTCGTATGAATTTGTAGGTGTTAATTCAGTGTAGGAAAAAGGGGCGTGGCATGTTTGCATTCAACTCCACTGTAGTCTGTAGTTACTCGAAGGTTGGGTGGAGGGAACATCTTGTACTTCCCACTGAAAAATAAGAAAAAAGCAAAAAGTGGCCGTGGCGCGATGGTTGTGTGCTCGCCTGTCAACCTCATGATCACAGGTTCGATCTCTGCCATCGTCTATGTCGTTTTAATTCCATTAAAAACAACCTAAAAATTGTCATCAATGGGTTGCTGGTTAACTCATTACATGTTGTTCAGGCATAACACTAACAACATGTAATTGAGTTAAACTAGTATGCCAATCAAGGATGAATACGAATAAAATAATGTGAATTATAAGCGACATAGAAATAAGACACGGCATTGCTCCGCTGTAGTTCATCCGCTATCCCTGGAGATAAAAAATCTGAGACAACTACCAACAGTCTCAGAACATCGTGCCACACATCTTTCCTATCCTTCTTTCTCTTCTTAACTTCACGCCCGCGCTGTGTTGAAACATTTTAAAGGGTAATCATAATCCCTTAAGCGCGGGAAGATTATAAAAAAAAAAAAAAAAAAAAAAATTAGGAGCTATGCTATGACGGCTCATATAGAGGACCTAAGCCTGGTGACTTACAACTCAACCATTTCCACTTTTGCAGAAAAGGACCTACAATTTTCTGCCGAATCCGAACGGCTAATGAGCAGAACTTTTCATGAAAAGAGATACACCTGGAAGATTTGTCAATTTTTCGTAGATACACCTCTAAAGAATTTTTTTGGCAGCGACTATGCATCACACCCAAGACGCCCTGCAAAAACAAATTAAATGCACGACTGGGTCGCACGAACTTGCTCCTATGTAGACTAGGAATTTTAAAATGAATGGTATTATAGAAAACTCTAAAACTAAACTAAAAAAAACTCTGTTGGTAGTAAGAGATAAAAACAGAATGCTATGCAAATGCGAATTTATGTGAGAACAAAAATTATAAGTCGTTGTAGTGGTTTCTTAAAAAAAACATCCTTTTTTGTAAAAAAAAAATTTAAACACTTTTAAGAAAAAAATTTGGTACGCCAATCTAAAATTTTTATTATTGTTCGAATAAAAACTAAATTTACAAAAAAGAAATATTGAGCCGTTTTTGAGATATCGAATTTTTCGAAAAAAAAAAAATTTTTTGGAAATTAACAAAAAATGTTTTTCTTAAAGTTTTGAAATGCAGTGTTTTTTAAACTTTTTTAAAGCTTTCTCTATAAAAAATTTCATCAAAATCCATTATGTCGATAATGAGAAATTCAAAGTTCGAAAAAATCGTTTTATGGTAGGTAAGTAGAGTCAGTTATATGTTGTTTTCAAATTTTTTACTTGCGACTCGGCCGATTTTCTTCAAACTTGGTAGATATGGGTTTTAATTTTTTCCCCCCAAACGTTTTTTTCTGTTTTTTTTAAGACCAAAAATAACGGTACCTGCCATACGATTTTTTTTCGAAATTTTATAAATATTTTTTTTTCTCAAAAACTGTCCCACAGAATTTTTAAAAAAAAATTTGAAAAATTTTATTTGGTTAAAACTAGCTAATGGTTGAAAAAAATTTTACAAAAAATTGTTATTTTTGGTAGCCCCCCTGGGTCCATTTTTTTTGTTTTTGATTTTCTCGAAAACGGTAAAGCCGATTTATGTAATTTTTTGTATGCCAAAGCTCCTCCAAAGTTTGAATATTATTACATATTCAAATTTTCAATTTTTAATTTTTGAATTGAAAAAAAAAATTCAATTTTTTTTTTGGAAACTCAATATTTCGAAAACCCCATGCTCGATTTTTTTCAAACTTGACAAATAAAAGTTTCTTAACATAATCTACAAGATTTGAGAAAAAAAAATTTGTTTTATCTAAAACTAACATACTAACCATACAAATTTAAAAAAGATGGTTTTCGAAAATCGTATTTTTCTCGAAAACGGTTCCGAGAATTTTGCTAAAATTTTTTTTCTTTTGATTAATTTTTACGATCTATAATTTAAAAAAAAAAATTTAATCTAGATATTACTGACTGTACCTACCATAGAACGATTTTTTCCAATTTTGAATTTCTCATTATCGACATAACGGATTTTAATGAAATTTTTTATAAAGAAGCTCCTAAAAAGTTTAAAAAACATTGCATTTAAAAACTAAAGAAAAAATACTTTTTCAATTTTTAGAAAAATTTTTTTGAAAAATTCGATATTTCAAGAACGGCTTAGTATTGTTTTTGGAAATTAGACTTTTATTCGTACAATAAAAAAACTTAAGGTTGGCGTACCAAATTTTTTTCTTAAAAATGTTTTAAAAATTTTGTACATAAAAGCTTATTTTTTTAAGGAACTACTTGTTCCTGCATAAACTCATATTTGCATAGCATTCTGTTTTTATCTCTCACTACTAAAAGAATTTAAAAAATTCATTATATCCTTATGAACAGTTTTCGCTAATAACATTCGTTTTTAAAATTCCTAGTCTATTACATAGGAGCAAGTTCGTGCGACCCAATCGTGTATTTTATTTTTTATTAAATTAAAGATCGTAAGAATTAATCGAAAGAAAAAAATTTTAGCAAAATTCTCGGAACCGTTTTTGAGAAAAATACGATTTTCGAAAACCATTTTTTAACATTTGTATGGAGGGTACCGTTATTCTTAGGTAAAGCACAATTTTTTTCTCATATCTTGTAGATTATATTGAGAAACTTTTATTTATCAAGTTTTGAAAAAAATCGAGCATGGATTTTTCGAAATACATATTGAGTTTTCAAAAAAAGATTGAAATTTTTTTTAAAAATAATCAAAAAAATTTTTTTTTTTAATTTTAATACACAATAATATTGAAACTGCTGGGGAACCTTAATAAAAAGAAAATGATCCAAATCGGTCGTACCATTTTTGAGAAAATCAAAAACAAAAAAAAAGGTTTCATTTTTTGGGAAATTTTTTTCAACCATTACCTAGCTTCAATTAAATGGTTTTTTTTTTGTAATGTTTTTTTTTTTTTTAAATCTGTGGGACAGTTTTTGAGAAAAAAAAATTTATAAAGTTTTGAAAAAAGTTCGTATGACAGGTACCGTTATTTTTGGTCTTAAAAAAAAAGAAAAAAAAACCTGTGGGGGTAAAAAATTAAAAACCATATCTACCAAGTTTAAATAAAATCGGCCTAGCCGTTTAGGCTTTAGGGAAACAGACAGACAGAAATTGTGAGACCCACTTTTTTTCGTCTTCGCTATCATCGAAATGTCAACTTTGATCGAAATCTTGAGTTCGATTTTTTAACGAATGCATAACTTGCCTTATAGTACCTATAAGTCACAAGTAAAAAATTATGCCAATCCGGGGATAGGAAAGGATAGGATATTTACTGAGGAGGAAAATCGAACTAAGAACTTGACACAATTGGATAGAAATTCGCACACTAGATGGAGGAAAGGATGAGATCGGTTAAAGATTTTCAAGAAATATCTCTTAGCCCCAAAGCTTCTCAATGACCGGCAGTATGACTTTAACATGAATAGGTATCATCATATGTAAGATTATAATATTCTAAACACCCTGTAGTTAAATATTCATTTAATTTATTTAATTAATAACTTCATTATTATGTTTTAAGTCCACCGATCGTTCGATGTTACAGTTTGGTATATCGTTAACGTTATGTAAGAGCATTATCGTATGTATATACTTATTTTAAGAATACCCAAATTGTTATATCTAGTCAGTTGCAATAAAGCCTTTTACAACGAAGCATCTTTATACTATTCTTTTTATTTAGAAGCCCTCTCCACTCCGTGCCCCTTACATCCTCAGAAGTGGGATGAAAGTACAGTAGAGTAATAACTTTTTTTAAGATTATTTTATAAGTTAAATGCGCCAAGAGATAAAAATTTATGAGTTATCATAGTTTGTTTTACGAAACTTTTTATGCAAAATATTTATTTGGCGATTTAAACGTTTTGAATAAAGTACTTTATTTATGAAAATGACGACGAGAGCTTCGCAATTTATTGAAAACGCGACTGTGCAACAGTTAAAAGATAAGCTGGCTGAACTTGGAATGGCAACAAATGGACTTAAGACTGCTTTGAAGATTCGCTTGGAGCAAGGAATCGAACAACTTGAAGAGCAACAAATCGAAGAACTTTTTCCGCCGAATGATAACCTTGGTGACGAGAATTCAGAGCAATCTTCGCATCTGGAGGAGGAAAATAGATTGGTGCTACAACAGTTGGATAGCTTACGGCAAATTGTGGCTAGAAAAGAGGAAATTCGTCTGCTTCAGACAAAATTGGCTGAATTAAACGAACCTGATGCGATGAATCATGCTGTTTTTTTCTTTTAGAGACATCGAGGATTCTCTTCAAACTTTTTCCGGTGACGGCAATTACCCTGTGACGAGGTGGATTCGAAGCATCGAAGAATCCAAACTGATCTACAAATTGGATGACTCGAGATGTTTTATATACGCTCAACGCTTGCTAAAGGGTACAGCTAAACTTTTTTTAAGATCTGTCTCTTGCCATTCTTGGAGTGAACTTAAGACAGCTCTAATCAACGAGTTTCAACAACATGCAACAGCGTCAGATGTCCACCACACTTTGCGAAATAGGAAAAAGCACAAAGACGAATCCATCCAACAATATGTGCTCATCATGCAAGAGATCGCAAGCTCAGCTGATATCGAGGAGCAAGACATCATGAATTATATAATTAAAGGTATACCCGATACGATGTCTAACAAACAAATTTTACTTACAGCGAACAGTATTGCGGATCTCAAGAGAATTTTGAGGAAATATGAAAAAATGAAGGCATCAGATTTCCAGCCAGCACCATCAGGCTACAGAACGGTGAGGGATAACCCCAAATTTTCTAACACAAGCTCCAGAAGCCGAATAAGGTGCTTTAACTGTAATGATGTTGGTCACGTGCTCACTAACTGTCCTAAGCCACGCAGAGATAAGGGTTCATGTTTTCGATGTGGCCAAATGGGACACAGCATAAAAAATTGTCCACAATCAGCTGTTTGTGTTCTCGAAGGTGATGACGCTGCCGAAAAACAGCAACAAGCCAACTTTCTAGATGATTTCCACGGAGTTTTTGAGTACACATTTATCACCGAGTCAAGTACAACAAAATTGGAAGCCAAGACAATGATTGACACTGGGAGTCCAATCAGCTTTGTTCAACAAAAATATATACCACCTTATTTGATGACATCGATCGACTCTACAATGCATGACTACGTGGGAATCAATAACAGTAAATTAATTATTTTTGGTAAGGTTTATTGCAACATTAAGATTAATAATTTATGTTTTATGAATTTATGTTTATATGTGGTCAAAAATGACACAATGAAAAATACAATTATTTTAGGAAGAGATTTTCTACAAAAAACAAATTCAAAATTTACTTTAGGAGATAAAATACTATATTTGTGTCAAACTGATAATGATTCTAAGGTGTGTGATTTTAATGAAGAAATTTTTAATATTGATACGTTTGATGATCGTGACGATAAATTTACGTTAAAAATTAATGAAAATTTAAGCTTGGAAGAAAAAAATAAAATTAGAGATTTAGCTTTTGGAAATGTTTCTTATAGTAAAATTTTAACTGAAACAAATGAAAACGAAATTAAAATGAAAATCGCGTTAACAGATGCAAACAGTGTTTTCAATTGTGCGCCAAGAAGATTACCGCATGCTCATAAAATCGAACTTCAAAAAATCTTAGACGATCTTTTAGAAAGGAAAATTATTCGTGAAAGTAATTCACATTATGCGTCGCCGATAGTTCTGGCTAAAAAGAAGTCCGGTGAGCTGAGATTATGTATAGATTTTCGGCAGTTAAATAAAATTACATTGAAAAATAATTTCCCTATTCCTTTAATCGAGGATATGTTAGATGGTTTGAGAGGTAAAAAGTTTTTCTCATTACTTGATTTAAAAAACGGTTTTCAACATGTCAAAATGTCCGAAGAATCTATAAGATATACTTCTTTTGTGACACCCTTAGGCCAGTATGAATATCTGGTTGTTCCTTGTGGTCTCAAAAATGGACCAGCTGTTTTTCAGCAATTTATAGAGCAAAAGTTCAAAACTCTTATACGTTCTGGAAAACTCCGAATATACTTCGATGATTTATTGGTCGCAACTGAAACAAAAGTTGAACATTTTCAGATTTTGCATGAGGTCTTTTCAATAGCACATCAAAATAATTTAGAATTTAGGTTTGATAAATGCATGTTCATGCATGAAAAAATAACTTACCTAGGCTACGAGGTTTCGTTTAGTGGTATACGTCCTAATGCTGATGGTAAGCGTGCTGTGATGGAATTTCCAGTACCTACAAACATTAAAACCTTACATTCTTTTTTGGGATTATGCTCCTATTTCAGAAAATTTATACTAGATTTTTCAATTCTTTCCAAGCCTTTATATGACATTCTGAAAAAAGATGCAAAATTTGTTTTTGGCAAAGAAGAACTTCTGGTTTTTGAAACTTTAAAAGAAAAACTCATTAATGCACCAGCTTTGAGTATTTATAATCCAAATGCTGAAACTGAATTGCACTGCGATGCAAGTAATCTTGGATTTGGTGCAGTATTACTGCAACGCCAGGAAGACAAGTTGTTTCATCCCATATTCTTTTTTTCTAAACGTGCCACCGAGCAAGAGTCAAAGTACCACTCATATGAGTTAGAGACCTTAGCGATTATATATGCATTAAGACGTTTTAGCATATACCTTACTGGGATAAAATTTAAGATTGTCACTGATTGTAAATCACTTACTTTGACACTTAACAAAAAGCTCTTGAATCCCAGGATATCGCGATGGGCCTTGGAACTTCAAGAATACGATTATGCTATAGAGCATAGAGATGGGAAGAAGATGGGTCATGTTGATGCTCTCAGCAGAGTGCACAACATTTTGCTAATTGTTGAAGCAAACTCATTTGAGCATGCGCTAGCCGCATCACAGCAAAAAGATAAAACTATTCAGCAATTGGTCAAGATGTTAGAAGAGCGAGAAAGTTCCTCTTATGAACTTATTAATGGACTCGTTTATCGAAAAATAAACCAAAAAATCTTTTTTTATGTGCCATCGCAAATGGAAAGAAATGTTATTCAGACTCATCATGAAGCGTTATGCCATGTGGGTGTTGAAAAGTGCTACGATTTCTTAAGAAAGACTTATTGGTTTCCTGCAATGAAATCTAAAATAAAAAATTACATTAATTGTTGTCTGAAATGTATGTACTTTTCTCCACCAACAGGTAAGAAGGAAGGTGTTTTGCACAATATTCCAAAAGGTGACAAGCCTTTTGATACTGTCCATATCGACCATTATGGTCCATTGCCTTCTTCGGTTCGTAACTTAAAAAAGTATGTGTTTTTGGTTGTGGATGGTTTCTCTAAATTTTCAAAATTATATCCAGTAAGAACAACCAACACGAATGAGGTGATAAAATGCTTACAGTCATACTTCTCAAGCTATAGTAAGCCCTTGCGCATTGTTTCCGATCGAGGCAGCTGTTTTACCTCAGAAGAGTTTTATAATTTTTGTAAAAATAACTCTGTACAACATATAAAAATAGCCACTAGCTCTCCTCAATCAAATGGCCAGGTAGAACGTATAAATAGGAGTTTAACTCCAATGTTGGCAAAAGAAAGTGAATTGGAACCGGGTGATTGGACAAACTACTTGAGTAAAGTTGAATTCGCACTTAACAATATTGAGAACAAGAGTACTGGTTTTTCCCCGAGTACTTTGCTTTTTGGAATCCGACAGAGGGGTGATATTCATGATAACATCCGTCAATATCTTGAAGAGCATCTATGTACCGAAAACACGAGAAATTTAGATTCAATTAGACAGGAAGCATTTGAAAATACTGTTCGTAGCCAAAAGGCTAACAAAGCATATTTTGACAAGCACCACAAAAAGCCATATCCTTATAAAGTAGGAGATTATGTTTTAGTAAAAAATGTTATTACTTCATCTGGTGTTAATAAAAAACTTTTGGCCAAATTTAAAGGCCCATTCGAAATAATAAAAGCACTTCCAAATGACAGATATCTAATTAGAGATTTAGAAAATTTGCAAATTTCACGAAAACAATACGAAGGAGTTGCATCTCCCGAAAATATGAAACCATATCTGAATAATTAATTGCGACGTATCAATGTTTTGATTTGAAAATGTTTTATATATTATCTATTACCTAAATGTTTATATTACAAAATTTAT
The DNA here is from genome assembly GCA_963931855.1 of Philhelius festivus. NCBI lineage: Eukaryota > Metazoa > Arthropoda > Insecta > Diptera > Syrphidae > Philhelius > Philhelius festivus. Next base: position 212,534,929 of record OZ007554.1, on the reverse strand, counting down.
TTGTTTAAATCAAATGTCAAGTACTTTGCGTATGTACTATTCGAAAAATAAGATTTTATAATCTATTCAAATGATTTTTATTTTATTCTTTAATATCAATTAATACTATGTATATAAAAATATAAATAAATATAAATATTTTATATCGATGAAATGTAACATACAAATATAACAAGCTGTAAGAAAAATCGAGGACGATTTATTTTTCAAAGAGGAGTGAAGTTGTAAGATTATAATATTCTAAACACCCTGTAGTTAAATATTCATTTAATTTATTTAATTAATAACTTCATTATTATGTTTTAAGTCCACCGATCGTTCGATGTTACAGTTTGGTATATCGTTAACGTTATGTAAGAGCATTATCGTATGTATATACTTATTTTAAGAATACCCAAATTGTTATATCTAGTCAGTTGCAATAAAGCCTTTTACAACGAAGCATCTTTATACTATTCTTTTTATTTAGAAGCCCTCTCCACTCCGTGCCCCTTACACATAAGTATCATACCTCCGCCGAACGAAATGATTTGCGTTACGCTTGAACAACGTTGGAAAATATTGAAAACTTATTCCCAAATAGCCCAAATAGTGTGTTTTTCGAAAAGACGTTTTGGCCGAAATGAAGGACCCACCATGCCTACTGTACGCAAGTTTGTGCAAAATATTCGTGAGAATCATGGTACCGATCATACTGTGCGCATAGACGGGAATGTGCCTGTTGTAGCCAGAGTGTGAGACTCAATTCACGAACATCAACTTGCCATCGATCTCAAGAGCTCAACATTTCACGCACTAGCCTGAGGACAATTCTGCAAAAAGATCTCGGATTATTCGCTTACAATGTCCAATTGACTCAGCACTTGAAGGCGCACGACCATCAGCTTCGTAATCGCTTCGCAGTTCGGGTCTTAGAGCAGCTTGAATTGGACAACGATTTTGGACGAAAAATCATCTTTTCTAACGAGGCGCATTTTTACCTCGATGGCAGACGTTAACAAACAAAATTGCCGCATAAGTAGCTCGAAAGAACTGCACGTTATTGTCCAGAAGTCAATTCATCTACCGAGAGTTACATTTTGTTGCGAATTATGGAATGGTGGCATCATTGGACCATTTTTTCTTTGAAAATAAAATCCACATGGAAAAATCCATGGAAAAAATTAAATTGGTTTATTTTATTGTATTTTTAAAAAGAAACTTTTAACAGGCCTACCCATTATATCTCACTGTATAGTGGCACAAGTCTTTCGGTCGTTTTGGAAAAAGTAAAATGATGCATCTTCATTGTTGGATTAGGAACTATCTTTTGAACCGCTCAATATAATTGTATTGGAGAGTTTTAAGTCTGAACTTCATAAAATAAATTCTAGTGTGCCACAGGACTCCGTTTTTTCTCCAGCTCTATTTCTCGTATTCATATATGATCTTTTGTCCGAAACTTCTTATCCATTAAATTGCTTTCCTTACGACAATACTTTCAGGTTTATTCATTTCCAGATGTACGTCCTAGTTTTCGGATTAAGATTTTGAACGGCAGCATATGGTAAGCTCATTTAATTCTGATCTCGATAGCATTGTTAAATGGCGAGTAATTTTGAGAGAGGACTTTGAGAGGTTTAAATCCAAAATTTTGGAGCTATTTACTTTTAATTCTTGGTACAATGGAAGGGAATACAGAAGAGGGGAATGGTCCTCTGGAAGCGGTCTAACAGTAGATGTTTGGAGTTCAGAAAATGTCCTCTTTTTTTTCAAACACGTTATGGACACCCTACTTTATGGGAGCCTTTGTCAAAAGCATTTAACTGAAATCAGTTACAATCGCATACTTTGCAGAGCCCCTGCGTCATTCCGTGATTCTCAAAAAATAAATAAATACAATAAATAAGAGGTCATGACGGCTCAGAGAGAGAACCTAATCTTACAACTCTCAACCATTTCCTGTGTGTGTGTTACCAGGAATGGAGGGACCTACAATTTTCTGACGATTCCGAACGGACAAGAGATACTCTTGGATGTTTTGTCAATTCCTCGCAAGAGGTAGAATATCCCTGAAATTTTTTTCGCAGCGGCTGAGAAACGAACCCAAGACCCTGTGCATGACCTAGCAATGCAGTAACCCTTATGCCAAGGCGTACTACATGCTTCTCAATCGTTTCAATTTCAAAGGTGATTGGACATCAATGACTAAATAATGAAAAACAGATTTAGCAGAAGGTGCCAAAACAATATGGCCGCCACAGTTGATCCGTTTCTATTGGAAAATTGGATAGTATGGGCTTAGAAACTCAAGGTAGTTTAACTTATTCACCCTTTGAAAAGTTTCTTCGGACTAATTTTTAATGTAAACAAAGAACAGATTTCAGCTGAATCATCATGAAGTTAACAGCATGAAAGGTCGAATTGAAACCCAGGAATCTGTCTAAATAAGATTAAATCAACCGATAAGCTGTTAAGGTGGTGAATTTAATATACTTGGATACGCTTTTAATTTGATTGGTGGGAAAATCCTCAAAGACAAAGACAAGTTTTTTTTCTTCAAAACCATCATTCTAATGCGATTACTATATTTAGCAAAACCAAAATCCTTTCCTTTGTAGCTTGGAGCTTTGTGTGGTTAGTTAACCATCAGCATAACTTGTCTCTGGAAATCTCACAAATTACATAGTTATAAGAAAACCACATTTATAACCTCAACCGACACTCGATTCAATTTATGATGAGAGCTCATTTCTCCTCTCACTTAACACAAAATCGTTTAAAAGTCTTTTTTAAAGTGGAATCCATTTCCCTCTTTGTGGTCAAGACCGAAGAAACCATGCCAAGAATAACCGAAGCAAACCAAACCAAACCAAACCGAATACTGAATCGGGAACGTCTTTTTGAAGTAGATTTCAATTTTCACCCGCATCCGATTAAGCGCCCACAATCAACATAGCGTTAGAATTGCTTTTCCAGGTCAACAGTAGATAGGTATGATGATGAGGAGGATCATGGTACCATTATAGACACAGCAATACCAAAAGGATGAAGACGGAAGGCACACTTCAAACATACAGCATAAGCTTTCAATTACATTCCGAATGCCTCTATGTGCACTTCAACGACCAAACTGGCCCGAAAAGGTAGGTTTTGTACCTGCCCTACCTATCTACTGATGTCTAGGTCCATCATTTCAAAATTAAACCATCTTCTTTGTGATGGCAATGGTATTTTTCAGGCAATTGCAAGCAGAGAGAAAAAAAGGTTTTTATTCTGATAAAAGGATAGGGGAAAAGCCAGCTTGCAAATCTTTAAACACACTTAAAGGCTGACACAAATTTAGGTGAGGTCGGCAAGAAGTCGGAGAGGCAGCAAATTATTCAGAAAAAACCAGACATAGGTACCTTCATTTCTCTCAATTGGTTGAACAAAAAAAGCCACACAAAAAGCATACCCCAGAAGAACCTTAAGTAAACGTCTGTACGAAGGGTAGGTCTTCGATTTTAGAACAAAAAATAAGGTCACATTTAAAATAGAAAAAAAAAACACATACTCGTAACAAGTTCGTCTCTATATCGTACATCGATTTTAGCCTTCGTCCTTTTACCAACCAACCTAACACCTGACATGCTGGTTCTGGTATTGATATGACATGACAATAAATTTCTGCCAAAGAGCCGTGTTCCTTCCATTTTGCCCACTTGGGCACGTCCAATAGTCTCCTCATACTTCGTCGATATGTAGAATTATAGACGTTCTCGTTAAACGGGATGAGGACTGCAAGCAGTGTGTTCTTTTTGTTTTACTCTCCGGAGCGGAGCGAACATAAAATGGAAGACTGTGTGAGCAATGCAGAAAGATCGGCCAAGGCAGACAGAAGAATTGTATGAGGACCTCAACCAGAGGACACCAGAGGAATTCTGGCTCGGAGACAATGCCAGAAGACACAATACAAAGTCAATTATTTATCCATAATCCACCAGATGTATGTAGGTGTATGGTTAATTTATCACTCAAAAACAGAGGGCGCTCTAGATGATGGTATTTCCAACATCCTGGAGGTATTCAGCCGAACAATAAAGGAACTCCGGTCGGAACTCTGTGTGAGACATTGATATCACCAAATGAGGTGAATCTGAGGTAAGGCTAAGTCCCATGTTACAAATAAGCCATAAGCGCTCGCCTCCTCCCAATGCAGGATTTCAATGCAATTTCGATGGAAATGATGCCGATCGATGTGTGTGAGGATGAAAGAGTGTCATAGCCGACCAAATGCAGAGCCGGTATATAATGTGGGTGTATTAATTTGAATGAAGTGAGAAAGTACCGGCCAAACAGAGAAATAAAAGAAGGATATCCTTTAAGGAAATCATTGTTACGAAGATGTGCAAAAGTGGATGTGTGTTGAAAAATGTGGTACCCAATTAAGTTGCCTTGATCCCTGTGTTTAAAGGAAGTTTTTTTAAGTTTTTCAACTCCTTGAGTATTCGGATCTTAGAACAGAACGCCATCGCCATGAAATTTCTCAAGTAAATAAAAATGTATGCAAGAACAAATTTTCAAAACAAAATAAGAAGAAATTTGAAACATCCAAAAATAAGATTTTATTACTGTGCAAATTAAATTGAATTTCAAAACAAATCATTGTCTCGTTTTTCAAAAAAAAAATAATATTTTTATTTCAAACATCAAAAAACCCAAAATTTTTTAATTTTTAGTTAAGCAGTGTTTTTTACACTTCTTAGAAGCTTCTTTACACAGAATTTCATTAATATCGGCTAAGCTGAGATTGAGAAAGTCAAAGATCGAAGAAAATTGGTTCTATGGCAGGTACTCATAGTATTATCTAAATTTCAAATTTCTTTTGTATTAAATTATAGATTTTAAAAATTAAGCGAAACAGAAAAAAAAATATCAAAATTCGAGGTGCTGTTTTCGAGCAGAATACAATTTCGAAAACTATTTTTAACATTTTAGTGGTAGGTATCGTTATTTTTATATAAAATAAATTTTTTCCTACATCTTGTAGATTTTTTGAAGCAATTTCTTATTTTCAAAAAATCGGATATGTAGTTTTCGAAATATTGGGTTTTCGAACAAGTTTTGAAATTATTCTTAAAAATCAAAAAATTGTTTGAAAAGTCGAATACACAGTACTATTTAATTTTTACTTGCGACTTATAGGTACTATAAGGCAAGTTATGTTATTCGTATAAAAATCGAACTCGAGATTTTGATCAAAGTTGACATTACAATTTTTTTTGTTTTTGATTTTCTCAAAAACGGTACCACCGATTTTGATCCATTTTTTTATGGTGAGGCTCCCCAGCAGTTTCAATATTATTGTGTATTTTCACAAAAAAATAATTTGGATTTTTAAAAAAATGTTCACAATTTTTTTTTGAAAACTCAATATTTCGAAAATCCCATGGTCGATTTTTTTTAAGACTTGATAAATACAAGTTTCTTAATATAAATTATAATATGTAAGAAAAAAAAATTATTTTACCTAAAAAACGGTACCCTCCATCCAAATGTTAAAAAATGGTTTTCGTCTCGAAAACGGTTCCGAGAATTTTGCAAAATTTTTTTTTTGATACATTTTTACGATCTATAGTCAAATAAAAAAAAATTGAAATCAAGATATTACTGACTGTACCTACCATAGAACCATTCTTTCAAATTTAGAATTTCTCATTATCGACAAAACGGATTTTAATGCAAATTTTTATAGAGAAGCTTCTAAAAAGTTTGAAAAACATTGCATTTCAAAACTTAAAAAAAAAATAATTTTCGAGTTTTTGAAAAAAATAATCTTTTAATCTTCTGAGAAACGGCTCAATATTTTTGTATGTAAATTTAATTTTTATTTAAAAAATAATTAAAACTTTAAATTGACGTACCAAAATTTTTTCTTATAAACGTTTTAAAAATTTTGTATATAAAAGCTTTTTTTTTAAGAAACCAGTACAGACTTATAATTTTTGTTCTTGCATAAGCTAATATTTGCTTCAATCACATGGCATCCTGTTTTTAGCACCAACTATTAAAGGAGTTGTTTTAATCTATTAAAAAATGAATTTTATGCTTCTGAACAGTTTTTCTCTAATAACATTCAGTTTTGAATTTCTTAGTCGTTTACATAAGAGCAAGTCTGTGCGACCCAGTCGTGTATTTTATTGTTTTGTTCTCAATCACACCCAAAAATTGCTGTCGGCTCTTAGTCTATCAAGCATGTTCCTTTTTTTCGGCCCAACCTAATTTTTTGAATTTGGACTTAATTTTCTCCAGAAAATGCGTAATAAAGATACGGTTTTACTATTTTCTTAGAATGAACGTAACAAAAATAAAAATAAAACTCAAGGACAAGTTTGTGGAAAACCCATAGATTTTATGATACTTAGGTAAACCTGAGACATGTAAATAAAAAAAAAAATGGATAAAATTGAGCCCAAAGACAGAAACAATTTTTTTCTTAGAATATACCCAAAAACCACGGCCTAAAATATTATGCACGATTTAAGGGGAATTAAGGAACACCCTGTATATGTTTGGGCTGGGACTTTGACCATTTTAACCTGATTTTTATTTTGCTTGGGTTTTCTCATATGGTGTGTCGATGTTGACAGTCTGTGACGGCCATGTTGATTGTGCGGCTTCTGTCAAAGGAATTCCAGATCAGCCCAGAACATCGCTACTGTTCGTGAAAGTGTACAGGAGAATCTTGGACAGTCGATTCTTCAATGTATACCAAAACTCGGATTTTCGCAGACTCCAACTTGGCGAATTTGGATTGGGATTTAATCGTGTAGCCGTTTAAAATCAAACTAACACAGCAGCTTAAAATTAATGACAATAAACCTCGTTTGTTTTGGAAGAGTACCCAGGTTTACTCGAAACCAACCAGTACAATATCATGTGGCAAAAAAAGTTATGGTTTGGTGTGGATTTCGGGCCGGACAACCTTTTTTCTTTAAACAGCAGAAAATTAAAGATCACTCCATTCCTGAACAACACGCGCACAAGAATGGTTGAGAATTGATAGTCAATAGTTCCTGGTTCTCTTCGAGCTGTTGCACCACCAAATATATTTTTCAACCAATCATGCTCTACGGATCTCAAGTATGGGGCTGCAAGTTTTATGAAACTTTCGAATACTCCTAACTACATTGTGATGTTGGAAACAGCACTCACCACTGTCTTCATTCGCCCAAAAAAAGTACACATGGACTATATTATTACAGCCTTATTTACTAGCTCGTTTTAGCGACGGAGTAAAGTTACTTCGACCTTAGAACCGCTCTAATCCTGAAAACCTTATTTATAATGAAAACACACGAGGAATAGCGGTGGATTAAGTTAAAACTGGTTCATAGGAGGTTTAAGGCCGTTTTAGTATCTAAATGATTAATTTTGAGATGACATCTTGTGAAATTTACAAAAAGGAGTGTAAGCAATTTTTTTTCGTTTCTTACTAAGTTTTTGTTTTAGATAGATATTTTGCAATAATAAATTATTTATATTTAACAAACGCTCTAACAGTTGTATGGTATTGGGAACGCAATGTGGTTGGTATACATTCATTTATTGGATTTGAACTTTATACAATTCAATTTTAAATGTACCTTTCCAATTTCCAATATACATACAATGATAATAAAAAGAATAATAATAGAAATCAGCTGGGGTTTGATTTAGGTATATAATAACCAGAGTTTTAGATTTGTCACTTTTTTTCCCAGTATTTTTGACATAAGGAAGGCGTAGCTAAAACGGCTAAGAAAATAATTTTAAATAAGGATTTGTTTGACGTGGCGTAAACCCGAAGTAAAAGCTTCGGCTCGGTTTAACTATTCCGAGGTTGAACCCAGTATTAGTGAAAAATAGGATGTTAAAGTTTTGAACATGTCTTGTGATAGGCTACCAAGTCAAGTCATTGTTCGAGGAACAAGTTGGTATGCTGACTGGTTGCATCTTGCGCAGGAATTCGAAAAGTATAGATTAAAATAACCTCAGTAAATGGAAGCTCAATAATGAGACAGAGAACGTATAGATGCAGAGACTGACGGACGATATGACAAAAACATTTTTTACCTGAAACCAATACTTGCCATATAGAACAGATAACAAATTGCTTTATTAATTGTTTGAAGCTGATTAAATTTTCTCTTAAATTACTTAAATACATATGTTAAAAAAAAAAATAATTGAACATGTTCAAAAGTGCCCCAACACACTTGTTCAAATCTGCCCAAACTGTTCCAGTGACATAAAATTTATTATAAATATTTAATTGAAATATATCCAGTAACAAAATTTAAAATTTATTTTTCCTCCAAAAAAATATGTTCCTGTCTTAAAATCGCGCAGTAATTTTTTTTTAAACTCTTACAACTAAAAACGAAAACAAAACACTTCCACTTGCAGAAGGACCTTTCACCTTTAAGTCCGAGAGACAACTGAGAGAATCAAGGAAAGTCAATGACGTTTATGGATATGGTATCGACAGGTTAAAATTTTAAATTACTTTTAAAAAAGAGTAATAAAGTAAAATTTTATAAGCATTGTTCAAATGTGCCCCACTCTCCCCTAAGTGGTAAAGAGGATTATGGGCGCATGATTTGATTATAAAACAAATTTTTTGCAACTAAACAAATTTTGAAATTCACCTTTGCTTGTGTTTTTATATTTTCACAGGCAAAGAGTAAAGCCTAGTACGCAGATCGGGAAAAATTTTGTCTCCCATACATTTTTTTTCCTGGGACAAATTTTGTCTTGGATATTTTTCCTAGCAGTACGCAGTTCGCGCGCAAAATTCATACTTTTGTGCATTGCTGTACAAAATTTCTCCACTAAATTTTGCCAGAAAAAAGGTATTATTTTCCGGAACAAATTTTGACAGCCACCGTATTTCCGAAAGTGATTTTTGTCAAAACTGGTTTTATGTAAAAGGTGCTGATGCATCTCTTGAAAGCATCCAAAAAGGTATGAACGACTTTTGTAAGACAACCCGTTCCAGAGATACACTAAAAACACATTAAATTAGATTTCATCTCATTGTAGAGATAAAATTTGTCTTGTCTCGATCTGCGTACTAGGCTTAAGACTCGAAAAGAATTCGTCAGATCTAGCGACCTTTGTGTTGCTTTGGTTTTGATTGTTTTTGAGTAGAGTAATCTCCAAAGTTTACAAGATTTTTAAATAGGCGCTTTGTTCAGAGTGGATTTTTGTAAGTTGGCTGTGAAGTCTTTACCTTCTGGACTTTTTGTGAGTTGTGAAACCACCTATTTGGCTCTTTGAAAACATACAATGCACGTTAGAGTTTTTGAAGATAATATGGATTTGAAAAGAGCTGTGTATCTATGGTCCCACTAGAAGCCGAACAAATAACTTTCCAGCAAAGACAACGTTCACCAACATTAAGATTAAGGGTCATTATCACCAGGCTCTCAGGTATCTTATTTTGCAAAATCATTTCACATGCTGGTAATGATTCAAGTAAATACAAGATTTTCAAATACTCGTAAGCTATGATGAATACAAAATTAAGTACACAAACCTATAAACCCATCAACTTGAGATTTTTATAAACCTATTTACTATCTCTCTTTAGTGTAGAGAGCAGCAAAAAATCCTAACGAAGCTCTATGTAAATGTGTATTTTATTATCAAGTGCACAGAAATAAAAAAAAATAAGCAAACAAAAGCACCTACAACCTACTAACAACGATGGGATGTAATTTGATAGTTAAGTTTATTGCTTTTTAAAAGGGCACCCCTCCCAACACACCCTCGTGTCAGGGATATCAGGGCAGTAATTTGTTCGTGTGAAGTAAATTGTGGGTTGCCTCTAATAGAAACGTGTGTGGCATTACTTTTTGTTGACCCTAAAATAAAATCACTCACGTGAAATTGTTTGCAATAAAACTGAAACTACCGTATATATATCAAAAAAAATATATAATATAATACAAAGCAGACCCCTCAATGCGGGGTACCTATAAACGATGGCAGAGGGAGTATAGAGCTCGTTTGATTGTATCATATATCCTAGCATAGTCACAGGTCGTAAAAAAATCTAGTGAATACCACAAAGCCAATAACTGAACAAAGCAGCACACACACAAGATCCCAACCCTGAAACGGATCGATTCATAAATCTGTTGGTATAGCTTGCCGTACGGTACACGAATCATTGTGAGAAGTTGCACCCACCAACCCAACCCACCTTTCAGCACTTTCTGTTTCTATTCGACTACTATGTCATATCTGAAAATCTACCCCAAACTGATGCCCCCGCTTACCCCACCACGTCAAGAAAATAACACGCCACGCATTGTTTTATGTCATATCTTTGGTAGCTTCAACCCCAATGCCCCATGCGTCGTCGTCATCGTCATCGTCGTCCTCGACATCGTGGTGACTTTATTTTGCTTTTCACTATGAGTTAGCACCTTTCACGATTCATCATTTTTCGTTTTCTGCTTATTCATTGTTCTTTCTTCAAAATGCCATTTATTTGCTTGGGAAATATATTTCTAATAATTTTCGTTTTTTTTTGCTTGCTTTTGCTTTTGTGCGAAGTGTTTTTTTTGTTTTCATTATTTCAATATTGGCGTTGTTATAGGGCTGCTGCCAGTGTTGCCGTAAGCTTTTTAAAATGTTATTATATCGACCGCAAGAAGTCGCTAGATTTGTTAAAATTTTGGCTACAAAAATGAGCTAGAAGCGACCATTTTTATTCCATTGATATTCACTCCACTATTTTAAGGAATTTGACAGATTTTAGCTTGACAGTTCTTAATGTCAGTTCTTAATGTATTCGATTTTTCTGGAACAATGACTGAAAAATCAAAACGTTGGTATTGGAATTTGACAGTTGGAAACCAAACTTGACAGATAGAAACCAAATGTTATTTTGACGTATAAAGAGCATAAGGTGAATATTAAATAATTCAAAAGTCTTAAATTTGCTGTTGGCCTTTCATTGAAACCATCCTTTGATTAAATTTGTAAGTACTTAATGGCTTACGTGTTGACATATAATATCACTCCGAATACAAACTGACCGTTTAGGTTAGCTTTTAATATATTTTAATCGATTGTTAGCCTGCATTGATTTAAAATGATATTTTTTCGACTCAATCCCACTCTATAAGCAGAGTCCAGTCGAAATTTATGCCGAAAAATCTGAGTTGGAAGTGGTATAGGCGAACTTTGAACTGGTTTTAACTTAAAGTTGTAACGAAGCGTTCCATGCTTCTACCAATATTGAACACACTGGGTAATTTAATTCACCATGACTAAGCAGCCGCCGCCGCAGCACCGACCGACGACACCATACGACGCCGCAGCTACCAGCGACACCAGTTACCTCGCCACGATAAAGGGATTTTATACCTTGTCTTAATATGATATGCAGTCACTATAAGATCATGACGTCACTGTTTGTTGAACACATTGAGTGATTTACATTCGACCAGTATATAATTCGCACTCAGTTTTTACGATAAATATAACAAGTGGACCTCCTTTTGGGAAGGAAAGTCACTTGTTTGCTACGGTCGAAGCTGACGAGCTAGATTATAGTTTACGAGTCGTCTGAAATTGTCCGGCAATTTCGTTCCATCAGCTTGGTTCGAAGAATAAAACGTCCTTGTGCCTACCAGGGCCCTAAACTGTTGATCTTGTGCCTACCAGGGCCTTAAACTGCTGATCTTGTGCCTACCAGGGCCTTAAACTGCTGATCTTGTGCCTACCAGGGCCTTAAACTGCTGATCTTGTGCCTACCAGGGCCTTAAACTGCTGATCTTGTGCCTACCAGGGCCTTAAACTGCTGATCTTGTGCCTACCAGGGCCTTAAACTGCTGATCTTGTGCCTACCAGGGCCTTAAACTGCTGATCTTGTGCCTACCAGGGCCTTAAACTGCTGATCTTGTGCCTACCAGGGCCTTAAACTGTTGATCTTGTGCCTACCAGGGGCGTAGTCCGTAACCCGTATTTATAAAAGAGTGGCCCGATACCGAATGCCAGTTGACGAAGAAAGCAGATGCCAGAATAAAGCTCTTTAAAAGAAGCCAGCTGGACCCGATACCAGGAGAATAACCGATGTTTACCAGATACACCAGGCAGGGTGTAATTAATTGAAATCAAGAAATATTTAAGTTGTTATATGAAGTTAAGATTTGTTTTTAATAAAGATTTTGTATAAGGTTCTAAAGACCTCCTACTGAAGTTTCGTGTTTTCTTCAGAACGACCCTGGAAATCCGGCGAGCAAAACCTCGGCTGGAAAGCAAAAAGCACATCACAAAGTCGAATTAACTTACAGAGCTCATAAATATCTCATTTGACCATTTTATTCTTTAAAAAAATTTCTAGGTCGTTTTGTTGTAAAATAAAATTCAAATATTTTTTTAAATGAAAAGGAAAGAACCCTTTCTTTAAAATGGCGATATTTCTCTAATCCCTACTTACTTACTTAACCGGCTCCCGATCCATGGAGGATCTCTGCCTGAGTTATTGCGATCTTCCATCGGTTGCAATCCCTCGCGACCTCCCTTCAGTCGTCGGGACCAAGTGCTCTTGCGTCTATAACCGCCTGGTCCCTGTAGCGGAGGTTCGGTCTTCCTCGTCATCTCGAACCTGGGGGCTGGGATTCGAAGATTTTCTTGGCTGGAGCGTTGTTGTCCATTCGCTCGATGTGACCGAGCCAGTGTAGTCGACGTGTTTTGGCTTTTTGGTCTACATCCACATCTTGGTACAGCTCGTATAATTACGATTTAATCTTCTCCTCTATTATGCCCCTGTAGTTTTTGCAGGACATAGGATCGCCTTTTTTGTAGATTGGGCATATAGAGCATTTGACCAGTCGTCGGGCACTTGGTTTATGAGCTGATGCATGCACCCTATCAGGACATCTCCTCCATACTTAAAGAGTTCCGCAGGTAGGCCATCCGAGCTTGCGGATTTGTTATTCTTAAGCTTGCGTATTGCTTCTTAACCTCTTCAGTACTGGGTAGTGGGACTGGATCTTCATTGAATGGTCTTATGCTTCTTTGCTCCCCTGTGGTTTCGTCTAAATAATGCCCATTAAGCAGCTGCTGGAAGTGCTGCTTAAACACGTCTACAAGTCCCTGTGCTTTGGTGACTAGGTTCCCTTCGCTGTTTCGAAGGGCTTGCGTGCCGGTCCTATAACCTGATACCAGTTGTTTGGCTGTTTTGTAGAACTGACGGGTGTTTGTGGTAGTGCTAGACTCCTCGAAATACCTAACCTAAATTTATTTTTTTAATGAGGAGATACACCCAAAACAATTTCTTTTTAAATATTAACCAGAGCTGTAAAAAATGCAATCATTTTTGTATTGCAGTTAAATGATTGAAAAGACTTACATTTTGAATAATTTGACTTCATGTCAGTACTTAACTTCGAAAAAAAAATCACAGTTAATTTTGAAGTCTTTTGTAAAAAAATCATTTAGAGCAGTTAAAAGACTTAAAGTCAAAAGAATGCATTACTTTTTACTGCTCGCATTCTTGTAAGTCTTTTAAAAGTCTTTTACATTCTTTGCATTCATTAAGTCTTTTGATTGCATTCAATGTAATGCAGTCATTTGAATGCTTTGAAGTCTTTTTACTGCTTGAAATCTTTTTATTGCTTGAAGTCTTTTGAGTGCTTTAAGTCTATCTATATAGTTTATCATCAGGTTCCTTACGACTAGCATTTACTTTGCTCTTTTGATTATTAAATTCATATTGTACTCGTAGTTAGCCTCACAAATACAAAGTCTATCAAAATTTAAAAAAAAATCCATTTATACATATATATTTACGAAATTTATTTTTATTAAATAAATTATATTAAAAAAAAAAGATACAAAAAATTACATTAATAAACACAAACTAAGCAAATCATTTAACATCTTTTCACAAAATAAATCAAAAAAATATTTTCATATTATTCTCCTTAAGTCTCTGTCACTGCTATACATCCTCCGTGTCACTGTCACTGCTATACATATAATCGGAATCACTGTAAGAAAATGTATTACAATTCATACATTTATAATCATTTAGTATCAATTTATACCAATTATACTTACTGTCTTAAATCTACAATATCACTTTCATTGTCCGTATCATAAAAATCGTAGCTATATTCTTGTAATATAAAAATGATTTTTTGACATGTAGCGATAAGATTATCACAAAGTTCCAATTTGATGGCAATAATTGGACTAATATCGAATGAAAGGAATTGGAACTGTTGAAATGAAATCATCAACAGGGATTTTTTGTTTTCGTTTGTCTGTTCCAAAAACATTTGATATTTTTAACTTTTATTTAAATTTTGCTTTAATTCTATTAAACCCATTTATATGCACTATTTATTGTTCAGTCAAAATTCATTTTTACACACCTTAACTACATCACAACAAAACCAAAAAAAAAAAAATCACGACTGAGTCGCATGAACAGGCTCTTGTCATGGATAATTGGTTGGGCTTGGGGTTATGTTTTTTGAAAATAAAAAAACTTAAAGAATCATTTTAAAACACGGTTATTTTTCAACATGCCTCCAAACATATTTCACTTTTTATACACCGTAATGCTGGGTGCTAGCACTGTGTATAATGTAAGCAAGCGAAAAAACAAACATCTCATAAAAAAGTAGTCTTAGTAATATTCTATTTTCTCAAAAACTAGAAGACATAAAACCATTTGGTTTTTTGAATTCAATTAAGAATTAATATACGCAGTGATCACAAAAAGGAAATTTAGCATTTCATTTTACAATTTTGAACAAAATCGGTCTGAAATCTTGTTTTTAGTTTTTTTAATCTAAATTTTGAATTTCCATGCAAATATTTTTAAAACTATTGACATTCATAGTCTTATTTGAATTAAAATTAAAAGAACAGAATTAAAGCTTTCGAAACCAGTATAAAACTTTATTGTAAGTGTTGCCATTGTTTTTTAAGATTTTTTTTCTATTTTAAGTCTTTTTTTTTTAAATCGCGCCTACCTTCTAAACGGGGCGAGATAGACCCCCCCTAATACAAAATACTTGTATTAGACCCTTCTTTACAAAACCGTTATCAATTCTTGGCGCCAAAGTTACTCTCCCCCATTTGGACAACCTCTATAGGCACGGACACACAGGCAAACAGACAGACGGACGGACAATAGTTCCACACCCAATTGCATAACTTGTCTTATTAAAAAAAACAACATTATTTTCAATAGTTGTGTTGTTTTGAGAAGTTTAAGTGATAAAGTGATATTTTTGACATATGGTCTTGAATTACATATTTTGCTGTCCTCGTATTAATAAGATCTTTCTTTGGTTTTGTAATGATGTAAGTAGTTAAGTTGTTTATGAAATTGCAGTGATTTACAGAAAAAATATTTTTAAATCCAAAGTACCTATGTACATACGACAACCTTCAATGTATTTTCTTCCCTTCCATTTTTATAATTAATTTTACTATTTTACACTATGCCATTTATATATCTATATATTGAAATGAAAAACTTACGTTTTTAATAACTCTAAAAGTTTGCCCACAAACTAGTATTGTGCCGAGCTTACTTTTAACTTGGCTTAAACTACAATCTTGTTCCAATGGCGGAGTTTGTACCTCAGTGGGTAGAACAGTTGAATTGCTGTCCAGTTTTCTTATTTTAGCTTCTTTTTCAATCGGTTCACAATTTATTCGTTTTAATTTTTTACTGCTGCTAGGAACATAACTGGGATCAGCTTCACAGTCATCAGATGAGAAGTCCATTCTAACTTTTAACTTATCACTTTTTTAACACAACACTAAATTTAACTTTACACACGACAGTTTCAGATCAAATGACAGTAGTTGCTTAAGATAAATGAATTGTAGCTTAAGCAAACGTTAATTTTTTTTTTTTTAACTTTACTTTCATATCAGGTAGGTATCAACTTAAAATATTGAGACTCGAGGGCCCCTATTACTCTAAGAAATAGAAACTTACTTACTTAATTAATTGAAAAAAGAATAGAAGATCTACCGAAATAAAATAGCGAATACGGAACAGCTTTTTAATTTGTTTGTAAAAAAAGTATTTTTTCAACAAAATCCCAGTAGAAGTGAAAGCCCAAAGCTTTTTATTCAAATATTTTTCGAAAAGGTCAAACAAGTTATAATCGAAAGATCCATGGGCTCACATGTACTTAAATACAGCCCTGGCTGTTGTGGCTTAAGCATAGATGTGTACAAATAACGGTGCAGTTCGTAGTTCTCATTAATTAATAATTTTCAACGTTGTCAAAAGACCATGTGTTGAACACTGATAACCAGAAATTTAACATCAATAATATTATTCAACGATTTGCCCACCGATTGTGATGCACGAATTCCCGGTTCATGATAGCAACTACATTTTTTTATTTGATGAGCGCATTTATTTTTGTTTTCAATTAGAAATTTCTTTAGACTTCAAGCAGTAGAAAGACTTCAAGCAGTAAAAAGACTTCAAAGCATTCAAATGACTGCACTACATTGAATGCAATCAAAAGACTTAATGAATGCAAAGAATGTAAAAGACTTTTAAAAGACTTACAAGAATGCAAGCAGTAAAAAGTAATGCATTCTTTTGACTTTAAGTCTTTTAACTGCTCTAAATGATTTTTTTACAAAAGACTTCAAAATTAACTGGGAATTTGTTTTCGAAGTCAAAGTATTGCATTAAGCAATGTTAATGCATTCCCAAAATTCAGTTAAATGAATGGGACTTTTCGCGATGAAATACCAAATGATTGCATTCTTTTACAGCTCTGATATTAACTAACAAAAAATGTAATTGTATTATACCGCTCATCAAAAAGAACACCGTCATACGAAATTTAAAGTTTGCATAATAATGTCCATTTTTATCAACTTTTTCGTTATTGTTTGATAGAGCTATTAATTTCAGTTATAATCATTTAATGCAATTAAGATTTATTTTTAAAATTTTGTATAATTACGAAAAAAACAAGAACATCAAAGAGTTGCAATTATGACGTTATAAGGATTAAAACTTATTTGAAAAGTGTCATAAGTTAAGATATGACTTACTTGCCATAACACATATTGCATAAGGCACAAACGTTTTTAATGAAACTTTATTCGTTGAACCAAAGAGATTGTTGTCAAGGGAAAATAAAAATGGAAGTATTTGTTTAATAAAAATCATTAAAAATAACACACAAAATTTGCTTTGAAGCTAAGATCTATCAGCCAAGTTCTAAAAATCGATTAAAACACTTTTTGATTCTTTGCATTTGAAAGCAGTGCTTTTGCATGCGAGTTCAAAGAGTTAACTACCACGGGAATGCATTTTGTTCTTTTCGAAAAATGTTGTATCTTTTTGTAGAAACAATTACATACCTAAGTTAAAACAAGTTTTTTTTGAAAATTTGAATACACTATAATATTGAAACTGCTGGGGAGCTTTAACATAAAAAAATGAACAAAATCGGTCGTACCGTTTTTGAGAAAATCAAAAACAAAAAATGGTTCCAAGGGGGTACCAAAAATAATAATTTTTTGGAATTTTTTTTCAACCATTACCTAGGTTTAACTAAATGAAATTTTTTGAGTTTTTTTTTTTTTAAATCTGTGGGACAGCTTTTGAGAAAAAAAATATTTATAAAATTTTGAAAAAAATTCGTATGGCAGGTACCGTTATTTTTGGTCTTAACAAAAAAAGAAAAAAAACCATAACCAAACCCATACCTACCAAGTTTGAAAAATATCGGCCCAGCCGTTTAGGACAGACAGAAAGACAGAATTGCGAAACACTCTTTTTTGGTCTTCGCTATCGTCGTAATGTCAACTTTGATCAAAATCTCGAGTTCAATTTATTTTACGAATGCATAACTTGCCTTATAGTACCTAAGTATAAGTCGCAAGTAAAAATTCAAAAGTGACAGTCTTCATAACGACATAAATCGCCTGTAGCCGTCAGTTTTACAGTTTGAGAAACGACAATATTCAATTAAAAAGTAAATAGAAAATGATGGGTTTGAATTGCATTATTAGGTGAAAATTGATGTTTTTTCGAGTCATGGCGTTGTTCTTTTTAATGAGCGATATCTTTTCGTCTAAATGAACTATGCACCAATGTGTGTGCAAGTTTTCGCAAATTCTCTTGCTTCTACAAAGAAATATGTTAAAATATTTTTTTGTGTAGAAATACATGATTTTTTAATAAGAAAAGCAGTTTTTCGAATTTAGTCTACAATTGCCCGACCGACGATCTATCTCACTTAGACTCATCAGTTGACTAGTGATGCTATATAGCAAGTAATAAAAAATCGGCTGAGTTGCACGAACTTCCTCTAATATTTAAAATTCTCAAAATTTAAATAATAGCTCAAAACCAAACAATTCATATTTTTAATAGCTAAAACAAATCCTAAAGCGGTTGGAGCTGAAAACAGGAAGCCATGTGACTTTTCTGATATACTGTTCAATTCAGAGAATCTTTCTTTAGCCGCACTAAACGAATGTGGAAGGCTTTACCCGGCTCAATATTTCCTTCCAATTCCGATATTCACTATATTCAGATATTTAAGACCAATGGACATCGTATACTTGCATACTTTTAAATTCACTCCAACTTTCCCAAACGCTCAAACATATTAAGAATAGTAAAAATTCCAATATTGTGCGCCAAATATACATATATACCAACAAAAAATCTACCTATAAGGCTCGGCACTCGAAAACTGAATCGCCATTGTCCTTGAATAGCATTTGCATCGAAGAAGTCGAGAACCACTCAGTACTCTATATGCGTGTCAATGACAATCTTCGTTGAACGGTTATATTATTCGGTAACGCCAAAAACCCTGCTAAATGCTTAGGATTTCTATATCGATGTATGACAATTTTTACTCCTTCTGATATGGCTACCATATACATATAAGGCCTTTATACATCCAAAACTCTTTATAGTTGGGTTCAACCTTAACTTTCCTCCATTTATTGGCTAGAATCCTGACCAAAGCGTTGAAACTGATAGGATACAGAGCTTTCATGGATTCATTCGCATCTCTTGAACAGCTTCGGAATGTTTAATGCATTACCTTATCTTATCGCTTCTTTCACAAACAACACTCAATCGAAGTATCCAGTTGCATTCCTCTCCTTAATCAATTCACCTGTGATATCTGTTTCCGGAGAAATGCTATTAGTTCACTCTCGAGCCTTCTTTTGGTCGTGCCGTGAAATATAGAGATTCGTTATCCGTCACGGTTTTCCCTTGCCTTACTAATAGTTAAGACCAACGTTCCATAAAAACCTTTTGCCTCGACCACCTAATTTCCTTTTCCACATCGCTCGTGCTACGTTCCCATTCAACATTATAAAGGTCTCAATAAACCCTTGAGCGCGTTTGAATTATAAAAAAAAAAACAACATTCCAGAATAATACCAAATATCTGTCAAAATCTTACAAAAATTCTCAAATATTCCAGTGTGTGAGTTAATCGGCAGATTTCTGCGGAATCCGAACTGCTAAGAAGGGGGGAATTTATAATGACAAAAATATTTTTGGAGAATTTGTTGCTTCCTCGTAAGAGGCAGTAGTCCTGTAAAAAACATTTCAGTTTGAACATACCGTTACTCCTTATTCGATTCCAATCCTTTACTACGACAGTTCAGCGCACTGTCCAGTTCACCGACAACAGTGAGAACAAAAAACTTAAAAAAAAAACATAACTTTATTACAACATGCCAACACTTTTCATCATTGTTATCACCCAAAAGAAAAAAAATTGAAAAACTGAAAGAACAAGCAAAAGACAACCATGGGGAGACATATTGTGAAAATACTTTAAACAGGATGTCAATGTCAACGCCATAAAGCTTCGAAGTGTGGATGAAAATAAAGTGCTTTTTAGCTGGAACAAAAAAATTGTTTAGGTGAGTAAACTTTTTTTTTGTGAAGAAACTCTGTCAGGATGTTTTTTTTTTTTTTTTGTTTGTCTAAATTTTGACGAAGGAAAATAAAGAGTTATGAATTAGAGCCCAACTCAGTTTTTTCTTTTGTAATAATTTTCAAACTAACTGATCTGTCATCCGCTATTTCAAGGATGGGTGGTTTTTGTCAAGAGTGTCATGTGTGTGTTTTATTTTATGAACAAAAAAAAAACGCAAAGGGTAAATGTGTAAGTATATTGTATTTTTGTGTTTTAGATACATAAATGTTAAAGCACCTTACTAGATTTAAAGTTTCAGACTTAAGAGTTTTTGGATTAGATTTGATTTTAAAATAAAAGTGAGACCAACATTGAGCCTTGTTGCACCGGAAGAAAATCAGAGAGATTTTCTATAAGAAGACAGCTTGCTTTCTTTTACTTAGAAAAGAGAAAATAATTTTGGTAGCTTCTGGAGATATGTTGATTTTTTGAAGCAATTTATTCAAAAGTAAAAGTCGAGTGCTTTTGAAAAATCTAGTAGAACTTAGAGTGTTACGTTATCTACATAAAGCTGCAGTAAAAATAATAGTAGTGAACCCTTTGACACAACAAAAACTAAAATATATTAATTTGCTAATTTTAAAGAAATAAATAGTCATCTGATTTTTAAATTAATGTTTTTTCGGCTTTTAATTTCAGAAAAAAAATCATTTTCAAATTCAATAAATTAATTGGTAATTTCAAATCTATCCTAGTAATATAGAAAAACAGTGGTCAAAAATAGTAGCGCATTCAAAACCCACCTTTAAATATCGCAAAAGGGAAAGTTATTAGACAATTTCTACCATAATTGATAGTCGAGTGTTGTTATGTGCTTTTTGCTTTCCAGCCGAGGTTTTGCTCGCCGGATTTCCAGGGTCGTTCTGAAAAAAACACGAAACTTCAGTAGGAAGGTCTTTTAAAACCTTATACAAAATCTTTTATTAAAAAAAAAAACAATTCTTAAATTCATATAATAACTAAAATATTCTTGACTTCAATTAATGTACACCTTGCATGGTGTATCTGGTACACATCGATTATTCTCCTCGTATCGTACTCCTGTCGGCTTCCTTTAGAAAGGTTTATTCTGGTACCTGGTTTTCTGTTAACTGGTATGCGGTATCGGGTTACTTCTTTTACAAATACGGTCTACGCTCTTGGCGCTTACAAGCAGGTTTAAGGCCCCTGGTAGGCACTAGATCGGCAGATTTAAGGCATCTGGTAGGCACAGCCAATGTATAAACACCCACAGATCAGCAGGTACCAAAGCCGTGGTGGCAATTAGGACGTTTATTCTTCGAACCAAACTGAGAAACGAAATAGCTGGACAATTTCAGTTGCCTTGTAAACTAAAATCGAACTCGTCAGCTTCGACCGTAGCAAACAAGTGACTTTCCTTCCCAAAAGGATGTCCTCTTGTTATATTTCCTGCATTAACTGCATGTGAACTATATAAAGGTCGAACGAAAATTACCAAATGTGTTCACTCGGCTGTGACGTCATGATTTTATAGTGACTGTGTATTATATTGGAGCATGGTATCAAATACCTTATTTTGCCGAAGTGACTGGTGTCGTCGGTATCTCGTATAGGGTCGTCGGTCGGTCGGTAGCTGCTGCGTGGTATGGTGTCGTCGGCCGTTGTTGCGGCGGCGGCTGCGGAATCATGGTTAAAAAATGATTTATTATTGATATTGATGGAAGCATGGAACGCTTCGTTACAGTGTTCGGATCTTAAATTAATATTAAGTTGTATGTCCCAACGACGTTGCATCGAATCATTAAGATTTTTACATCTTTCTACAGGTATGGACCTGCTTCCCAAAGGACTGAGTTAGACGTTGGCTTACAACCAGCAACATACTTTTTTTTGACACAGCATCAAAGATTTTCTATAGGGTTGAGGTCTGAGGATTGCGCAGGCCACTCCATGACAATAACCCTATTTTCTTGGGACCACTGCTTCGCAAGTTTACTTGTATGTTTTGAGTCGTTGTCTTGTTGAGAACATAACTTCCTCCATAATCTTCACATAAAGATGCTGATCCATAATGCCTTCAATCTGGTATATGTGACCAACATCATAGAAGCAAAAACATGCCCAAACTATTATGCTGGATCCTCCATGTTTTATTGTCTTGGCTGTGAAGCGTGGATTATATTCTGTATTTGGAGGGCTTCTTACATATTGACGAGATCCCTTTCCACCCTATAACACAATCTTGGACTCGTCTTCCCACAGAATATTCCTCCACAAAAACATGAAAAAGCAACTGCATATCGAGGTCAGCCCTTACGAGTATATCTACGACTGGGCAGTTGTCGTTCAAGGATTATTGATATAGATCAGTGGTTTGAGAAAAACCTACAAGAAAAAGTCTAACGGGGTCAAGTTGCACGATCTTGGCGGCTAATTCATATTGTCTCCTCGTGGGGTAACCATCATGATCAGAAAGCGCTTGTGCCAAATGTTCATTCTGACACGGGCTGTGTGGCAGGTAGCGCCATCCAGTTGAAATTACATATCGTCGGTGTCTATATTATCCAATTCGAGCCAAAAAAAATTAGTTGTCATCAAACAATGGCGCTCATCATTGACAGTGGTGGCCTGGATAACGTCGTTCTCCAAGAATTATGAACCGATGATGCCGCCAGCCCGAACAGAAGACCCACTTTTGAAAAACAATTTAATTATTTGACATGTTGCTGAACGCCATGGTTAGGTAAGGTTGACGTCAGAAGGAGAGTTGACACTTAGAACATGAGTTGGTCCATTGTGATACCACAGTTAATCTTGGAGACTTTCTCCCTAATCGTTAAACTTATTGGAGCTCGTTATGAAGCGAGCAGGATAACCTTTATCTATATTTTCCGGATCACTAACATCATTGTAGTTGAAATCTGAAATTTTCTGAAGTGTGATTTTTAAACTGCCGTGCCATCTTCATCAGAGATGATCGGCAGTTAAGGGCTGTTATTAAACTAGTAGATGCTAGCTAGTAGGTGACAGAAAGAGCTTTGATGGCTTACTCGCTGTTCAAGAAGATGCGGATATCTTTGAAGGATAACACGTTTTCTTTAAGTCAAGACAGGAGTTCCTTAATTCTTCGATTGGGAAGACGGAAAGATGGAGTTTGAGTTTACACGTCCACCAACCCCGTAAATAGTTTTTGATTCATCGGTGTGAAAATGGATTGAATCATCCTCCAAGAATATATCATACTCCTAGATTTCCCTATAGACCGGATGGTTACCTGAAAGTTTTTATCAAATTGAATCTGAAGGATGGTGTAATCGACGCTACTTGGAAGTGAACAGAATGAGTTCAGAATGATGGTGTGGCCAATTTCATTATTGATCCACTGCGAGGAGGCTTTTAGACGAATAACCGTTTGTTTTCCCAATATATCGAGGAGTTTTAGATAGAACAGAATGTCCAGTGCAGCGCAGGAATTCGTCCGAATTGTTCCGCCTATGCACAAACAAGCTGACCGTTGGACCTTGCTAAGTATTAAACAATTCTTGTTTTTGTCTAGACCTATTCATAATACTGCTACGTAGTACGTCAGAATCGGTCTGATTACTGAGGTTCATGGGCCCTGTGACACGGAGTAAATTGAGAACATTTTTCGCATGCCAGTTCCCAGTTTCGAAGCGAGCGAGAAGGAAGGCCAAGTATCTGATTAAGAAACAGAGCAATCACAAATCCATTAGAATTTAGTGTGTATCATTGGAAGCAGTTTATTTGGGATTAAAGAAAATGTATAGCCACCACAATACTTCGGGATCTTTCATAAATCGTTAAGTCGATGCAAGAAATTCGTCACCCTTTCTCAGATGGCTGTAATCTATAAGGTCTATATTCCTCCCAAGCTTGGGTATAATTCCCATATTTGGACAGGTGATCTAATAATCCACTTGATTCTCTTAGATAGAATCCAAAAACAAACTTTTTTTAAAACGCTAGGTGATAAAAGTATAACAGAATCATTTGCAGATCTCGCACACCTATTTGGACTATATTTATTAACAGTGTTCTAGTCTCTAGTGAAATAGCGAGTTAGGCATTTTTCCTCTAAAACTATTCAACTGTAATACTCTCGCTTCAGGCCATGCCCTTGAGCTCAACTTCCGACGAACTAAACGAATGTGGAATACCTTATCCGTCCCAACGTTTCATTCCGATGGTCAGACATTCGGTATGTCGCATCAGTATGTCCTCTTAAATCCGCTCCAACTTTTGGAATAAAATTAAACTAGGTAACTGCTTAATACTGTTTACCTTGCGCCTTACCAACAATCAAATTAAGAGACGACTTTAATATTTGAGCGAAATGAAGCATTATTTAATGGACTCTATGTAACTGACAATATATGCTGCATTTTATTTTTTAGGTTCCGTACAATAAATGGTTCATAATAATTTAGAGTTCACATAAATATTAAGTTCATAACATGTGTGGTTAACTTCATAGAGCTCTTTAACTAATTTACCATTTCGCTGAAATATTAAAGTCGTCTCTAAACTTGATTGTTGGTACAGCGCCCTGTCTTTGCTTAAGCCACGTGTAAATGACGCTCATCTCCCAATGTCGCGTTAACTAAGTATTGGTTTATTCAGTTTTAGCGTGAAGTGTGAATAACCATCGATTACAGATAAATATGGGATAGCAACCCTCAATTTATTTCAATGCTCAAGGCCGTAATTACGAGTCCGCAAAGAATGATACAATTTCTTAAGCCTCTTTTCTGCAGAATCAAACAAAAACATTATTTATTCACTAATTAAAAATATGTTTTAGTCCTCGTATAGGACAAACAACAAACAACAAAAAACAAAAAAAAAAAAAAACATGCACCGTCCTATTAAAAAATTCAATTTTAATATTTGCATAAAAAAAATGAAAAAAAAAAAACACATTTACTTTGTAATTTCCTTAGAAATTAAACTTTTTTTTCTCCCCCCAAACTTTTGTTGTCAGTCATTTTGTTAGAGCTTAATTTAAACTTTTTAGATTAAAATGTTTATGAATTTTAATCGACCTTAAAAAACTCAATTTGAAAATGACAATGTTGATTTAAGTTTGAGTTTTTGAATTTATATGCAAAATGCTCTTTCCAACAGTAAAATTAATTTGAAATAAACCTATACCTACATTGTACTTAGATAGGAGCTTAGCTACTTGTAGATAAGAGTTAGAAAAAAAAATTAAAAACTTTTCGTAAAATACGAGTAAATTTGATTTGCAGACGGTCCCATGTCTGTTTGTTTGTTAAGTGTATACAAACTTAAAGTGAACATGAATATTATGAGCAGCATTTTTGAGAAGTCAGGAGAAAGGGACAGTTGTGATTGGATATTTCATAAATGGATTTTTTATTTCTTGAAATCAATTTATATGGAAACCAAATTTTAAATTGCAACTCAATTTAAAAAATATATATCAAAATTTGACCGCAACAGGTCGTAGAGAGCTAGGGCCTAGTGACCCACAAATTTCAACCATTCATATTATGCGCGTTTCAGGGCAAGAGATATCCTTAAGAGGAGGCCACCTTGAATTCTGTTATCGGTGACTGAGAACTAATCCCAAGACCTTTGCCGTGATAGCCCAACACACTAACCATTACACCAAGGAGAGCCTCATGTTACTTTAACATGAACTTGCACTCAGATTTAAAAAAAAATTATTTTATTAGTGCAAAATATTCGGAGGCACGAACTTAGCTTTTAAAACGCTTAGACAATTTTTCAAGTAGTTGGCACTAAAAAGAATGGTTAAAATAAGTTTTTTCATATAAAATGTTTAAGAACAAATTTTGCCACACCAGTTTTAAGTTCTTATTACTATACGCAAATAAAAATAAAATAAAACGCACAACGGGATCGCACGTACTTGCTCTTATGTAAAAGTACTTTGAACTTTAAGAAATATTTATAAATAATTATAATATATGGATTAAATGAGATAAAAATGTTCAAATACATTTAATAGCCGTCTGATTTCTAGAAAAGTATGAATATGTGTATATGCAAACAAAGTTTAAAAATCGTTTTATTATTAAAATAGTTTTTTATATAAAAAATTGTTTTACAAAATTTTCAAGCAAAACAAAAATGGGATGCCAATTTTAAATACTTAGTAATAATGTAGATTTTAGGAAATAATTTTAATAAATAATCGTTCACATGTTTTGAAGATATTGATTTTGATGGCGGTCAGCCATCAGACGAATAGGGGGAATAACATGTAGCAAACGAAAACATGCACGTGCCGTAACTATTCGGGACTGGTGGAAGTCTGATAATAGCCTCTCCGTGGCGGCCGCTAGAAACAAGCCTTTAAAAAGGTTTTGGCTAATATGATCAGCCTGGTTCCTCAGGTTGGCGACAGGTTAATTCCCTGTCCCGTAAAACTAAAAGAATTATGAGACCGACAACAAGCCTCGGAAACGGACTGATCTCACGACGACAACCCACGCAAAGAAAAAGGAAAAACGACTTACGAATTTTCTTATGGAACGTACGATCGCTCTATAGAGCTCGAGCTGCTCAGCAGCTAGCCGATGCCCTGTCAAAATATAAAGCTGACATAACAGCTCTTCAAGAAATCAGATGGACAGGGAATGGTGTTCTACAGAAGAAAGAATATGACATATACTATAGCTGTCATACAAAACACCATGTGCTCGGGGTAGGCTTCCTAGTCAGCGAAAAAATTAAGTCTACCATCATCGGCTTTAACGCTATAAGCGAAAGGCTATGCACCCTTCGCGTGCGAGGCAAATTTACGAACATCAGCCTCATTAACGTTCACGGACCTACGGAAGAGTCCTCAGACGAAGAAAAAGAGACTTACTACGAACAAGTCGAGAGGGCCCTCAATGCCTGTCCAAGGTATGATGTTAAAATTATCCTTGGGGATTTGAACGCAAAAATAGGTCGGGAGCCGGTATTCAGGCATTACGCAGGCACCCATAGTTTGCATGAGAACACTAATGACAATGGACTTCGAGTCTTAGAATTGGCAGCATCGAAAAACATGGTCGTTGCGAGTACCAGGTCCCCGCGTAAAGATATCTACAAAGCCACCTGGGTATCACCTGATGGAGTCACTCGTAACCAAATAGACCACGTGTTGATAGACCGTCGCCACTACTCGAACTTGATGACGGTACGAACGTACCGGGGTGCCAATATCGACTCGGATCACTATCTTGTTGGTATGGTTTTCCGAGGGCGGATTGCCTTGCGAAGACGCATTGCATCAGCCGATCAGGTTCGAATCAACACGGCTGCCCTGCGCAATGAAAACACCAGTAACACCTTTCGTAATGCGTTGGGACTCGCCCTAGAATCACTTGATTTAGGGAGAGTAAGTCCTGGAGCCAGTATGCTGGGCGTAAATGAGAAGTGGACACGCCTTAAGAATATTGTCATTAGTACTGCCAACTCCATCTTAGGCAGCAGTCGTAAAAATCGGAACGACTGGTTTGATGATGAATGCAAGCTAGCGACTGAACGTAAGAATGCTGCGTACCGAGCAATGCAACAATCTCATAGAACGCGGGCACGCGAAGAGGAATATAAAGAGCTCAGAAGAACAGAAAAACGGCTTCACAGACAAAAGAAATCAGCCTGGGAGAAGAACCTAATCTGTGAAATAGAAAACAGCCGAGAGCGAGGTCCGCACCAGGCGCGGAAGTTCTACCAATCCGTCCGAAACATGACGCAGTACACACCACGCTGCACATACTGCAAGGACGGAGAGGGAAATCTGATCACCGATCCTGAAAGCATACTGGAGCGATGGGAAGTGTACTTTAATGAATTGCTAAATGGTCAGCTCACTGCAGAAGTGGAGGCTCCACTACTTCAAGAAGAATACCCTATGTTGCCGCCACCAAGCATAGAAGAGGTTGAGAAGGCTATAGGCCGGCTTAAACAGAACAAATCCCCGGGAGCCGATGGCATACCAGCCGAATTATTTCATCACGGCGGGCCAGCCTTACGTCAAGCAATTCATGATATTATAGTGCACGTATGGGAGCAGGAAGAAATGCCAGAAGACTGGCGAAAAGGCATAATATGCCCCATACATAAGAAGGGAGATGTCACAACGTGCAGCAATTATAGAGGTATCACGTTGTTGAGTACCGCCTATAAGATACTCTCCTCTATCCTACAAGACCGGATAACCCCATACGCTAAAACCGTCATCGGACAATATCAGTGTGGTTTCATTCCAGGCAAATCAACAACTGATCAGATCTATACCCTTAGGCAGGCGATGGAAAAATGTCTAGAATTTAACATCCCAACATACCATCTGTTTATAGACTTTAAGGCCGCCTATGATAGCATAGCCAGGGTAGAACTTTACAAAGCCATGAGAGAGTTCGGCATCCCAAATAAATTGACACGACTATGTAGGTTGACCATGACCAACGTAACAAGCCAAGTAAAAATAGCCGGATTGCTATCCAGACCAATCAACATCTTTAATGGACTCCGACAAGGGGACGGTTTGGCCTGCCTCCTCTTCCACCTGGCGTTGGAGAAAGCAATCCGTGACTCTGGCACGGCAACAAGAGGGACCATCGTCAACAGGTCCAGCCAGTTACTGGCTTACGCAGACGACATCGACATCATCCAGATCGAGCAGGCGGCACAAAATCTGGGGCTGCACATTAGTGAAGGTAAAACAAAGTACATGGTGGCGTCGAATGCGAGAGGAACAGTTGGTCAAACAATCGAGGTAGCGGAGCACGAATTTGAAGTGGTGCAATCCTTTAAATACCTTGGGTCAATAGTAGCAGCCGATAACAATATAGAAGAAGAAATACGCGGGCGGCTTCTCAAATCCAACAGAGCCTACTATAGTCTGTCAAAGCTCTTCAAATCCAGAAATCTCACCATAACTTCAAAACTGCTGCTGTACAGGACCATGGTCCTGCGAGTACTCACATATGGATCCGAGACTTGGGTGCTTAGCAAAATGCACTCCGACCTCTTAGCTGCGTTCGAGAGAAAAGTCTTAATGAGAATTGTTGGCCCCATATGTGAGGAAGGACGATTCCGGAGACGGTAAAATCATGAATTGTACGCAATCTACCTAGAAGCAGATATCGTGACAAAAATTAAGCTCGGTAGACTCCGGTGGGCAGGGCACCTAGCTCGCATGAGCGAAGAGGAACCTGCTCGGAAAGTTCTTTGTGGTACATTCTATGGTAGACGACAGCGTGGTAGACCATGCTTGCGCTGGAGAGATGGCGTAGACCAGGACGCCCGAAGCCTTGGGGTGCGCAACTGGATGGCGTCGGAGACCGGGATAGGTGGAGAGACTTGTTGAAAGAGGCCAGGACCGGAACCCGGTTGTCGAGCCGATGATGATGATGATGATGATTTTTCAAATAAAAAAAAATTGCATTTTTTTTTTTCAAAAAATCCAAAAAATATTTTTTCACATATTTTTATTAAACTTAAGGAGACCAAAATGTATTACATGGCCATGATAGCACACTTATTTTTTATCAAAATTGTTAGACCCCTTTTCGAGATAAATAAGATTTTGCAGTACGGGTGTATAGGGGGTACCTTTAGTTTGAGAGCTAAAAAAAAATTCAATCTCTCGCTTAGGGAATCACCGAAGACTATTAAGTACCGATATTGAAGAAAATACCTCCCACATTTCCGTCTTCGCTATCATCGTAATGTTAACTTTGATCAAAATCTCGAGTTCTATTTTTTTACAAATGCAAAACTTGCCATATAGGATATATATATCGCAAGCCAAAACGGTTTTATGACAGGTAACCGTTAGAAACATTTTTTCCTAAATTTTTTTTGACCAAAATGAAATGCAACGATTTTCAAACTTCTTAACAGTCCCTCTAAAAAAAATTCATTAAAATCTGTTCCATGGTGAGAAATTCAAAATTCGAAAAGAGTTAGTACCTAATATCTTAGTTCAATTTTTTTTATTGAATTATAGATCGTTAAAATTAATCGAAAAAAAATTATTAAAATACTAGGTGCCGTTTTCGAGAAAAATACGATTTTTGATAACCAATATTTTTTTTAAATTGGTTTGGAACGGTTTTTTTTTACATAAAACAATTCTTATTTCCCACATCTTCTAGATTGTATTCAAAAAAATATTTAATGGTTATGTTTCAAAAACGGTACAACCAATTTTGATAATTTTCTTGCATATGTTTGTGTATTAAAATTTTCAATTTTTTTTTTGGATTTTTAAAAAAATTTCAATTTTTTTCTAAATTTAATATTTCGAAAACCCCATGCTTGATTTTTTTAAAACTTGATAAATAAATTTTCTTAAAATTATCTACAAGATATAAGAAAAAAATGTATTTTACCTAAAAAACGGTTCCGAGAATTTTGCAATTTTTTTTCTTTCAATTAATTCTTACGATCTTTAATTTAATAAAACAAATTTTTAAATCAAGATATAACTGTCTGTATCTACCATGGAACGATGATTTTTTCGAATTTTGAATTTCTCATTATCGGGATAACGGATTTTGATGAAATTTTTTATAGAGAAGCTTTTAAAAAGTTTAAAAATCATTGCATTTCAAAACTTTAAAAAAAATATTTTTTTGAATTTTTGGAAAAAAAATCTATATTTTTTTGGAAAACTCGATATCTCAAAACAGGCTCAATATTTTTTATTGTTTATTTAATTTTTATTTGAACAATAATAAAAAAAAATAAATTGGCGTATCAAAATTTTATCTTCAAAATGTTTTAAAAATTTTGTATATAAAAGCTTATTTTTTTAAGAAACAACTATAACTTATTAAAATTTTGTTCTTGCATAAACTAATATTTGCTTAAGACATATGGCATCCTGTGTTTAGTTCCAACTACTAAGGGAGTTGTTTAGGCATTTAAAAAATGAATTTTATGTTTGTACAGATTTTCTCTAATAACATTAATTTTTGAAATCCTTAGTCGCTTACATAAGAGCAAGTTCACGCGACCAAATTGTGCATTTTATTTCTTTTTAAGTCTGTGGAACAGTTTTTGAGAAAAAAAACCATATTACATAAAATTTCGAAAAAAAAAATTCCTGTGGCAGATACCGTTATTTTTGGGTGTGTCGCGGGAAAAATTTATAAATGCTATCTGCCAAAATAAAAAAAAATACCGAGAGGTAGGTAGGTTTTGATGTTTCATATTGTGCGTGCTTTTGCACAATCCTCTGGAATTTGGATCCGTCACTCAACCGGACCACCATACTCATCCGAACACCATCTACACTGTGCCAAGAAAGGCAGCTTGGTGACTGGTACTGAAATAGTAGCCAATCTTATTAGTGATCACTTTTCGCCGATGCCCTCAGTCTGCTAGAAGGGCACAGCACAGAAATTACCGAAATTCGCCCGAGAGCCATTGCGTCGGTCGTGTTGAATAAAGAGATCAAGTCTTTGATCTTAATTTCTGAAAGTTCGTCAATGCCGTCAAAAAATGCCCTTCCAAATGATTGTGCTTTAAATTTTGCCGCTGGTCCCCAAAACTATGAAAATTATTGCTGTGAGGAATGCCTATAACTTCGCTGCATGCTCTCCTATTGGCCAGTGTCCGCTACAGCTAGCAACCATCCGAGCTTATTCTTTCCTTCTGCATATCAGTCTTAATGCGTTGCAATATATTTGATACTTAATGTGAAAATCAAGTGGTAAAAGGTACAGAAAACGCTTGAGGCATCAGTTGGGCAAGATCTAAGAGCGCCTGTCGTGCAGTTCTTGGTTCAACAGTTTATCGATGTTATATGATTTGGCAAGCGCGGGCCACCATATAATCGAACCATACGTGGGAATCGGTTGCAACACGGATGTGTTGGTCTACAAAATCATCTCAGATTGGAGACTCCAGTTTTTACCAAAGGGTTTAATACAGGCATAGAAAGCTTCACCATTTCTTCAATATTCAGTTTCCAGTTCAACTGGGGGACAGCTTGATAGAGAATTGGTTTGGAAAAGAAAGTCTGATGGAGGCTGAGAATCGCAGCCCAACAACCTCTGCATGACAGTCCAATATACTAACCATTATGCCAAGGGCATATACAAAAAAAAATTAATGTTGGGTGAAAACTGCGGTCACAAACTTTCTTGCTCAGTGACCCAATTAGCGCTCAAGTTCTGCGTTTTGAAACCATAATTTTATTTCATCTCTGGATTAAATGATAAAGGATCCCCTAATTTTGCATAGATAGTCAAATTCTTATATTTCATTTCTAGTAAACTTTTCTCTCTTACCGGAGAGCCTATGGGCCAGTAGCATCTTGTTTAAGCTTAGTTTTCAAATCCATTTCAAGCCCTTGTCTTGCTTTAACTACCTACTACTACAAGGTCTAAACATGTGCTATTTGGACCAAGAATATTAAGCTTTTTAACATTCTGTTTGATTTATCGCAATTCATGATTACATAATATTCACTTCATTTATCCTATCATCCCAAAGCACCCCGATAGCACTGTAATACTCATATGTACACAAATTTGTGGCTTAGAATTTCAAATTCACAAGAATTTTCATTATTAATTCGTTTGAATAAGACTTTTAACTCTTGAATAAACCCCAATAAACCATTACTTTCTGGACTCTTGCAAGATATTGCTACAAAATCCAATACACACAAATTTTGTGTGAAATGCAAAGTGAACTTTTATTTGCAAAGCTATCAAGAATTTCGACTTTACCAACACAAAGTCATATCAATTTCAATTCAAAAACAACATTTACTGTGGAATTATTGTGAAGGCATGACTTGCAATCCAGAATTGACAAAAATATTTTCCACACGAAAATGCAGTGGCGTGGCGTGAATAATTTAAAATGGGAAGATTTTGTAGAAATTGGATTCAAAAAAACAAAATAAAACATGTGGATAGGTATATTGCATCCGACATCAACTGAACTAAAGAAATGTTTGTAATAACATCGAGCTTAAGGAGCAATAAAAGTCGTTCCATGCGTTCGTGATATATGTACGAGTATATGGGATATTCGTAAAAATATAGTATATTATTGGTCAAAAAAGGCTATCTACTTTCAGTAATTGGTCAGTAATAGATTTTTTTAATGACTTTTTAAAAACAAATTCAAGGTCTTAGCGATTTTGGGCACCTCGTTTGTGGGATATTCGTCAAAAATGCTTACCAAAGGCCCATAGAAAAGGTCAGCCAGCTATAGTAATTGGCCAGCTAATGATTTTCCTTAAAGATTTTCTAAAGTTTATTTTTTTCAATGTCACGAACGGTTTTTGGAACCTCATGATGTACATCTTTTGCGAATATCCCACAAACAAGATGCCAAAATCTGTTATGACCTTGAAACTGATTAGTGAAAATAGTTCACCTTTTTATCAGGATCTAGTGATCTTTCGGATGGTATACAATTTTTGCGAATATCCCACAAAATGTGGTACTAAAAACCGCGCATAATCTTGCGGGAATTTTCAAAAGTTTAAACCTTGATTAAAAATTTTCTATGAATGACGAATTACTAAAACTCGTTGACCTTTTTTTACCGATTACTGACCAATTAGATGGCATATTTTTTAACGAATATCCCATATATGGGGTGGCATGATCCCAGAGCCATCTACTGGCTGGTGTGATTGTAAGATATTGTGAAGCACGTTTGAAGTTCTTATTTTAAATAGATTATCAAGTGAAGGGCCTTAGACAGATTTAGAGGAACTGGAGTTGTGGTCATATCTCCTAAGAGCATAAACACAACGCGTAATACTCAAACTCCAATACAGTTATAGTCAGGGATTCATCCAGTTTGGATTGAGAAGAAAGGATCTATTATTAGAGCCATTTCGTCTCGTTGACAAAAGGGATCAAGTCTTTGATCTTCATTTCCGAAAGTTTGTCAATGTCGTCAAAAAAATGGCCATCCGAATGATTGCGCCCTCAATTTGGACAGAGTACGGGGTTTGCAGAGGAAATAAAGGACTGTTTCCTTTTCCCGCTGGTCCCCACAGCTATGAAAGTGAGAGTTGTGAGAAATGCCTAGCTTCGTAGCATGCTCAAATATTGGCCAATGTCCGCTACAGGCAGCTTTAAACCTGGCTATGTCTTACCTGGGTCTGTATAGTGACGCGGAACGCAGATTAGTGACGTTGAGGTTAAAATTGGGATTAGCAAGCTCATTCAAGCATTGCTGGACCAATTAGAAAACCTGTGATAATAGCCGCATTCCGGTTCTGAGGCCAAATTAACGCTTCAGTGAGTGATTCCCATCAGTAATCGAATGAAAATGTCAAATTAGAGTAATCGATTGCTAGGTGACGTAAGCGGTAATGCCAAACTCACATAATTCAGTCACGTATTACTCGATAACTGATGCGATAATTTGGCCCCTGGTTTTGGATCTTGCTTAAGTTCCTTGCATGCTTCCCTGAAAGCTAGTAATTCAGCTTGAAAAACACTAGCAAAGCTGGGAAGCCAAAATGACCTAGATATATTCAAGGTCTTAAAAACGATTCCTGTCCAACACCACACCTTATCTTTGAGAGTAAAGATTGTTGTGTCAAAGTCTTTCGTTACGACGACGTCATCATCCCAGCCCTTTCCTAATGGGAACATAACCTTAAAATTATTACTGATCAAAAGATTTCTATTGGAATCAACTCCGCAACATTGCACTGCCGTGAGATTTGTCAATTCAACAGTTCGATTACTTTAGTCTAATGGACTAAATGTGTAAATCAAGTTGAAATAGTGCAGAAAAACACGTAAGGCATTGGTTAGAGCCCCGCTGTGGTACTAACGCTAGCAGTTCTTTGTACCTTCTTCAGATTATCGACGTTATATTCTCTGTTAAGCGCGGGCTACCATACAATCGACCCATACGTGAGGATCGGTCGCACCGCGGCTGTGTTGGACCATAAAATCATCTTAGGTTGAAGACCCCAATTTTTGCCCTGGGGTGTTCCTCAACTAACGTGCTTGGGCAAGTTTATATTGCCTCTTTGATGTAGCCTTCTTCACTGAAATCAGTGAGTAATTTTAGAATGCATTTGGTAAGGACATTCTTTCAACTGTACGAACTGATGAAATTTCTTAAAACGGAAGACTTTAGGAATCGTGTTACATGGATGCCACGCCACTGCGTTGATTTCACCACTTAAATTGTACCTTAACTATTCCAAAGACTATTGAAGTACTTAAGGAGAGAAGTAAAGATAGATCAAGAGAGAGAGAGCGCGGGATGAATAGTACTAACTTTCTTAATTAATAACTTTCAAGTCCTGGAGATTCAATGATCATTTCTATTTGCCCCAATTTATTACAGACATTTCATTTTGACTCACGGAACTGCTCACAAACAGGAGTTCAACAATTCCCATTATTTGATGCAAGATATCAAAAGGTAATCCTAAATGCATATTTGTTCCCTTCCCAACCCTTCGCTTGAAGTTTAACTTCTCTAAATAACAGAATTTGCTGCTGCAAATTCACAAAGCATCGGAACTAGGCAAACCAAGTAGACAAGTTAAGGTTAGGACTGCCTACCTATACTTACATTTCTGTTACCTCTCTTAGCATCCATTTATTCTAAGCTAAGTTCGAAATAGTAAAAGGAAATTGGGGTGCGAGGGAGCATGGAAAATGTTCTGTATCATCTGATGATGCTCCATCCTCATCAATGATGTTATGGTGACGTGATGCATGCATATATGCTTCTGGAAATGTGCAGCACAGAATTAATCCGAATTCCATGGAAATGAGTGAGTTGATTTAATCACACATGAACACTGACTTATGGAATGTATGCTGTGTTTTCTATTTGTATACATACGCACTGGCATGAATGCCATGACTTTGGAAATGTGTGTGTGTAGACAGAGGACTCAAATTTGGCATTGATGTGTGTTATCCTGGACATGACTTGAGACAAATAGCATAGAACGAAGCTAAAATTATTGATTTATATCAGACAAAGTAGAAATAGATTTTAGTTTCTATGTTTTTTAGTGGTCGAATCAACGAGCAATTTGAGAGTTATTATTTCAAGGAAGTACCCACATAGAGTGAATTCCAGTGAGTCGTTACAGGGAAGTACCACACATAATAGAATTCTGTAGAAAATCTATCTAACTATCCAGTGCAATGGTAATGATCACTTCATCAATAACAATGGCTTCCCATATGGTCGGGTCGATGTTGAGTCCGTGACGGCCATGTTGCTTTAGCGGCTTCTGTCAAATCGGTTGTTTATTAATTATTAAGTCATTGCTACCCAGTCCCTATTTCAAGTAGAATGATTGACCATCACGTCTTTTCGATAAAACTCAATGCCCATTTTACGGCAGAATCGGTTCTCGAATGTCTTCTAACCAAATTGAAAACAACAGTTCATTTAGCAATCAGCCTAGTCCCTTACCACAAAGTACCGCCGCGCCGTATCCGCCGAGAACATTACTCCTGACCGTGAGGGTGTACAGGAGAATCCTAGATAGTGGATTCCTTGGCGTGTAATAAAACTCGACCTTTCGCATACGAATTTTGTGTTCGGATTTGAGCGAGCAGCCATTCAAGACCGTACGGACATTAAAGTTAATGACCATAAGCAACACCACTTGTTTGGAAGAGGACCCCAAATTTGACCACAAAATCATCTAAGGCGACGAGGGGCAATTTTTGATGAAGGGCTATGTTAATTAGTTATTTTTCTATCACCTATCATTTTAAGGCCCTTTTCGAGATTATATCTCAGAGACTTAAGTGCGTTATTAGATCACCCGCCATAATATGAGAATTTAATTCGAGCTTTCCACATCCGAGGAACAAAGACATCCCTCTGGAAATGAAAATAAGAAGCTGGGAGCACTGTCGTCAGCAACACAAATTTTTGGATTTGAAGTTTCAGACAAAAGATCATTGTTGAATATCAGAAAGAGAGTCGGAGACAAAACGGAGCCCTGTGGCACACTTGTATTTATTTTATGATCTTCAGACTTAAAACCTGCTAAAACAATTTGTATTGATCGGTTCGAAAGGTAGTTTCTGATCCATCGAAGAAGAGATTCATCATTGCCAAATGCATGCATTTTCGATAAGAGTGCTTGATGCCAGACTCTAGCAAATTTAACATCGAAAACTTACTTCTCTGACCCTAATTACTCCTTTACTGCTCGAATTAAATCATGAATATTTTTTCGGTTTGATAGATGTTCCCTCTTCGGGATAAAATTTCCCATTCCAAAAATAATTAAATTTGGGACCATACCAGTATCTGCACTGGAGTCCATGTCACTGTTGAGGAAGCACCACCAGTTAAAGTTCTTGAAGAAATCGTTGAGACAGTCCCAGTTGGCTTTCTCGTATTGCCAAATGGTTCCCTTAGGAATTATTTCACTTACTAAGTTTAATTGGGTCTGATGTGCCTAGAGACGATATTACATTAATAGTGTATTTATCAGGATCATATGTGTAACAGCAGATTTACCTGCAACTAGAGCTGTGCCAATCGCGATTGATTCGGTCTTTGTGACCCGTTCACCAAAAAGATTGATTGATTGCAATCAAAGCAGACCAAGTCAATCAATCCTAATGTCAATCTCTTGCCACTGAAACCGATGAACGAAACGAACGAAAAAAATTATTTTTCGTTCATTCAACTTGTTCTCAATCATTTTACAATACCAAATAGGAATGGACATGAAATAGAATGTATATTCCTCATTTTATATACAATGGAAGATGGCGTTAATGAAGCAACGAAGTAGAAAAAAGCCAAACTTTCTTTCATTTTCACATTGTTTCGGTCTCGGTCTGAACGAAACGATTGGAAAAAAAAATGATTGAATGAACGATTGATTGAAAGGACCGAATCCTTGAACCAATCAATCAATGATTGATTCGATCTTTCAAAATGAACGATTGGCACAGCTCTACCTGCAACGTCGGAAATCCGAGTTGGCTCATCCCCGAGCTGAGTCAGGTAGTTTAAGGTTATATTTCCATCAAGAAGGACTGGGATGATGTCGTGTCGTGATGAAAGATTTCGACACAAATATCCCTACTGATGGTTTAAAGCTGGAGTGCGCTGTTGGTTCAGGAATCTTTCCTGAGACTCTGAATATTTCTAGATCTTTTAGGCTACTCAAAGAAGATCCAAACCAGAACCGGAATACGGCTATTATCACAGGCAGTCAGGCGGCTGTTAAAGTCATTAATTCTAGTACATCATCTTTCAAACTGGGCCATTATTGCCCGAATGAACTTGCTAGCCTAAACTACAACAACAAGATAACTCTTATCTGGGTTCCGGGTCATTGTGGTATTGATGGGAATAAAAGGGAATGAGCGTTCTAGCTGGCCTGGCAAGCTAGGCATTCCTCACAACACTCACTGTCATAGCTTTTGGGACCAGCGGGGAAAAGAAACAGTCATCTATTTTCTCGGAAAATACCTTGCTCTGGCCAAATTTAGAGGACAGTCATTAGGAAGGGCATATTTTGACAATATTGACGAACTTTCGCAAATGAAGATCAAGGACTTGATCTCTTTTCTCACACCTACAAAATGGCTCTAGGACGAACTTCGGTTACCTCTGTGCCATGCCCTTTCATTGATTCTATAGATCTCGAGCTAGCAGACTGAAGTAGTTTACGATGTGATGGGCCGGATGATCACTCTATTGGATTGGCTACTGTTGCAGTACCAGTAAACAAGCTGCTGTGCTTGGCACAGTGAAGATGGTGTCGGATGCGTGTGTTGGTCTAATTGAGTGAGTGATCCAAATACCGGAAGATTGTGCAAAAGTAAACACACATAAGATACATCAAAACCTACTAGATCCATTCTTCTTTTTAAAGTCAATCCAAACTGGATGACTCTGTGAGAATGTCCACAATTTCTCTTATCAAGTCCATACACAGGTTCCCACGAGTTATAGAATCAAAATGGCGTACTTCAACGCTAATTGTATCACAGTGCTAGACGGCCAGTGGTCGCCATTTCTAACTTCCATGTTGTTCAACACAGAGAAAATAACGACATACATTCCTTCGGGTACTGTCGAACCCAAAGTTCTAGTACTTACGAGGCTTCAAGACCCTAAATACTAAAGTAGCTTACAGTCTGGTTTAGTTTGTGCACCGAAGCATCTACAAAATATTGCCGGATAAATGGAACCTTAACATTGTTGGCCCGATCGTCAAGAAACGAGCTCTTCTGACTAACGCCAACTACAAATGCATCAATATTCTTGTAGGTGATGTCTACAAGAAGTTCATCGGTTCCAGTGTGATTTAAGACCAACAAAAAGTTCTGTATTGACTCAAAAATTACCGCACAGTAAATACTTCAACCTTAAGCCCACAAACTGCGCATAACTGGCGGTAACATCTAAACTTCCAGCCGTTTTATGACTTGTGGATTTTCAAATTTCGTTTGTTTTTCCTATTTGGTTGCTTCGAATATCTAAATTTTCTACTTACTAGGGTCCAAAATACTCTACTCGTCTTTGTCTCTTATTCTGAGGAGTGCAATAGGTCTGTTGAGATACGGGAGAATTAAATCGGTTTGGCTTATGTAACCTTATCTAACACCTTTCTTCACGTCATTTTTGATTGAGGCGCACCTTTTATCTTCTATTCTAGTTGTTAAGCTTTATTACCTATATTAAAACACCTTTGAAAAACAATATTGAATAGGAAATGTTCTATCTAGAAATATTAATCTTATAATGCGATGCCTGATCTGAAACACATCAACTCAAAATTTTTTCATCTGTACCTAATCGAAGTACCTTACCAAACCAAAAATTTTAATTTTCAAGGCATTTGCCTTTAGTTCAAAAGTCCTATACACATATAAATTTTTCAAATCGAAATCTTTGGGATTTCTCAATTTTTCAACAATATGGAACTTTATTATCATGTTCTGAAGGCGAATACGTGCATTATTAACATTTCCTACCCGAAATCATCTTTCTCAGTTTGAGTTTTCAGTCGAAAATATTCCGTATGGCAAGAGCAAACAAAATCGGAATTTAATATCATCTATGTACGAAGGACAAAGGACCACCCCATCCACTTACTTTGTTTAAAATCAATAAATCAAAACAGCATAGGCACATTGTACGTCAAATTAAAAAAAAAAAAAAAAAAAAAACCAAAATGAACAATATTTTTGGATGTATTTTGTACTACATACTCGTATGTTAGGTACTTTTAGCCTGGTATTTCGTGAAGTCGTCCTTTCTATCTTCGTGTATTATAATCAAATAGCCGGAAAGGGAATGGGAATGGCTTTGTTAGAAATTATTATGGGAGGCTTATCCTCCTAAGTCAACCAAACAAAAGGGAGATAGAAGGAGGAAAGGAGCTTGAATTGTTTGAGCACGTTCTAATAAAGTCTACTACGAAATTTAAGGATCTTATTTGGTTGGGATTAAGCTTGATTATAAGCCCAACCAAATGGATGAATAAATTTAGATCTTACATAAACTGGTCATTTATAGTTTAAAATCGTGCTTTCTTAAAGAGGATTTGACTTCCAAATAAAGTTATTTTAAAAGCCCTTAGACTAACAGTTCACAAGGCTTTGTTTGTTTACATTGAAAAATCAATATTTTTAAATTGGCACAGTCGATATTAAGTCTATCTTTTTTAAAAATTTCATATGACGCAAAATAATTGAGCAAAGGAAATTAATTCAGCCTCAACATCATCCCATCTTATGTGGGCTTTTAAAAAAAAGGTCTTTTAGGTGGGTGACTAGGTATGAGCGCTCTCAAAAACTAAGCACATTTTCTAAAACTGCCATTATTTTTTAGTTTAACGTCAATTTCTATATTCAAACTAATTGAATTGAAACGGTTATACCCCTGACACAATAAAACACAAAATACTAGAGGTAAACATCTTTTCAACTGGATGGGACAGTACAGAGCTTAATGCAGAATCGACCTTCTGCCTATAGAAGGACCATCATTTCCAAGATGCGGTTTCCATCTGAATTTACTACTAATAGACACAAGACTGACAGTTACAAACGCTATGGATCAACACTCAAGAAACTTTTAACGAATGATTGAGTACGACAATGACCACTGCGGACTTGACGCCGTAAAACAGCTTCCGAACGAGCTTGGGAATTTGGAGGAGCATGTCAATCAAAAACACCAATCGGTCAAGGGGAAATATCGGCTGTTCATTAATTTGTTTTGGAATAACTGAATTCGGGACGTAGATTCTAGCGAACCTAGTAAGTTTCCCCAAATTGGTAAGCTCTTTAGGAGGAATGATCAAAATGATCTTCCGTGTCTTAAGCTTCAGAGGGCGATGGAAAATAGAGGTATACTTCTGACGCAAGTGTAAATCCGGGGGATGCCGCCGTGTTGGACGACGATTTCCTTATTGCCGAAGATCCCAAGGAGAGAATCGAGACGGTGAGGGCTGCTTTTCAGCAAGTGAACAAGGTGAAAGCCAGCATTCGATCGAATCATGACCTGCGAAACAGAACCCTGCTTCACGATCTGTACTTTCGAGAGGAAATGAGGCGATCGGAGAATTGTGGTTTCACCGGGTTCTATGATGATCATTTGGTAAACGCAATCATCGCTGGGAGAAACTCCGTTCTCTGTTAGTTTCGAAAATGCAGCTCCAGTTCCTTTCGACTCATTAGAGAAAAATAAATCAGCAGGAGTCAATGGTACATCCGACGTTGTACTACGACAGCTATCTTAGGATGCAGTGAACATTTATACCAGACTGATTAGTAATGCAGAAATGACAACTCTTATCCGGTCGATAAGTCTCTTTATGAGAAGGTATCATGAAGGCATTCGAAAAAGTTATCAATAGAGCTCTGTCCAAATGCGCAGAGGACAACAATATTATATAGGAATACAAACCGCACATTACTCTTGTTAAATGTTCAATTTAAACTAATTTTATAAATCAAATACGAATTGCTAACGAATCCGGGGATATGAAAAGGGAAAATTGATGAATAAAGTTGGATTTTAATGTTTAAGCCTAGTACGCGAATTAAATACCCCGTTAACTATTTCAATGGATCCATTCATTAAAGTTAAGCTAGCGTCTGTATTTCAACCTACGATAATAGTGACCAAGTCTATTTCACTATTTTTAAAAGTCGCATAGAAGCCAATTACGATCACAAATTAAGTCCCACCGCTATCCGACAATTCAATTCATCAATAATCGGAAGTGTTCCGTATAAGGATTTGAAATTTGGTAATTGATCAGTTTGAAAAAAAAAATACTGTGAATTTAAGGTTTCTGACTTTATTGGTACTGAACTTAGAAGTAGTTCAAAAATCGCTGTAATAAAGGTGTGTTGACGCGATTTGGACTGGTCACTACTGTGCTTTTGATTAAATAAAATGGATTCTACGCTTTGGCTGCAATGAATTTATCGTAACGAAATGTTTTCTTATTTTCAGATTTTCAAAAAGTCAGTCAAGTTCTTATAAATTTAAAGAATAATGAATCTATAAAAACTTAGCTCGATAAAAATGTACCCAACAATTACTTCGTGCGATAAATGTTGACACATAAATGATGTACAGTTGAAAACAAAAATTTTGCTTTTAAGCTGCAGTTCCGTACATGTAGGCTTAAATGCTTGACAGGTTTTACAAATGTTCCCAAATCAATTATTCCTTTGTTAAACTTAGTTCGAATCAAATGATAGGGTCCGATTAAGCAGCTCATAATTTGTATTCTGGTTGTGGGATCTTCAATATTAAGCCCTTTGAATTCATCGAAAAATAATAGGTTAAATATTATGTATTCTTTACTTTAAAAAATACACCTGGATTAGAAAACTGACACGCAGTAAAAATAATAGGTTAAAGAAAACGTAAGATTCGACT
This sequence comes from Philhelius festivus, assembly GCA_963931855.1. Lineage (NCBI taxonomy): Eukaryota > Metazoa > Arthropoda > Insecta > Diptera > Syrphidae > Philhelius > Philhelius festivus. Next base: position 212,492,075 of record OZ007554.1, on the reverse strand, counting down.
AAACAAGTGACAGTGTTAATCTAAAACCTACAAATTTACCGGGTTAAAATTACACGAGCCAACTCGGTAAATCTGATTGATTATTTTAAACAAATTGATGTACAACTTTAACAATATTAATTCAGTTGATATTAAGGAATTGAATGAGTATTTAACCAACAGCATTTGGTTAAATCAAACGAGAACCAAAATAAATCAAACATGAAAGCCCGAAAGATCTCAGACTTATTGGTCTATCATCATGCCTCCCCAAAATCTAGAAAAGTTTGATTGATATACATTTGAGGACAACAAATGGAAATCGGTGCACACATTGGAGCAAACCATTTAATGATCCATCCACTATAGATATAGAAGGCTATTTTAACAAAGTGGACACATCTGTATCTGCATCTGTCATCTCTGAATGTAGAAAGTGTGCTTGGTGAATTGAATAATCAAATGCTGTAGATGTCCTGCTGTATATCAGAGTTGTACATGGGCTCCATTCCGAAGAATTCTATAATAATGATCCTAGCAACCTGGAAAGTATAGACAAAGTGGTTGAACTAGTAGGAAGAGAGTCTACTGCATTCATGTGGTATCACATTGTACCACCAACTTACTTACGGTGTAAGTGTTTCAAGTATTCCATGCTGATAGCCAACGCTAATAATGGGTGATTTCTTTTGCTATTTTCTTTCTGGCACCACTGGTTTTGACAGCTCACGCACGTTTCGTGTTTTGTGTCACTGTCAAACATCTTCAGTTTGGTCTATAATTTAACCATGAATCATCTTACAAACGAACAACGCTTGCAAATTGTTGCTTCTTCCATTTTATGGTCAGTATAATCGACCTACTGAGGCGGCTATTCGGGATATTGTGACTGAATTTCGCACCAAATTTACATTGTTGGACATTAAACCACCAACACGCTTACGTAGAGTGCAAACTGGGGATAATATTGCTGCTGTATCGGCCAGTATTAGTGATGACCGTGAATTATCGATTCGGCGCCGCCGTTCGCTGCAGTCGGGCTTCTGTTACTCCACTACGTGGAAAATTTTGCGGAAGGAATCCTTTCAAAATACAGCTGGTCCAAGAATTGAAGGTGTACGACCTAACACATCGCCGAATTTTTGGTGAATGGGCTCTTGAAAAGTTGGCCGAAGATCCACTTTTTTTATCGAAAAATTGTGTTCAGCAACGAAGCTCATTTCTGGTTGATTGGTTACGTGAACAAGCAAAACTGCCGTATTTGGAGTGAAGAGCAGCCAGAAGCATTGCAAGAGCTACCAATGCATCCAGAAAAAGTCACTGTTTGGTGCTGATTATGGACTGGCAGAACAATTGGGCCGTACTTCTTCAAAGATGATGCGAATCGCAACGTTACTGTGAATGGTGAGCGCTACTGTGCGATGATAACAAACTTTTTTTTGCGCAATGTGGAAGAGCTTGACTTGCATGACATGTGGTTTCAATAAGACGGTGCCACATGCCACACAGCACGCGTAACAATGGACCAATTGAGTGGCGAGTTCGGTAAACAGCTTATTTCACGTTTGGGGCCGGTCAATTGGCCGTCTAGATCGTGCGATTTAACGCCTCTAGACTATTTTTTGTGAGACTATGCTAAGGTTCTTGTCTATGGCGACAAGCCCGCTTCGATTGACGCACTGGAAGTCAACATTGAAGAATTTATTCGTGAGATACCGGCCAAAATACTAGAAAGAGTTTGCCAAAATTGGACTAAGCGGATGGACCATTTGAAGCGCAGCCGGGACCAACATTTGCATGAAATAATCTTCAAACATTAAATTAAATCGACCGTACTATCGATTCAAATAAATACATCATGCATTTTACACTTTACTAGTTTAAGGAAAACAATCTTGGAAGTTGCGAATTATAGCCTAGTTTCTCGATTAATATAGTTTTTTGATTAAACTGCCGTTCTAACTTTATTTTTTAATTTTAAATAATTTCATTGAATCGAGTTAAATACATTTCTTTTAGCAACACATACTACGTAGTTTTTAACCGAGACTAGGATGTTTTTATTTTTAACACATTTTTTAACCCACCGAAAAATATTGTCAGTTAAAATTTGTTTTTCTGCGTATAAGAGATCTTATAATTAAAGCGGTTAACAGGAATGCTTCTTTTAATAAACTTTAAGCTTACTTGAAATTAAGGTACCTTTCTATTAACGACTTGAACTGGAAAAATTAAATTTTATACTCCTTTTTTATAACTCAAGCAAGAGCTTTGATTTGAAGGTGATTATTATTTGTTTTTCCCGACTTTTCGTTCCCTATGCCAACAACTGAGATCTGCGAGATGAAAGGCCAAATGTTTTTATAATCCATAGGTCGTTAAATTCTATATGTTAAATCAATAAATTTTGTGAAGCTATGCATGCGAGTAATTTATTTTCAAAGAATGTCTGCAATAATTTCAATACATCGAATACCAACTAAAATTATTTTCATAAAGCCCTCTATATTTCAACAATTCAATCAATTAATTAAAAACAAAAAATAAAAACAACTTTATTCCCCATTCCTTTCGACACACATACCATCCCTGACCCAATTTATGCCGAGCCATGAGTTGTCATCAATTAATGAAATGGAACAAATGAGTATTAATGATTGCGCAAAGGGTAGTGGCAGAAAATATTCAGCCAATTCCCAACATATACACACAAATAGATATATTAATAAACTCCAAAGCCTTATATGACATTTTACAAATGTACGTACACCTAACACCCCCCAATTCATTCGTTACATTCATATTATGATTAATAACTTAAACCTCGCGGCCCTCTCCATTGGGATTTAACCTAATTAGCAATGTATTCAATTAGGTAAAATTATTTGATGCAATAAACATATTCACATGTATGGGAACCATGAGACTCAGATGCTCAGTTATTAGTTTATATAGAAAAATAGTAGAATTCCCAGTGCACACATTTTTTTTTTCTTTTTCAAGCTCAGAAAATTCAACTTCCTTTTCGTCCTTTCAAAACAGATCTCCAACTCACACAATCATCGCTCGTTATCTCTGTTGTTGGCAATGGTGTTCGTGTGTGTGTATGGGCGGTAACTTTTTCAGCATAATTGCACGCAATTTTCCCTAGATACTTTTCTTCCAGTTTGAAAAATAGTTTTCAATAAATCCTTAGTCATCAGTGGAGGTGTATGAGTTCCAAGGAAAAATTACCCTTACGCTTTACCTGATGACTTATAAAAAACAAACTAAAGGACTCTTCGGTGATTTCGGTTGTGTGTGTTTGGAAATGGCAAAGAGAGTGGATATCGGTTCTATAATGGCATTTAGGGATTACTTCATGGACTTTTAATTTTCGTTAGAGCGGTGAGTGGAGTTCAAAGTTTTTGAACCAAAACTTACTTTGGACATTGATATAAATGGTGAAATGCTTCTACGATACAACAATTTCGGTGTTCGTGGAGAGTTTTTTAAGATTGAGTATGACAGACGCTTTTCCTCCAGAAATATTAGTCAAAAGTTTAACAGAATATATTTTTTAGCAGAATTCCAAACACCATGAAGTGATTAGTAGAGACAATATCAGGGACTATTTATATGTATTCACTATTTTGATGGTCACCACATTCATCAATTCACATTGAACATGTTAATTAACAGAATCTGGGGTCTACCGATACATGGCAATCCATATGGCAGTCAACAAAAAACACTGTATTCTGACCCTCGAAAGATAGGCTAATTTACGAGAAATGGGTGTGTGTGGGATTTTTAATGCCAAACTTTGCCTTCGTTAAAAATCGTACTCAAACGTGACATTACGAAGACGAAAGAAGGGTCTCACAATTTTGGCTCTGTCTGTCTGTTCAGATTAAGTTTAAGCCGGATGGTCTTATTTTCTTTGAACCTATTACTAATATTATTAACGTAAGCTTGAAGAAGGGGGGCTTACGATACAGTTACTTCCACTATGAAACGATGATATACGAATTCTTTTCTGCAAAAGTGCATCCCTTGGTCAAAAAAGATTGAAGTTGAAAAGGATGCCACTTTCAAGAAGTACCCTTTAACAAAGTTTGTTCCCAAAGCGCTCCAAAGAGGGCGGTAGTGTAAGAATAGTGTAAGAGAAAAGATTACACATGGTAGGATAGGGATTGAAGTGGGAAATCGGCTGTAATTCAAATCAATCCAAATATTCCGAAACATATATAATGCTCATCAGTTTACCCCTGAGCCCACCTTCGGACGTAATGTTAAAGTCAGAGATTCCTTCTTAACCGTACTACACGAATGTGGAATATCTTACCCAGCTTAATATTTCCTTCCAATTGCGATGTTCAGACTTTCAAAATCAATCAATCCTTTTAAATCCTCTCCAACTTGCCTAGGCGCTCGCACTATGCTCAAGCAATTTAAGCGTAGTCAAAATCAGTCTCAAATGCCCCTACAGAAGCTGAACAACCTATCAAGAAATAAAGGAATCGCCGTTGGACAACTTAACATATCTGGAGTTGTCAGAATTTACAGAAAGCGAGAAGCTTTCCGTTTTCATCAAAGAAGCAAACGAATCTACTGGAGGCCTCCAACCACCGCAGAAAAAGAATCCGTGATGGTATGATGATGTACGCTTCCAACTAACATAAGACCAGAAGATTCAAGAGCAGTAGATGAAAGGCGAAGAAGAACCTGTACAGAAAGTATAGACATTACCTAGCCTCCCAGTTCAAAGAGAAAGAAGAGAGTGTCACGATCGAAACAACACCCGAAACTTTTAAGAAGAAACCAAGCAACTGGTGCGACTTAAGACCGGACGGAACACAAGCCTTTAAAAACTTCCAAGATAATAAGGGCATGCATCAAATCATCAATCAAGTATCGGAGGAAAGAAGAATGCCAGATGAGTGACATACCAGGTTTATAACTCCCATCTACAAAAAGCAATCCCAAATCTCTACTAAACGCCGCAACTAAAATTCTATTCAACGTTCCGCGCGAGCACCTTATCAGTTCCGTGTGAGCGTCTTTACCAGTTCTTAGTCACCGTAGGTATTCAGCTAGTAGTTTCCAGCGCGGCATATCGATAAATTTTCACATTCAGCCAAATCCTGGAAAAAGTCCAATGGATTTCAAGTTGAGACCCGCCATTTTCGTCAGGAGCTATGGCAATGGCTGAACTCAGGATCCCTGGAAAACTGATCCAGCTGTGGCGTGTGATAATGAAAAATACGCGGTTCAATGTGCAACAACAATACTTTCAAACATGCACAGATTTCGACAAAGACATGACAGTGTATCTCAGTGATACCTACAAAATCTAATTTTGAAGCAGATGGTGAGCCGGGCAGGCGTTTAAACTGAAGGTACTACATTCAACAAATCTGTCTTAAAACTATTGTGAAAAGCGAACGATATCGACATCTTCATCATCATCGCCGACATCATTGACCAAAAAAATAATCGAAATCGCAATATAGTAAGCCGATTATTAATTAGCTAGTACTTAAAATTTGCGTACCAACTTGTTTCCTATTTATTGTAACCAGTTTAAACTTTGCTTAATACAAAACTAAAACAATATTCGGTTAAACAAATAAAAGCTCTTTCCTCTTTAACAGATCCACAACAACTGATCATATCTTTATTCTCTCAATATATTCTTCTACCTAACAGGTAATCTCTTTCTATTAATAACAATCATTGTATCTTTCTTTCATTATATCTTCTTTCTGAACATTCATTTTTTTTTTATTCTTTCTTTTGGAAGTGTGGAAGAATTTCACATTATTAAGAAATTATCTTATCAATTTCACAACGATTTTTATACTTTGGTATTTAGAATGCCTGGTTTTTAAGGGCTCTATTCAAACGGTTCCAATGTTTTGCTTTCTTGCAGGGTAGACCCCATCATACCTTAAGATATTGACAGCGTGAGCTTAAAGTCGATCCCTGCCTTTGAACAGATCTTCTGTACAATTGAACACGACTTTTTCGGACCAGAAATCAACTGTCACATCAGCTTCTAAGTCCAGAAAAACCGCTTTTTCGATAAGATGAAAATCTGTGTCGCTCGGTTTATCAGATCATCTAAGAAAATTGAGGCAATTAGAGCTTCAATCGTGCAATCCCCACTGGGCGACGCACGTTCTGCACATAAAAATGCGTCTGCTTCTGGACTTTCCAATCGTTGAAGTGATATATTAGAAATGGGCAAATTTTGGTTACAACAAAACAGATCAAGGAAACTGAGGGAAAACTTCTCGAAGATCTTCATTTCAAAGGCACGCTTTAAAGTCACCAGCTCGCTCCTCCGATTTCGTCGGTTTCCATTTTTTCTGTTTTTTTTTTTAATTCAGCGTGTACGAAAATGTTTACCGTCTACAGTCCCTATAAGGTCTGAGAACCAACATCCGGGAAGAAATTTTTAACATACCCAGCTTCTAAAGGTCATAACTCATGACAAATGGCAGAAATGTGCTTATTAAATGTATGATCGATTAGGGGTGTCACCTACCCGATTTAATTTGCATATCGAGGATTTGTTGGATGGCCGGGGTAAAATGGACAGGTCGGCTTTCAAGAAAACCCCACAAGAAAATGTCTAACGACTTCGAATCGAACGATCTCGGTGACCAATTCAAATCGCCTGGGAGGAGTTAGACAACCATGTTCGGAAATCTCTGGTGCACAATGTTAATTGTGGCAGAGGATGTGTGGCAAGTAGCATTGACCTGTTAAAATCACATAGGTATCTCAGGTGTCCATATCATCCAATTTGGGCCAAAAGAAATTGGTTATCATCGACCGCCAGCACTAGCTCTTCACGGTGATCGCTTGACAAATATCGTACTCAGAAAATTATGGACCGATAATGCAGCCAGGCCAAAGTCACGCCAAATATTAACCAAGTTTCTCTGGAAGCAATTTAGTGGAACTCGTGTGGATTGTAATCGTAGCAAATTCGGCTATTTTGCCTGTCAACGAAGCCATTTATCCAGAAACGGGTCTCGTCGCCGAATATAATAATTTTGGACAGAAATCGAGGTCAACATCCAACTGCTCGAGAGCCCAGATAGCGAACACACTTGATTTTGTATAGTATTTAATTCAGAGCTTCTGGGTTAGTTGAAGTTGGTACAGTTGTTTTCTGCGAACGGCCGAGTTCTTGTTAGCGGTGCGGAACTGACGGACAGGTGCGATGATTTCGGCAGATTTTGTGTTACGTTGACTTAAGGGTTTTGCCGGATTGTTCACTAAAGCGATCGACTCGAATTTACACAGCACGTTGCGAATAGTCCTCTCAGAAGGATGATTGTGGCGACCGTAAAATAAATGACAGCCAATTTGGCAGATGTTGCTTGAGACATTTTTTATTTTTTTTTTTTTATAATTCACACCCGCGCATGGATGCATGGTTCTAATGTACCTGTTATATTTAATATCAATTTTTGCTAAACAATATTGTTGACTAAAATTTAAACCATCTCTTCAATAGTACACAGAATTTTGTTATCACAATCGTTAAAGCCGTTTTCGAGATATATAAGATTTTGCAAAACAGCTATATATTAAGAGTTAGCTTAGAGATACAAAAAATTTCAATTGACCCTCTAGGGAATTACCGAAGAACCTTATGTACTAAGTTTGAAGAAAATCGCTTCAGGAACTTAGGCTGTAGATCGAGGTACAGACATTCAGACAGACAGAGTTAAGATACTTGTACGGTCTAGAATGCCAAAAAAACCCACGATTTTTGGGAATTTTTTCTCGGAAACCTTATTAGGCAATAACATAATTTTTTTTTCAAATAATGAATACATACGTCAACAATACAAAAAAAAAATTTTTTTTTAATTTTCGAATTTTGGCCGAATTATAGAGGGCGCCAACGTCGACTCATCAACAAATACATGGTCCCATGGCGGACAGTTAATCTCAGAATTGGCTGCACTGAAACAAAAAAAAAAACAAAGTGGGTTTAAAGGAAGGTTTTTTACGAGACAATTTACCACAGTTTGTTTAAAAAGTCAAATCAGAAAAAAAAATATCGAGCTTTAAAAAAAAAAAATTTTTTTGAAAATTGTTTTTTGCCATTTTTGGGTCGCCATTTTTTTTTGTTCATAATTTTTTTTAATTTTTAAAAATCGGTTCAGTCGATCCGGAGATTAACTGTCCGCCATGGGACCATGTATTTTTTGATGAGTCGACGTTTGCGCCCTCTATAATTCGGCCAAAATTCGAAAATTAAAAAAAAAAAATTTTTTTATACTCTTGACGCATGTATTCATTATTTAAAAAAAAATTATATTATTACCTAATAAGGTTTCCGAGAAAAAAATTCCCAAAAATCGTGCGTTTTTTTTGGCATTCTAGACGGTACTAGTACCTTAAAGGACCCAGTTTTGTCGTGTTCTCGATCTTTGTGTAATGTAAAGTTTGATCAAAATTTCGAGTTCGATTTATTTCCAAATGCTAGACTTGCTCTAAAGTCCCTATATTGCAAGTCAAAAGGAAGCAGTGTATGTAGCCGCACGCTGTAATTATCAATTTTACATAAAATCTTGAAGTTCCAAAAGAACTTCATTCACTAGAGTAAGTACGTGCGACCTAGTTGTGCATTTTATATTTTTTTTTTTTTTTCAAATATCAACCCTGCAAAGTTGCTCTCAAAAGATTTAAAAGTTCTTGCGTATGTGTGTGTGTGTTTGGTGGATGTGATGATAAAGAAAAGCAAAAAAAAATAACCCGAGGTCATAACATAACATAACCAAAATAAATCATAAAAGGAAACCACATAAACCCTGCTCCGAATATTTATTACCATCCAGGAAAATGTTGAGCTTCTTCTTTTCTTTGTAAAATATAATAATTTATATGAAAGGTCATTTCGTTTTTTTTTTTTGAAAGGAAAAGAGCGTGTTAAAAGGGTATCTTCCTTTTTGGGATTTTTTTCTGTTTGAGAAATTCTTCCTTTTCAGTTCTGACAAGGGCTGATGGAATTAACAAGGTCTATTCACCCAAATTTTATTAAAACTGTTTTAATTAACTCAATGGAAAAATATGGCCAGTGCATATTTTGTTGAACTGAGAGTGATTAACAGGAGGCGTCCTTTTGGGGCATTTTCATTTAATTCTCTTCGGAAATGTTTTCCATTTTGAAATACTTGAGGGTTGGCTTCAAAGAGTTACCTTCATATAGGTACATTTTCATTGAAACACAGCGTTAGGCAATTACCTAAGAATATGCAGGTACACACCTACACATCAAAAATGAGAATGTTTATTACTTTCTGATGTGGTATTTTGATATCCTGGCAAGAGCGATTTATCAAATTCTCGTTGGAAAGTTTTTATTTGCCGTCGTCAAATTTATGCTAATAATTTAAGTATGGTATCGATGTCGTTATATGTTTAAGAAGGAGCTTCTTTTCCCATAAATTATTTATTGTTTATCTTGACACGTAAGGTAAGATACATGAAAGTATAAAAGTATCTGGTGCTGGAGAAAGTTCTATTGAGCTCATAAAAAAAATAATCATTTGAATTAGCGACAATATTTTTTTTTATCTTAAAATGAAGATAAAACAAGAAAATAAAACACACGAATGGGTCACACGTTCAAGCCTATAAAGTTGTTGATGCATTTTGAACTTGTGAAGTATTGTGAGTGAGGTGTGGAAAATGTCAAAAATATTAACATATGTATTTATGATTCTTTTTATACAACATAACATTTACTTCAGGAACATTTTTAATAAATTGTCAAATCGGTAAAAACAAGGATTTAGCGATACAAATTGGGATTTAGCAGCAATGATGGTCGAAGATGTTCAAAGGTTAGATATGAGAATTCGAAAGGACTCCTGCGGTCACGAGTTATGTTTTTTTTTTTTCAAACCGAACCTCTACCCATCAACTCCAGATAGTAAGGTAGGTAGAAATGGCGATCACAAGTAGTCTTGCTCAGTGACCCAATTATCGCTGGAGTACGGCCCCCGTTTCCATAAACTAATTTGACCTGTGCCTGTGTATTTAACGGGATATGGTGAGAGGGATTCATTAGCTCCCATCAACCTGAATATCTCTACCTTACTGTGTTTAGATAGAGGAGTACCCTTTACAGAAGTCGAGGTTCGTCTCAGACCAACTTCGACGTGTTAAGAAAAGAGATCAAGTCTGATCTTCTGATCAAGCTGGTCAAGAGAAAATGATTAACTGTTTCCTTTTTCTATTCCCCACAAAAAGATCTGTTTGATCCTCAGGTTTAATACCGAATATTAAAAGTAGAATAATATTGAAACAGCTACAATGTAATAGAGAAATTTTATTATTTGATGACTACTGCCTAAAATTAGATGGGCTTACTGGTCAAGTTTTCAAAACCTTTTGAGTTGGGCATAAAAAAACTTGCCAAGTAAGCCCATCTAATTTTAGGCAGTAGTCATCAAATAATAAAATTTCTCTATTACATTGTAGCTGTTTCAATATTATTCTACTTTAAATATTCGGTATTAAACATTCATGAAGTAAGAAATTGGCGTACTTTTAGTTCTCAGTACTTTTCACGGCTGACTTGTTACACAAAGGTTTTTGTATAGAAGAACTTGGCTCTTTTTTTAACATTTTTTAACATTTATGTTTTTTGGTCTGATCTCACTCCTTTTTGCAAAGATTTTAATATTTTTCCATGTCAAAATCTCGAAAGATACGGAAAGATAGAAGGGTGGACTCTACATACTAAAATCAACTTAGTTTATAGCTTCCTATTTCTTTTGGTATATTTTCTCTTTGTTGTCGGTTGTTTTGATTTACGGCTTCAATTATTTCTTCTTATCCTGGCAAGATACCTAACACTAACATACCTACCTTATAATTACAGCAATCGGAAGTGCTCCATATAAATTAAACATTTTCTCAGAAAGTGGGCGGATACCACGCCCCCTGAATGGAAAACCTCAATTTTTATTTTTGGTCCTTTACATGCAATTTGAGCCCTACCGTTCTACCAAATTTCATTGTTCTACTGCAATCGGAAGTGCGCCATATATAATTTACATCAGTTCTGAGGAAGTGGGCGGATACCACGCCCCTGAATGGAAAACCGCTAATTTTATATTTTTTTCTTTGTGTGCAATTAAAGCCCTGCAACTTTACCGAATGTCATCGTCTTACAGCAGTCGGAAGTGCTCCATTCAACCAACACCAATTCGGAGAAAGTGGGCGGATACCACGCCCCCTGAATGGAAAATTTCAAATTTTCGATTTTTTCCTCTGCTTGCATGACAAGACCTACCGTTGTGCAAAATTACAAGATTCTACGATGTCGGGAAGTGCTCCATAATTTTGATGATCTGTCAGTCAGTCAGTTACGGTTTTTGTGATTTTTGAGGCCTTATATCTCAGGAACCGCTTAAGCTAGAAAGTTGAAATTTGGTGAGGCGCCTGTGCCTGACTAGCTTAGCAAATATTCGGAATTTTAAGTTTCTGACTTTATTGGTACTGAAGATAGTAAGGGGTCAAAAATCGCCTGAGTTAGTTCGTGTAAAAAGGGTGTAGTGCCAGAACTTGGCTGGGCACTACCGTCACCGTGCCCTTTGAGCTCAGACCGGAGGAAAAGTGGAGCTTTTTTTTAAATGTCTATAACTTTCCACAACTGCCGACTGATTTAATGTGCTACCGCAATTCACTCAAATTTTTTGTTTTTGCTGAATTTGGCCACTGTAGTGTATTATTAAGCATCCTAAATAAGCAAAAAAAAAACAATCACATTTTTAGTTCACCCCGAATTGACGTAGGACACCCTAGGAAAGTTAAATCAAATTCCAACACTATTTCAAATATTTTGACTTTGAGCGTCTATTAAGGTGTTAAGACTTAAGCTATGGCTCAAATCCTTTTTGCACCCAGATTCTCTGGCTAGTTTGTTATGAAAAACATGAATCAGCTAGTCGAAAACAACATTTTCGGAAAATCGGGCTTTTTCCGCCTTGGCCCCATTGTGCGACGGCCTAGGCTTTGATGAAAGCATTGCTTTCCATCGATCTGCGAAATCAAGCATCAATGTGCATGGTGGTTATACTCTGTCCAACAAAAATTGTCAGTACAGGGAAGATAGGACGTTTGTCTCTCATTCTCGTTGCATTTCCATGCATAAGTGTGCCGCCTTTTAAAGCTCTCACAGGGATTCCGTAGTTTAAATTATAAATCACCGCAAATGAGAGTAAAAAACGCGTAGGGCTACCGTCTACTGATTCAAAACGACTGAAAACAATATTCAATTTACCTTTTCCCACAACGCCAAGCGGTAAGATAATAGGCGCGTTTTTTTTAAGTTGAAAAGCAATACGACAACACTCAACATACTCATCTTCTTAAAATGTGTTCTCAAAAGCTTCAAATCACAAAAGCTCCTTAATAAAAACCACTGAAAAAGCTCCTTGCTTGCAATTGAGAATGATTATGCTAACTCTGTTTTGATGTAGATAAAGAGCGCACGATCGTATTGAGTGACCCTTGACACTCTTGAGTCTTGACAGTATCTCATCAGCAGTGGGATACGACGGTCGTGTTGGGGTGTACAACTTTTTGCAAAGAATTACAACAACAATTCCTTAAAAAAAGTCAGTGGCTTGCTCTTTTTTTAGTGACATTTTTCCTAACGCATTGTAGTGAGAGTGCATCAGGCGCCACTGCTTTAGAAAAAGCTCTCCCATAAGGCCTGTACTGACAATTTTTGTTGGACAGAGTATAGTACTTGGATGGAGGACCGTTCAATACCAACCGTGTGCAGTTGACATGTGTTTCTTCTATTGTTCTTTCTTTCTGTGTGTGTCTCTCTCTGTTATAATGTCTAAGCCGATGGTCTCTGTTGCCAGTGCTTTCAGTATCTCTTCTTCGTAGATTTATGTACGCAGTAGTGTAATATGAAATGTAATGTAATGTCTTTGCTTATACTACCACAATGTTAGAGGAATGCTTAGTAAAACACATAAGTTTTATTCTGAAGTTTCCACAAGTTCTTATGCAATAGTGGCTATAACAGAAACTTGGCTTACTGATGACATTTCTTCATCCGAAGTTTGAAAAGATAAGTTCATTATTTATCGAAAATATAGATCTTTGAATTCACTGGACTAACGAGAGTTGGTGGTGTTATAATTGCTGTGCCGGTGGAGCTGTTAAGTAATCAACTTGTCCTTGAAGGTACTGCAATTTATTAACTTTGTATCCAGGTACTATTACCAGAAAGTCGGTATAAACTTTATCACCCATATTAATAAAGATGGTTTAGTGGAGGTTTATCGTTAAGTCCTGGACTAAGTGCGAAATTTCATTAATAAAACAAATTTTCTGTTAAGTGACGTTTACTAATTATGATTAAGTTAAACCACCGAAGTAGGTGGTTTAGCGAAGGAATAAGAAATAGAAATGTCCATAGTCAGACACAAGCGATTGACAATCAATTTAGGTAGCCCCAGAATATAAAAAAAGAGATTGCTTACTTTTGTAGAAGATTTTCTTAAAAGGATTTTTGGTAAACGTCATTTTACTATTCCGGGAACATTTTGTTTTTATTAATATAAATATCTAAGCCAGAACTAAACTCCTATTCTATGGTTTAGTAAGACAGTGGACTATAGAAGGAATAAGCGTTTTTTATTAATATGGGTGTATGTATTTATTTCATAATTTCCTCCTAAAAGTACTATTGCTATATATAACGCCCATTTGAAAAAATATTTCCTCTATTAAGTTTCAGAATTGGAGCTCGAGTCTCTGGAGGCAAAAACAATTTTTCCATATCAACTTGGATTTATAGCTGGAGCATCCAGTATAACAAACCTAGCAAATTTATTGAACCCAAATTATTAGAAATCTCGAAAATGGTTTTCAAAATGATGCTATATTTTTCAAAGGTTTGATCTGGTATTCCTCAAGTTAGTCACTTGGGGCCTCTTCTATATATGTTGTTGATCAAAGATATAACATCGTTTACCAACAATGCTCTCTGCCTAATGTTTGCGGATGATATTAAAATTTTCTTTTGTACCAAATCGTTTGACGATTGTCTTTCACTTCAAAGTGACCTTTCCAATTAGGCCTACAGAAGACTTGGTTCTTACAAAACGGTGCCACATCACACACAGCTATTATGCAAATATCTTACGCCAAAAAGTATGATACCGATTGGAAGTCATGCACATACCGTTTAGAAGAAAAAGTAAATTTTTTAAAGGCACTCAAAAAGAAAACTCTCCATACACAAATCTATTTTGGAGAGATTTTCTAGGAAATAATAATTATTTTCAGAAAATAGCAAATACATATTTTTGTAGAATCACTTACGGCTGTTATTTACTGTCGAATTCAACTTCTGAAAGAAATAAGAAAACAAAATTAAGTTAATAAATATAAAAGGTATGAGGTTATAAAATAAGACAGTAAAAATAGCTATGTACCTATTAGTTAAGGGTCTGGGCTTGAAATACACAATAATCGAATGTGTTCACATGTTGTAGGATGCGTTAAAACTGAACTGAACCGAAAATCTTTATTTTAAAACAGAGCAGACACCTATTCTCCATAAGTAAACCTTAAGGAATAGAATCCTCACCTCTTCCCATTCAAGTTCATCGCTCTCCTGGTTTTGTATCCTCTAACCGTATTCACAGCACAACAGGACAATCTATCTAGCTTGATTGATTTTTTCGCAGACAAAAAACCGAAATAACATTAAACAAAACATATCCAGTCGTTGCGATTGAACGTGTTTTATGTGTGAGCACTTGCTCCTCGGCCTCGTCTATGCCTGCCTTAGGCAAAGATACTCCATGTATCGATAATAAAACGGAGTAGATAACCTAACCATTCACCTGGGTGTTAAGGTAAACTGATGAGAAGTAAAAAAAATAAAAAGACAAAATTCAAATAAAACACAGATAGAGAAAGAGAGAGAGAGGTTCTACACCCAAAGGATAACGTTGATTTCGTATTCCCAAGCCGAACATCAGACCAGTTGACGAATTTACGACTTTCCTGATTCGATTTCTATTTCTGATTGTATATTTCGAATATCTACCATAACAGAGTGAATCACTCTATAAATGGATACTTTAGCGAGTGGAGGAGCGCACAAGAGTGAGCTAGGCCTCCGTCAATATGTATCCTTCCTACAATTTCATTCCGAAATCATTTGACATTTAATCACATCACAACCAGCAGGATATCCACCATGAGGCGATGCTGATGAATGCTGATGGAGCCTGAAGTTGGTGGAGTGGAGCAATGGAACACCACCATTAAAAAAGATCAAATAAAAAAAAATAACTTAGTTACCAGACACCAAGTTCGACGAATATACATTGGTAAGCTAAAAGCGAAGTGCTCAAACGAAACTGAATCGAAAGGGGCAAGAAGTAATCAATGATTCCTTCTGCAATGGGAATATGTGGATGAGGCTGAAAAGAGGAAAGACCTTTTCGTTTTCCAAGATGATTTGTTGGCAATGGCAATTCTTTCAATAAATGCTCCTGTCCATCATAAATGGCATCATCGGAATACGGTTTTAATCTTAAGATAAGAAAAAGTCGAATTTGATTACGATCAGGGCGCGGTGCGGGGGGAAGGAGAAAAGAAGTGTTTCTGACATTCGGTGAGTTGATTTTTAATTTAATTAAATCTAAACGCAAATGGACATTGGAAGCCAAACGAGTTTTAGAATATCTTGACGAGGTCGTCTGGTTGGCAACACCAAGGACCATTTCAAGGATATTTCGAACAGGATTAAGTGAAGAATGGAAAATGGGTCGGGGATCGACTTAAGCCGAATAGATTTCAAATCAATTTTCAATTTTTCAATATGGAAGAGCGTTTGCAGGTCTTGAAATCATTTCAGATGGTAAATTTTGTACACATATCTAGACGAAAATAATGAATGTGGGCAAGTAATGAGCTTTTTGACAATTCCACCAAGGGCTTAGCAGGTTAGCGTTGAGCTACAAAATGGCTTTAGGGAATTGTTAACTAATATCAAAATAGTTCACGTAGTGCTGGATACAAAATTAATCTACAAAAAGGGTGTTTATTTTTAAAATATTGAACATTTCGCGGTGAAAAATAAAATGTACGACTGGGTCGCACTTGCTCCTACTCGTATGTATCACCAACAGTCTCAGAATATCGTGCCACACATCTTTCCGATCCTTCTTTCTCTTCATTAACTTCACGCCCGCACTGTGTTGAAACATTAAAAGGGTAAACATAATCCCTCGAGCGCGGGTAGATTAAAAAAAAAAAAGAATGTTATTAAAGAAAACTGTTCATAAGGATAAAATTAATTTTTTAAATTCTCTTAGTAGTAAGAGACAAAAACAGAATGCTATGCAAATATGAATTTTTGCAAGAACAAAAATTAGAAGTCGTGGTAGTGATTCCTTAAAAAAATAAGCTTTTTTTTTTTTTGAATTGAATTTATTTGAAATAAGAAAAAAATAGTACAAAAAGATACAAGATCTTATAAAAGCACTTAATACATACATTTTAAGTCGATAATTCAAAGAGTATAAAAAATATTATATTATATTAAAGATACTTAGAAATACAAAAATGTACATAGTATTAGGCATCAGAATAAAAATAAATGAAAATGGAATTAAGAAAAAATAAAATAATTACAATATTTAATTTAAGTTAAAGAGAGGACATTACGTGTAATTGCTGCTGTTTGTGTTAGTTAAAAATTTAAATAATTCGTTTTTGAAACTACTTTGGCTACTTATTTGTCGAAGGGTTACTGGAAGTGAATTCCAGAAACTCATAGAGTGAATGAAAAATAGTCGTTTACTTTCTAGGAAATTATATGACTGAGGAACTATTTTAAAAGTTCTTGAAGAATGAGAAAATTCAATTTTATCGTATAAGTAGAGCGGTACTTTAGAATTTACAACATTATGTAATAAAATACAACTACGACTTTTATAAAAAGACTGCAAACTCATTCCTAAGATTCTATTTTTATAATCAGATAAGTGTTCAAATCGTCGCAAACCATAAACATATCTGACCATTGCATTGAAAGCCAATTCAATTTTTCTATACGAAATAGCGTCAGGATGACAATAGATAGTAGCAGTATTATTAATTAACGGGATTAAAAGCGATTTGACAAGCCTTAGCCTAGTAGAGATAGGTGTAAACGAAGATGAAACTCTTAACATACCTACGCAGGCCGTTGTAGATTCCTCGAACTAAGCAATTTACATGAGATGAGCAATCCAGGCTACTATTTATTTGAATACCAAGATTTGAAACACAGTTTGAAATCGGTATAATGTTACCCATCATTATTAAAGGAGGAATCCACGATAAATCTAGCCTGGTTTTAGAAAATATGATCTCCTTGGTCTTAGTAGGGTTGAGTTTTAAGTTGTTTCGATTCGCCCAATAACAAATCGCATCAAGGTCTTCATTCATTCTAAAAATACAGTCTTCCATTAGACCAGTGGGTCTCGAATAGTAAATTTGGACGTCATCAGCATATAGATGTATAGAAACATAACGACAAACTTTGTTTATATCATTTATGAATAAAGAAAAAAGAAGAGGGCCTAAAATTGACCCTTGAGGCACACCAATTTCAAACGGTAAAAATTGGGAATCACCAGCCATAGTACTTACTAGTTGATGTCTATCACTCAGAAAACTCTTTAGAAACTTAATTGATCTTTCACTAAAACCAAACAAATTACGTAATTTGGTAAGAAAAGCAACAAATGGTTTACACTATCGAAGGCTTTAGAAAAATCTAAGAGGCAAAGGACGGTGGTATTACTCTTATCAAATTCAACGCGAATGTCATCAAGAATCTTTACAACCGCTGTAGAACAACTATGCTTTTTCCTAAAGCCAGATTGAGTTGGTATAAGTAAGTTATGAAGTTCAACGAAGTGGTTTATTTGATTTCTTATAACAACTTCAAGAACTTTCGATAAGCAAGGTAGTATGCTGATAGGACGAAAATCACCTGGGTCACTAGCTTTAGAATTTTTGGGAACAGGAATAACTTTTGCAAGTTTCCAACACTTTGGAAAGTAAGATTGTATAATACAAGCGTTTATTATATGTATTAGAGAATAGTAAACCCATGGCAGAATTATTTTGATGAAACGTAAGGACAATTTGTCCACTCCTATAGCATTAGATTTTATGTTTTTTATAGCATTCGAGACTTCAGTTTCAGATACACAGTTCAGTTCAAATTCATCGGAAAAGTCTCTGCGTGAATCACTTATATTATCAGATGAATGCGAATGAATGCATAAAATATCTATTTAACTGGTCAGGATCAATATTGCAAGCTTTACTATTTTTTGTTACAATTCCAGATTCACGCAGATTTTTCCAAAGAATTTTAGTTGGAAGTGAAGTGTTTAATTTAGATGCATAAAATTGCTTTTTGGCATCTCTTATAGCAGCGGTTGACAGATTACGACATTCTTTGTACATGACCCAGTTATTGCTAGTCCTTGTTCTTCTCCAACGGAAGTAGGATCTGTTTCTTAGTTTAATTAAGTTTTTTATATGCGCGTTGAACCACGGAGCAGATTTGTTTTTAACACGAATAGACTTTAAGGGAACATGACTGTTGAAAAGATCAAAAACGGCTCTTTGGAAATAAAGGACTTTGTCTTCAGCGTTAGGAATATCAAGAACATAATTAATTGGTAATCGCACTAAATCCTGAACAAGTTCTATTTGATTAATGCCGTTAAAGTCTCTGTAAACATAATTATTAGTAAAAGTCGGTGAATTAAAATTTATATTAAGGGAGACATAAAGCAGGTCATGGTAACAAGGTATGAAAGGTATAGCGCATTGGGAAAAAAAATTTACAAGATCAAGATTGGAAATTAGACATAAATCAATCAAACTTGGCAAACAGTTAGGACGAAAATGAGTTGGTATGATCTGATTGATTATGTCTAATCCCGTACTAGAGCACTCATCAAGCAATTTGTTAGTCCTGGTATTATTATTTAAAAGGTTTATATTGAAATCACCACAAACTAAGAAAAAAATATAGTCACTACTATAAACCCTCAAGCAATCAAAAAAAGCCTCCAAGCTATTTTCTCTACTAGGGTTGTAGCCACAGGCAAGAAAACATTTATTGTTGATATCAAATATTTCTATGAAGATGTACTCGACGAGAGAATCTACTGAGGATTTTTCAATAATTTTACAAGATAACGACTTCTTGCAATAAATAGCAACGCCACCACCCCTTGTTGAAACTCGATCATTTCGAAGTATATTATATCCCGGAATATCTACTGCTACATCATTAATTTCAGGCTTTAACCAAGACTCAGATATGCAAACAATATCAACAGACGAAAATGAAAACGTATCTCTTAGTTCATCAATATGTGCGGATATGCTTTGTGCGTTTATATGTCGTCGCCCGAGAATTGGTTTGTTCCATACGCCATTGCCACTTTTTCGAGAAAAACGCATTTAAAGGTTCGCGTACTTAGTACTCCGAAACTGTGCGATAGGATTTTATTTTAATTTTTTTAAATTGAAGTTAGTCCTATTAAGACTTCACCTACCAATTTTCAAAGTGTTTTGCCTTACCGTTAACAAGATACGTTAATCAGCACAAAAGTCTACTTTTTTGGCTTGTGTCCCACCTCATACATTTTGAAAATGATTTTTTTTTTCATACACGTGGAACACACAAAAATGAATATGGCACAAACCAATTCTCTAAAATAATTATTTTTTTTTTATAATCTACCCGCGCTCAAGGGATTATGATTACCCTTTAAATGGTTCAACACAGCGCGGGTGTGAAGTTAATGAAGAGAAAGAAGGATAGGAAAGATGTGTGGCACGAGCACGATGTTCTGAGACTGTTGGTGGTTGTCTGAGATATTTGTATCTCCAGGGATGGCGGCTGAGCTAAGGCGGAGAAATGCCGTGTCTTATTTCTATGTCGCTTATAATTCACATTATTTTATTCGTGTTCATCCTTGTTGGGCATACTAATTTAACTCAATTACATGCTGTTAGTGTTATGCCTCAACAACATGTAATGAGTAAACCAGCAACCCATTGATGACAATTTTTAGAAGGTTTTTAATGGAATTAAAGCGACATAGACGACGGCAGGGATCGAACCTGTCATCATGAGGTTGACAGGCGAGCACACATCCATCGCGCCACGGCCACCCCCATCTATGGATCTCAAGGTTTTTCAAATACTTATCGATTGCCGAATGAATACAATCCACCTCCTGAATTAAGGAATGGCCCCGCTCGGAATATCTCTGGACAATTTTCTCTACATCACTTCGGTTCAGGAACATTTTAATTGCGGTGGAATTGATTTTGTTTCTATTCTGCGGAACACATGAATCACTCCATAGTATGATGGATTTTAAGGTGGGGTATACTTCGATAAGCCTGTCCAAAATTTTTATTAATGCACTTGCAATGTCATTTCCTGAGCGACCACTATGAGCTTCTGTCCAAACTACGCAATATGTAAATCTTTTTATGCCAGGGATAGCAACTACAACTGTTGCAGTCTCGGGATATCTACACAATTGTAATGGATATGGCACAAACCAATACTAAAATTTTGTTTGCGATCATTGTCCCATAAACATAGCATTTCTTTAACACAAGTGCACGTAGGACAAACCAATTCTCAACATTCTTAGTATTTTTTCTATCCCTTGTCACCGTAATATGCACGTGGAACAAAACAATTCTGACAAAAACCTTGACAAAAATTATATGGAAAAAATGTCCCAAACGCCAAAAAATGGTTTATGGCACAAAACAATTCTAGAAAATGTTGATTTTGGTGGATATGGAACAAAATTGATGTTGGATATCTCGGGATTGAAAAGACGTAGCGCAAATCTGATCACAGATTTAGAAAGAGCATACAAAATTACCATAGAATCCATTCCTAACTCAAAACCGACAAAAGTGGCGTATGGAACAAACCAATTCTCGGGCGACGATGTATAACTTTGAGTCCAGCACTCTGATTAGAAAAAATATTGATCATATTTTTGCAAACGTTATAATCGCTCACTCCATCAGAAAATGAATTATTATTATTATTATACAGCATAGATTAAAATAAATATTATATTCACCATGGCATCAAAAACGAAAGAGGCAACAAAACGGAAAAGGCAAACAACAACCAGCAGCAACAACATTACAATGTTAGGCAAATAACTAATGTAAGATAAGAAATTATAAATAAGTTTAGAAACTAAGAAATTTATATCTAAGTTATTAATCTCAAAAATAATAATTATTTCATTCAAAAGGAAATTTAAATATATAGAGTTATAGTAATAATAAAATAAAAAAAGTTTTATTCTAAGAGGCAGCACCAGCACCATTATTACTTCCAGCATCAATAATTGTTTCTCTGTCAATCAGTTTATTCATGTCCAGCATTGAATTAACTAAGACACGTTTTTTCATTCCAAACTCTTTTACCCAGATCTTCCCAGCAATCGAAATGACAGACTCAATTTGTTTTTGTTTTTTTACAAAGAAGTGCGTAATTGAACAGCTTCTTGACATCAGGTGAAAGACTTTCGGAGATGAAAAATGCTCTTTTGTCTTCAGCAGGGAACCCAATTTTAGAAAGAATGAGTTCATTGTTTTTTATATAAGAAAATAGTGAATTCATTATGTGGCTTCGTTCAAATCGGTTCTGCAGCTTCACAATAATAACAGGAACATTTTGGTTTTTAGGAGGATCTCGGAAAATGTTTATTGGGTTTAAAGTCTTTGTATTAAGAACGTTCGAGATCTTCGTAAACATTGCTTGTAGATCTTCACCTTCAACAGTCGGAACACCACTTATGATTAAATCGGACTCATACTCCTGATTAACCATTTTGTCAATGGTTGATTTTAACCCACTATTTTCAGCTTTAATGGCTTTTATGTACAAAATTTTTAAAACATTTTTAAGAAAAAATTTTGGTACCCCAAGAAACATTTTTAGCTGTATTAATGCTTGAAAAGCGCTTTCAGAGCTAATCTTAGAGCTCGTTTATTCAAAAACACGCTCTAGAACTGCCTTTAGAGCAAACATGGAGCCCACTTCCAGCTAATTCATTGAGTTTGAGAGCACTTTTTAGCTCCTTTAGTGCTTGTAAGTATGTTTTGTCAGCTAAAAGCTTTAATATACACTCTAAATCTGCCATAGAGCCCCGTGCTTTTACGTGGAGTTATAAACTTTATTTTCTATTAGTATTAGTAAATAAAAATCATACTATTGAACACGAAGAGAAATTATTATTTGTATTGGTAAATCATCTTAGCATCAAAATGTATTCAAATAGAATAATGAGGAAGGGTAATAATTAAAAGCCATAATACGTTCAATGCGGGGTGATTTCTAAGTGCGACTTCATTTTTATCAGAAATGTTGACATTGTACTTCGAAATATTACAACGCCCTTCTAAAATAATTTCTTTTAAGTGGATAGTAATTTTTTTATTTTAATTTTGAACTTGAGAAAAAAATATTTATTTGGCTCGTGCACTTTTTTGGATAAAACTTCAGTGTTTTTCATGATTCTTTTCAAAATGCAGTCATCACATCACTGTAAATAGTTTTCCTTTTCTGTTTTATAAAAATTCTTAAATATTCGCCATTTTCTTAAACATCCATGAAGATATAGCTTGCATCTCTTAAATAACACTTCAAAAAATTCTTCTGCTGTTAAAGAGCTATTTTAAAGAGTTCAGTATCAAAATGCTAATATGCTTTCCGACAGCTGATAAAAACATTATTATGGAGCATATTTATCGAGCAGAAAGCTTTTAAACGTAACGAAGCTAAAGATTGTTATGAAACTCTATTACAGAGCTAGATTTTTATATTCGTTTACCAAGAGCTGCAATCTGTTTTGAAATAGAGCTAGAGCCTTGCATTTAACTCTCTCAGAGTAATTTAAGAACATTTAAATAACATTTAGCTCCAACGATGTTACTTGGGACGCCAATTTTAAGTTTTTATTATTGTACGAACGAGAATTAAATTTCCAAAAAAAAATATTGACCCATTTTTGAGATATCGAATTTTCAAAAAAAAAATGATTTTTTTTTCAAAAATTCAAAAAATATTTTTTTTTTAAGTTTTGAAATGCAATGTTTTTTAAACTTTTTAGAAGCATCTACATAAAAAAGTTCATTAAAATCCGTTTTGTCGATAATGAGTAATTCAAAATTTAAAAAAATGGTTCTATGGTAGGTCCAAGCTGTAATATCTTAATTTTATTTTTTTTTATTTAATTATTGAATTAATTGAAAGAAAAAAAAATTATCAAAATTCTAGACGTCGTTTTTGAGAAAAATACGATTTTTGAACAGCATTTTTTAACATTTTTTAACATTCGTATGGTGGGTACCTACCTTTATTTTTAGATAAAATAATTATTTTTTTTCTCACATCTTGTAGATTATATTGTTTTTTAAGTTTAAAAAAATATTGAGAAATATTGAGTTTTGAAAAAAAAAATTGAAAATTTGAATACACAATTCGATTCAAGTTTTTGGGGAGCTTTAGCAAAAAAAAATGATCAAAATCGGTTGTACCGTTTTTAAGAAAATCAAAAACAAAAAAAATGAGGGGGTTACCCTCATTAACCATTTTTCGGAAAATTTTTTTCAACCATTACCTAGCCTTAACTAAATGAAATTTTTTTGTATTTTCATTTTTTTAATCTGTTGAACAGTTTTTGAGAAAAAAATATTTATAAAATTTCGAAAAAAATTCGTATGGCAGGTACCGTTAGTAGTGTAGTCCAATCAGTGCGTTTTTTTGAAAAACGCTCACAAGGTTCAATAGAAGGCACACGACTATCGGCTTCGTTATCGCTTCGCAGTTTGGGCCTTAGAGCAGCTTGGATTGAAAAACAATTTTGACGAGGCGCATTTTCATTTCAGCACGTTTTCTAAGAAAAAAAGTTACTACACGTGGGGTTCAGAAAACCCACACGTTATTGTCCAGAAGCCAATGTATCCACAGAGTGTGACAGTTTGGTGCGGATTGTGATGTGTAGGTGGTCATTGGACCATTTTTCTTCAAAAATGTGGCTGGAAACAACATTTCGGTTGACGGTGGGCCTTACACAACCATGTTAACCGACTTTTCCTTACTGAAATTGAAGACATGGATGGCGCGGACACAGCCTATCCCACAACCGATCTTTTGTGCACCAAATTCCCAAATCGTATTATCAGCCGTTTTGGAGATGTCAATTGGCAACCTCGGAGCTGTGATATGACCCATTTGGACTTATTTTTGTTGGGAACCGTGACGGTACGATGCTATGCCCACAATCCGGAAATGATTCAAGCCATTAAGGCCAATATCATCCAAGCAATCCGTGAGCTACAGCCCGAAACCATCAACAAGGTCTTGAAAAATTTAGAGGGAATGTGCTACTGCACAGCAGCCCTTTGAACGATGCACGTAGTGTTTCATAATTAATGGGAATGTATAATCTTACTAATAAGGCCACAATGCATGGAAAAAATAAATTTTGTTCATTTTATCGCATTTTTACAAAGGAACTTGTACTTGGCCCACTCCTTACATTACCATAGTTAGAAAATTTCTGTGTTTTGATCCATGCTTAAGCCACGGTTTTCTAGATATTTTTAAATAAGATTTTCTTCCTTCCCATTGAGAATCTATTTTTTTTTCGAAAACTAAATGTTTCAAGAACCCCAAGCTTGATTTTTTTAGATTTAACAATTAACAATTTTTCAATACTATCTACAAGATGTAGACATTTTTTTAAATAATGGTACCTACGATTACGATACAAGTGTAAACAAAAGGTTTTCGAAAATGTATTTTTCTTGAAAATAGCACTTAGAATTTTCATAAGATTTTAATCTGCTTCGCTTTATTTTTAGAATATATGTATATTTTAATAACACAAAAGCCTTGACATTACGTATCATTGAACTATTTCTTAAATTTTGACTTTCTCATGAAATTTCTTATACAGACATTCCTAAAGAGTTTTAAGAATATTGTATATCAAAACTTAAAAGACTCTCAAAAACGGTTCAGTAATTTCTTGTGTACAAACTAGAAGATGGCGCTTAAAATTTTTTTTTCTTAAAAATGTTTTAAAAATTTTATGTTGAAACTTAAAAAAAAAACTCACTGCACCGATTTTTAATTTTTGTTCTAATATGAATTCATATTATCCTGAGAAATGAATATCATTCGGGTTTTAAAAAAAAAAAAAATCTTTTCTATATATTTAAATGAGAGTTTTTTAAGACAAGCTAAAGTTAGTTTAAGTCCTTTTGTATTGTATTGAATTTAAAAAAATTATAAGTTGTGAAGTTTGTGACAAGATAATTCTTCTTCCTTAAAAAAATTAAATTCTACTCAAGAAATTCACCTTCATTACAACAACAATGTGTACTTTAATTAGACTTTCTTTTAATTATTTGTAACTCACACATTTAGTTCTTGGTCATAAAATATAAGCCTCATAGCCATCGCACTAAAACAAACACAATAAAAAGAAATGCTTACTTAACAACTTCCACAGAGAACCATCGGGAACTACGATTAAAATCTAAATTATGAGCTTAATATCCATATTCTTATTATTAGTCCCGTAGGTGTTCTTTACCAATATACATAAACACTAAATAAACAAAACAATGACAATGACTTGAATATAAAGGACATAGAAAAAGGCCCCGTCCGCTTTGTGTTTGAATAATACACAAACAATGGCAATGACGCTCGTGAAAATGTCAAACGAGTCCTTATTTCTTGGGTTTCATGAGTTTTCATGACTTTCCTGAGGTTCATTGTCCTAGCAATTAAAATATTCCTCCATGCAATTAAGCTGCGGAAATATTTAAACAACCAGCTATCGGATCTTCAATCACACATTACACACAAGGGGGATTGTTCCACCCCCAACAAAAGCGCCACGCATTCCTATTAAGTAAACGCTTTCTTTATTTTCATTAAGACCTTTTTTATAAAAAGGAAACAATCAGAAGACATAAACTCAACTTTCGTTAAATTTTATGTAAATTTATAAAACAAAAGATTTAAATAACCGGAGGCTGATCCTGAGCAAATTCAAATTTCCATAAATTTCCTCTCACTCGCAGTATATATCTATAGGCAGATAGATATGGAATCCCCAAGCTGACCAACGGCAACAACAAAATTTAATACAAACAAAATATTTTTAATTTCACCTGACCAACGTTTTGTTGTGAAACAATAACATAATTCCTTAAGCTTCAAAGGGTCCATCTGATGTCTAAACAAAACGAAACAAACGACCTGTTGAGAATGCGTTGTAGATTTTTTCGGTGAAAGGATTTTAGCAGACAAAAGCTTGAAGGCTTTGAGCCTTCAACACAAAAACAAAAAAAAATATAAAAACTCAAAGAACCTACCTGCTTAGAGTGGACTTTTGGTTAAGACTTGAGGCTGTTTACTTTGCATTAAACCCTTTGACCACAATTCATTATTATAAAGGATATTTTTCTTTTATTCATCACATTAAAGCTGTTGTCCTTTGAAATCAAATTTTAAAAAAATTGAAGACTTATACCTGCAGCCCGGGGCAGAGGTAGATAGGAAGCAAAATACTACCAAGCAATATGTACATAAAATATAAATCTATTGCAGAATGCTTTGCTTTGTTTTACCGTTTTGATTGCCCATGATGTACCATTAAAAAATTGGGGTTTTATGGGAAGCACGTTTCTTCTTAGCTCTTAATTTTAACTACCTACTTTGCGCAGCAGAAGCCCCAACAACTATGAATTAGGTTGAAGTGTTTTTCCTTTGTGTCTAAAACAATAGAATTTCATAAAATTTATGTTTCGTAACCAGTTATTTCCGCTTTATGATTTATTGTTATGCTCGGGTGATATAAAGGACTTAAATGGCTTACAACATGCGCACGACGAAAAAAGAAAACATAAACTCTTCTTATTTTTTTTTTGTTTTGTTAATTTTAAGTATTAAGTATTTGAAAGGGTGGTCGTCCGAAGATAAGAAAGGAGGAATGTCCCTTCTATGATGAGTGGGGAAGAAAATCCATTTGGGAAGTGCTAATTACAAACAGCTCTTCTATTGGAAAAAATAATTCAATTGTTGGTAGATTAAACAATACAAACAAAATCGCACAACTCAAAGAATATTGATCTTGTCCTTTAAGTTTTAATGTAATTAGACGTTCTTAAGACAGTAATTAGACAAAGTCTTGTCTTGGTCTTCTTTTAATAAAATTAAGAATCAAGGGAAGTTTTTATATCCAAGGAAAAGTAGGTATCTACTAAAAAAATAGAATAGAATAGAATAGAATAGAATAGAATAGAATAGAATAGAATAGAATAGAATAGAATAGAATAGAATAGAATAGAATAGAATAGAATAGAATAGAATAGAATAGAATAGAATAGAATAGAATAGAATAGAATAGAATAGAATAGAATAGAATAGAATAGAATAGAATAGAATAGAATAGAATAGAATAGAATAGAATAGAATAGAATAGAATAGAATAGAATAGAATAGAATAGAATAGAATAGAATAGAATAGAATAGAATAGAATAGAATAGAATAGAATAGAATAGAATAGAATAGAATAGAATAGAATAGAATAGAATAGAATAGAATAGAATAGAATAGAATAGAATAGAATAGAATAGAATAGAATAGAATAGAATAGAATAGAATAGAATAGAATAGAATAGAATAGAATAGAATAGAATAGAATAGAATAGAATAGAATAGAATAGAATAGAATAGAATAGAATAGAATAGAATAGAATAGAATAGAATAGAATAGAATAGAATAGAATAGAATAGAATAGAATAGAATAGAATAGAATAGAATAGAATAGAATAGAATAGAATAGAATAGAATAGAATAGAATAGAATAGAATAGAATAGAATAGAATAGAATAGAATAGAATAGAATAGAATAGAATAGAATAGAATAGAATAGAATAGAATAGAATAGAATAGAATAGAATAGAATAGAATAGAATAGAATAGAATAGAATAGAATAGAATAGAATAGAATAGAATAGAATAGAATAGAATAGAATAGAATAGAATAGAATAGAATAGAATAGAATAGAATAGAATAGAATAGAATAGAATAGAATAGAATAGAATAGAATAGAATAGAATAGAATAGAATAGAATAGAATAGAATAGAATAGAATAGAATAGAATAGAATAGAATAGAATAGAATAGAATAGAATAGAATAGAATAGAATAGAATAGAATAGAATAGAATAGAATAGAATAGAATAGAATAGAATAGAATAGAATAGAATAGAATAGAATAGAATAGAATAGAATAGAATAGAATAGAATAGAATAGAATAGAATAGAATAGAATAGAATAGAATAGAATAGAATAGAATAGAATAGAATAGAATAGAATAGAATAGAATAGAATAGAATAGAATAGAATAGAATAGAATAGAATAGAATAGAATAGAATAGAATAGAATAGAATAGAATAGAATAGAATAGAATAGAATAGATGTAACGAAGCGTTCCAATTCACATGCACCATGGACACATAACGTCAAAGGAAAATCTACGACATTGTTAATTTTCGTTCATAACTTACACAGTGCACATCAGTCTTTACTAAAAAAGTGTCATCCGGATCTACTTAAATGAACGAAAATCACCCCTTCGATCTATTTGGTCATTTAAGCTTTCCTTGTTTTCTCAGAGCTTCCCCCCACCAGTCGTAAGGGGCCTTAGTTCGAAGTCAAACGTCCTAATTGCTACCAGGGGCTTTGGTACCTGCTGATCTACAAGAGCGTTTTATCCTGGTGTTTAAGTGGCACCAGAGCGTTCTAGTCTGCTGTTTTAAGTGCCACCAGGGACGTAGTACATGCTGATCTACAAGAGCGTTTTATCCTGGTGTTTAAGTGGCACCAGAGCGTTATAGCCTGCTGTGTTCAGCGCTACCAGGGGAGTAGTATCTGTTGATACACCAGAGCGTAGGCTGCTGTTTGAGTGCCACCAGGGGTGTAGTACCTACTGATTTACCAGAGCGTTATATCCTGATGTTTTAAGTGCCACCAGGGAAGTAGTACCTGTTGATGTAACAGAGCGTTTTAGGCTGCTGGTTGAGTACCACCAGTGGCATAGTACCTACTAATGTACTAGGGCGTTTTAGCCGGCTTTTTTAAGTGTCACCAAGGGCATAGTACCGTCCGATCCCGTCATAAGCCCGACGACGTCAGAATAATAGGATCAGTTTTTAAAGCCGAATCACTAGAAGCCGGATTACCCGAAACCAAGCACCAGAATATAAAACCAAAACCCGAATCATCAGCAACCAGTGCAACCGATACGAGACAGCAAAGTTAAGAATCCAGAAGAGCTGATACTCGTGAATCATTCGATTGCCAGAATTAATTGAAATACTAGTAACAGAATATTGCGTGTTATAGATGCAAGAAATATTTTCAATAAAGATTTTGTAAAAAGGTTTGAAGACCTTTTCCTCTGAAGTTTCGTATTTTCTTCAGGACGACTGGTTAGCAAAAAGCACATCACATAGAAAAGAATAGAGAAAAATTGGAATAGAATAGATTTTTCTCTAATTTTGCGCTCAATAAAGAGGTTATGAGCACCCTTAAAATGTCTGAGCAAAATGCGAGCAACTTAGGAAAGTTGGAGAGGATTTAAAAAGAGATATCGATACATACTGGTTTTCAATGTTTGAATTTCGCAATGGGATGAAAATACTGATCCGGGTAAAGCATACCACATTCGTGTAGTACGACTTAAGAAATAATCTCTGAATTTAACAGTACGTCCAAAGTTGGGCTCACGGGAAAACTGATGGGCAATCCCTGAAGCTCGAGTATTACAGTTAAATTATTTAAGAGGAAGAATACAACTGGCTATTTCAATGGAACACTGTTTATAAAAATAACGGTAAAATAATAAAACACAAGAAATCGAGAGATTCAAATGTTTATGTTATATTTCTTTCACCTATCATTTTTAAAACTCTTTTTTTATTCTATCAAAGAGACTCAAGTGACTTGTTTGAAGAAATGCTCAAATATGGAAATTGCCCTCGTGCTTTCAACGAAAAGATTAGAAAAGATAGCAAATTTATTGCAACATCGAAGGAAACCCAGACACTTAGCAGCGTTTTTGGCGACGTCGAATATGTGGTCACCCCACGTTAGAAGACATAATTGAATTTTAGAAGCACTAAATTCTACGCGGTTCACGGTTCCCCATCATCAGAATTTAATGAGCGAAGAAAAAGAATGTGAATCTTGAAACGAATGTGAGGACCTGAGAGTACTTTCGTCAGCAAAACAATTTAATGGATTAGAAGTTTAAGACCAAAAATTATTGATGAATATCAGAAAGAGAGTCGGAAACAAAACGGAGCCCTGTGGCACACCAATATTTATTTTACGAATTGCAAACAAACTCAACTTGTATTCAGCGGGTTGGAATAAGGTAGTTTCTAATCCAATGAAGGAAACATTCATCAATAATAAGTGCACGCATTTTGGATAAGAGAGTTTTATGCCAAACTCTATCAAATGCTTTTAAAATATCAAGTTCAAATCTTACGTTCTCAATAACGACGTAAAGATGTATGCCACTGTTCAGTGATATACTAGACTATACCATCAGATCAGCGGTGGACCTATTGCTACGAAAGCCATACTGCTTTCGTCCCTCAAGATATTTGCTTAGCTGAAAATTTATTAGGGTTTCCATGACCTTCCAAAGAAGGGACGTTAATACAATTGGACGATAGTTAGAGGGGGAGGAGGATTCGCCTGTTTTAGGGACAATCTGGACAAATGCTGCTTTCCATCCACTTGGAAAGAGACCTGTAGAATAGGACAAATGGAAAAGCTCAGGCAGTGGTCTTTCAAGAGTTGAAGAACTTCTCCTCAGAACAATGGCGGGGATACTATTCGGGACAGCGGATTTGTGTATATCGAGCTCTTTCGGTACTCTTGCAACTACACGAGTGCGAAACAAGATTTGTCACAAAAAACCAGTTATGTCCTCAAGTACAGGAGGAGTCATGGCACTTTTTGAGAGCGTCGCATAATACAGCAAACTGTGCTGCAAGCAAATTAGATTTTTCTTAGAAGAGCTGTCATAAGGAGTGTCATTGAATACGAGTTCCTTCACTCGAAAAAGAAGTATTATCTCATTACTTACAAATGACCAAACATTTTTCTACCTTTTCATACAAAAATTTGGTTCTTCGAATATGATCATTATAGTAGAATATTGGTTGTTTTTGAACTTATTCCGATTTCCCTCAGTAGGGTTGGTTTTATAATATTGCAAACTTCGACCCTACTAATAACCTGTTAACAGCTCAAATCAAACCATGAATTCGCTTTTGGTTTGATAGAAGATTCCCTGAAGAAATTATTTATACCATCCCAGTTGGCCTTTCCTTAGTGTTTCTCTTAGGTATATTTTCCCTAACTGGGTTTTGTTGACAGAAAAAATTAGCAAACATGTAACAACGATCTGCTGTGCCTAGAGGTGATGATACACCAAAAGTGTATTTATCAGGGTTAGAGATAGGAAACAAGTCAAGGGCGTTGGAAGATTAACAGAATAACGCAGACACGAAGAATTGTGTACATTGAAATTGCCCGTAAAAACGATTTCACTTCCTGGAAAATGAGAAACAATTCTCTGGATAGATTCAGAAAGCGTATCGAGACTTTTAGAAGTCCAATTACTATCCAACTTGAACTACGATAAATAAAACACATATTATCACGCGCTTATGAATTGCATTCATCCGTTCAAACGATTCCGCAATAATACTCATCTAGCTGGGAAAGCTCATAAATTTTACCTTGAGCCCAAATTCAAACATACCGTCAAGTAGAGAGGTTCTTTATTTAGGCGCACTACTAGAATGTGGAATGCTTTGGCCCCCTCGATTTTCCCCCTTCATTGTGATGTACAGGCTTTTAAAACCAATGTGCACCGACATCTCCTTTTAAATGCTTTCCATTTTACCTAAACTAAACGCTATACTGTGTTACACCATAACACATTGTAAGGATAGTCAAAATCCCTTGAGTCGGTGCAAATTATATAAAAGAAGCTGATAAGCAACATTATTACATACATTTATGTCGAGACCGTGGTGAGGGAAAAATAAAGGCACTAAGCTGCTACTTTGTAGGCTAAATTCCGCGTGATAGAATTTTCACCCACCTGGGTTTCGCAAAGTCCCAAATCTACTGGCCTGTTTTTTACAGTTCGGACAAATGCAGCACAGAAGTTCTTCTTAAGCCACCATTACTGTAATCGACTCTTAATTCATCATTATGAAAAACAAACATAAAAACCATTCTCATTAGATAAGCTCATTTGAATGTCAAGAAATTGCATCAAAACAAACCATTCTTCACACTAATCTGGGATCAAAACAGAAATATTGATAATTTTAACTAATCAGGTCTTACCACAGATATTCTTCAAATGTGTTTAAAAAATTTTAATATCAAATAAGGTTCAAAATTGTAAGCACTTCCAATCAATAAAAGTGCGCTTCTGGAATTCATAAGTCGATAACAATTTCATATTTATCTATTTTTAGAGTTCTAACTCAAAACGAAACTCGGCAGTCTGTAACTTTAAAAACTTATCAGAAATAACAAGCTATTTTAAGCTTGAGGCTTGGATCAATATTCGAGTACACTGTGTGCAAACTTTATTTTTTTTTATTTCAATATTTGTATATCTGCTGTAAAATAACACAAAATGTATAATTTTTCCCACAAATAGAGCTTTAAGTCCATTTCGACTTACAAAAGAAAATCCCACATGCATTTGAAATTTTCATATTTAAGCTTGAAATTAAAATTCACACACAGACAAATGAAACGTGATACCGAACAAGGATTTTAAGTTTCATTTTTGGCAAGCGATTAAAAAAAACATAATTTCGTTCTTAATATGAAATTGATATTCAGCCAGATGATAGTTTTAATTATTCCTTATTCAAAGAATACACATTCATCCGTAGATTGTAAAAAGGAGCATTGCAGATGAGGAATTGAAAATTATCATTTTTTAATTTTTTTTTTTTTTGCTTTATTAATTTCAGCTGAAACGTTTTGTGTGTGTTCTGTTGGAGGTGGACTTTTGTTCAGAAATTATTCTATTGAAAGTTTAGACAGCTCCAGAGCGGAGAGTGAAAAGGATAACTCAACACTAATTAATGCACTTAGAAATTAAAATATTTTTGAAAATTGCTCAGTGTTTCTATAGTTGTGAAAATAAAGTGGATATCATAGATTTTTTTAATGTTTTTCTTTCGTTTTCTATTTTGTTGGCAATGATGAAATTGTTTCCCACGCAGTTTGTTTGAATTTTACTTGTTTGAAACTAATTACATATTATTAACTTACAGGAATTTTGTTTGTATTTATTTGGGAGAAATTTAAGGGCGGGTCATTTCTGCCTAAAAATAAAACAGGGTTACTTTTGTTAGCGAGAGAAAATAATCCAAATGGACGTTGAGTCCCACGAACTGGCTATTATGTAATAGACTTAGAATTTGAAAAAAGAATGTTACTACAGAAAAACGTTCATAGTCATAAAATTCATTTTTAAATTGCTTACACAGAATACTATGTGATTTTGCAAGCAAATAAAAATGTATGCAAAAAAAATAAAGGGTGCATTTTATGATTGAAGTCGATTTTATAATTAGTTGTCATTTTGAGTTTTACAGCTCGCTATAATCATATGCGAAGTAGCATATTTCAATTTGTCAATAAATAGAATAGCAGGGCGGAAAACCCTCGATTGACACACCAAAGACCACTACACCTTCGTTGAGTAACTGTATAGTGCATCATTTGGGTCGGCGGCGCGGCGGCGTCATTGAGCATTATTTCTTTAAGGATGCCATAGGCATTTACTAGTGACCGCTATCAGGACATGTTGGAAGACTTTCTTGTCCCTAAATTAAATCAATTAGGCCTATAGAACAAGTTGTTCAAACAAGACAGTGCTACATTACGCACTACTTGTGCCACGATGCGAATTTTATGAGAAATTTTTAACTCAGGAATACTATCAAAATATGGTGATATCAACTGGCATCCACTATCCCATGAATTAACGCCCGTCTCTTTTTTTACATTTATTTTTTTTTTTTCAAAAACTGTTTGACAGACTTAAAAAATAAAAATAAAAAAAAAAAATCATTTATTACAGCTTGTACTTGTACCTATAATAGAATCATTTTGTCTAATTTTGAACTATTGACATAACGGATTTTAATGAAATTTTGTCTAGAGATGCTTCTAAAAAGTTTAAAAACACATTGCATTTCAAAACATAAAAAAAAAATATTTTTTTAAATTTTTTGAAAAAAAGTCTTTTTCTTTGGAAAATTCGATATCTCAAAAACGGCTCAATAGTTTTTTTGGAAATTAAATTTTCAAAAAAAGAAAAAATAGATTTTTTTTTTGTAAATTCAAAAAATATTTATTTTAAAGTTTTGAAATGAAATGTGTTTTAGACTTTTTAGAAGCTTCTCTATAAAAAATGTCATTAAGATCCGTTATGCGGATAATGAGAAATTCAAAATTCGAAAAAATTGTTCTTTGGTAGGTACAAGCTGTAATATCTTAATTTCAATTTTTTTTAATAAATTAAAGATCATAAAAATTTATTGAAAGAAAAAAAATTTTACCAAAATTCTAGGTGCCGTTTTCGAGAAAAATACGATTTTTGAAAATTTTTTAACATTTGTATGGTGGGTACCTTTATTTTAAGGGTAAATGAAATTTTTTTTCTTAAATCTTGTAGATTATATTAAGAAACTTTTATTTATCAAGTTTGAAAAAAATCTAGCCTGTGGTTTTCGAAATATTGAGTTTAAAAAAAACATTGTTGAAGTTTTTTTTTAAAATCCAAAAAAAAATTTTTTGAAAATTTGAATACACAATTCTATTTACATTTTTGGAGAGCCTTAGTAAAAAAATGATCAAAATCGGTGGTACCGTTTTTGAGAAAATCAAAACAAAAAAAAAATACAGGTCCCAACTAACATTTCAGCTTCGATTCGGTCTAACTAAATATATTTGCGAAGTTCTTTAAAACATTTGTAAAGGTTGTTTAAGAACAAAAAGGAGAATATTACACAAGCTCACAAAACCTTTTATGTACTTCTATAAGTGATTCTGAAAATCCTCTTAGAAGTACCATGCACAGATCTTTTAAAGGTGCCAGCTTCGTGTATGAACTATTAGAAGTTTAACAGAGTCATATTCGAAATTGAACTGAAGTTCAAGTTTTGACAGATGGCTTCAATAAAGCTTCGCAAAAATTAGAAACGTACGGCTTTTTATGTCTATTACAAGCTTACACTCGAACTTTTACCGAGCCTGAAAAATACGAAAATAAAAGTAAATTTATATTTCTTTGAAGACGTTTTTCCAACATTTAATCAATTTTAAACCTGAAACTATGTATCACATTGGAATTGTTATTAATTAATGTATTTGGAATAATTTTAAAACATGAATGACAATTATACCTTATTTGGGGATCGAACTCGGCATCTCTTGTGTAATAGTCCATCTCTCTACGCACTGGGCCATATTGAATATTATTTGGAAGATGCAAAAACTTAATCAGCCTATTTCTTTCTCAAACTTCAAAATTAACACAAGACTGCGATATACAATTTTTCCAAGGCCACGTTCACACAAGAAAAACAAAACCTAAACAAATGTCTTAAGTTTCCTTTGTTGGGTTTACCTACAAAATGTTTATTTAATTTTCAGTATTGAGCCCTAATCTTCATACCTTATAGGAGCGCACAAAATATCTTTAAATTGCTGACCATAGTGATTTGTTTTAAGTTTTACTTAACTCTTTCTTTTGTTTGATTTTTGTCCTTAAAAACGATTCATTCAATTATATACATATGTAAAATGTTTGTATTCCTTTTAGTTTGACATTTGTTATGTTAAGTATACATTATGACTTTCTTCAATATCGTGAATTATTTTCATGTAATATTTATTTATATTATTTGTAATAAAACCATCAAACATTTTGGTCAGTTCACCCATCTATAGTTTTATGCATTTCCACTTTGAGGGATATATAGAGATATCATGCTGGATTTACATATATGCATCGTCCAAAGAAATTCACATTTATATCTAATATATGGGCACAGAAGATCAAAATGAAGATAATCATATAAATGCAGCTACATTATATGTTTGAAAACAAAAAAGTTCTCGTATATTCAGGTTATAACTTCGCACCTGTTTTGAAACACTCGTTTAAAATTGCAATTCAACTTTTAAGAGCCGAATGGTTGATCTGAAATTCAGCTGCCTGCTTTCGAAGGTATTTTTTCTTAAATTTTGGTTATTCGTCACTTCAACTTCATCTTCGCTAGACTCTTAGGGTAGGCGCGCACATTCAATATTTAGTTTCGCAACTGCTTGGTTCGAGCAACTAAAAAGTTTGTGTTTTGACATAAACTAAACGATTGCCTAAAATGAGTTCGCTATTTTGTGTAACATATAATTATATGCACCTGCGCGGACATTTGTTTTCTATAAGCAACCAAACAGTTGTGCAACTAAAAATTGATTGTGCGCGCCTAGCCTTAAGGTTCACAAGGCAAACAATCAAACTAATTGTCTATGCTATATATCATAGGGATATCGATTTATACTCTTATACTTGCCTGTGTAATATCTAAAAAGTACATAGATGGATTACAATAA
This sequence comes from Philhelius festivus, assembly GCA_963931855.1. Lineage (NCBI taxonomy): Eukaryota > Metazoa > Arthropoda > Insecta > Diptera > Syrphidae > Philhelius > Philhelius festivus. The sequence goes on along the minus strand of OZ007554.1, from coordinate 212,455,202 downwards.
ATATGTACAAATAATTAGTTGATGCATGCAATTTAATATTCCTAATTTTAATTAAGATTAAATGTATTAGTTTCTGTTAAGATTCATTTGCAGAGTTCTTAGAAGTTTGAACATTGACATTTTCTTTAAAGACTTTTTGTTAAAGTCTGCTAGGCTTAAGAGACGTATTCTATATAGCTCTTAGGAAATTGTTATAGAAACCTTTTGAAAACTCACTGATGTAAACTTCTATATCATATCACATTGCAATATTTATACAAGTTCCAGCTTCTCTATTTTCATTTATAAAACCATATCCGAAAAATTGGTTCTAGTCTCTGAAAAACTTTGTGTCTTATTTGCAAAAGGTTTAAAAGAAGATGATATTGAAACCGTGACTTCTATAGGAAAATTATTTTTGAAGAAGGCTCTTTAGAAGCATTATATAAATTGAAATTTCCAGCATGTCCATATTTCTAGGCTAATAGAAACTGAAATGTTAGTTGGGGTTCCATGCGAGGTACCCTCAATAACCATTTTTCGGAATATTTTTTTCAACCATTACCTAGCTTTAACTAAATAAAATTTTTGTGTTTTTATTTTTTTAAATCTGTCGAACAGTTTTTGAGAAAAAAAATATTTATAAAATTTCGAAAACAAATTCGTATGGCAGGTACCGTTATTTTTGGTCTTAAAAAAAAAAAAGAAAAAAAACGTGTGGGGGGAAAAAATCAAAACCCATACCTACCAAGTTTGAAGAAAATCGGCCCAGCCGTTTTTAGGCTGAAGTCCAACCGACAGACAGACAGAGAGACAGAATTGCGAGACCCACTTTTTTAGTCTTCGCTATCATCGTAATGTCAACTTTGATCAAAATCTCGAGTTCGATTTATTTTACGAATGCATAACTTGCCTTATAGTACCTATAAGTCGCAAGTAAAAATTAATTTTATCTATATGAACAGTTTTCTGTAATAACATTCGTTTTTAAAATTTATTACATAGGAGCAAGTTTGTGCGACGCAGACGTTCATTTTACTTACATTTTGTTTGCTTAAAAGTTCATAATTTTTTTAGAAATAAGGCGGCAATTTATACACTGCTTTTATGTATTTGAAGTAATTTCTCTTTTAACATCCATTTTTTTACATTGACATATGTACATATATATAATTTTTAACTTCCAAAATAGGTTAGGTAAATAAGATCGAGTAAGTGCGATCCAGTCAGATATTTAACGTTTAAAGTGTTTTATTCAAAAATATCGGTACCCATCGTATACTTTTTTAAAACTGCTCTACAAATTCCATTACTCTCCAAAACGTTACTGCCTATTTTAAAAAATCCAATATCTCAAACAAAATTCCCTCATTTATGGAAGATACTTTTCATAATACAAAAAAAAAGCGCCAGAAATGCGAAGTTACAAACTATCATAGAATTGCCGAACTTTCACATAGGTATTCCCAAAATCCTTGAAAGTATTTTGTAGGGAATTTTAAGATTTCTTTCGAGGTCTCCCATCTCTTCTAGACAAAACGACTTTGTCAAAGGTACGTGCACAACCATTAACCTCGTTAAATTCGTTCCTTTTTTCCTTTCACCCTAATATAGGGGAAGTCGACTGATTTCAGTATGCCCTTTAACAAAATTTCCCATAAACTTATTCTATTCAAAGTGTCCACTTCTGGACTTGAACATATTTTCTTATTATGAAATTCTTCTTACCTGAAAAATCTGTACTACAATGTTCTATTCAGACCTAACTTCCTCGTTAATTTCTTAGCTAGGTCCGGGATCCCAGAAGGCAACAACTTAGGGCCTGTATTTGTTATTCTTAATATGAACAATATTGAAATGATCTAAGCCTACACGATACCAAATTTTTCAAGATCGTTTTGTTACCTTGATCTCGACAGTTCCTCAGTCTGGTGCCTGAAAAAATACTTACAGCTAAATATTTCCAAATGTCATTCAATCACTATGTACCCTCTCCAATTTCACCCCATCTTCACCACTGAATCAGTTCGCAACCTTGGTATTTAATGTGATAGAGGGTTCAACTTTCTCACACATATTGACGAAATGTATATTTAAAGCAAACTCTGCCCTAGGCTTTGTAAAATGATGGTCCAGAGAATTCTCTGATCCCTACGTTACCAGATCTTAATACATAACCTTTGTTCGCCCGCTTCTTGAATACGCTTGTTAAGTAAGGTCCCTTATCAACAAATTCATATATCCACAATCGAGAGCATTCAACGTGCGTCGTTTCCTACGTTTCGCACTTCTTGATTTCTATTTGAATATTGTATACAGAGGCTATTATCACAGACAGTCAGGCAGCTGTTAAGGCCATTAATTCTAGTACATTATCCTCCAAACTGGGCCATCAATGCCCGAATGAATTTGTTAGGCTTAATATTAACCTCAAAGTTACTCTTATCTTAGTTCCGTGTCATTGTGGCATTGATTGGAATCAATAGGCGGACAAGCCGGCCAGGCAACGATCAGCCTTTCATAACTCACTTGCGGAAAGAGTCAACATTCTGCTCGGAGTTTTAATTGAAATATTCTCTCAATTCTTCTTAAAGAATCAAACAGTAGGTTGAGCAGTTTATCTAACTGCATTATAACTATGTATAACAGTATTTGGCCCACATATGATAAATCTCTGCAGAACCAGTTATAGCCAAGATCATAGCTAGTTGTAGCAGACACTAGACAATGAGACAGCATGCAGCGAAGCTAGGCATTCCTCACAACACTAACTTTCATAGCTGTGGATACCAGCGGTAAAAACCATCCTTCATTTCCTCTGCAAAGGCCCTGTTCTGGTCAAATTTAGAGCACAATCATTAGAAAGGTAACTTTTTGACGATTTGATGAACTTTCAGAAATGAAGTTCAAAGACTTGATCTTTTTTCTCAACGCGACGAAATGGCTCTAGGGCGAACTTCTATTCCTTCTGAGCAATGCCCTCCGTTTTTTAGTTCCGGAGCTAGCGGACTGAGGGTTTTGACGGTAGTCCACAGTGCGGGCAGCCGGATTATCACTCAATTGGACTGGATACTGTTTTAGAACCAGTCAACAAGCTGCCTAACTTGGCGCACAGTGTTGATGGTATCGGATGAGTAAGTGATTAAAATTCCGGATAATTGTGCAAAAGCAAACACTTACTAAGGGACATCAAACCCTACTAGATCCATATTTTTGAACTTAATCCAAACTTGGTGACTGCTTGAGAATGCCCACAATTCATATCAATTCTATCCAAAAGTTCAAACTAGTTATGGTATCAAAATGGCGCTGATTGGCGGGCCAAAGTGGTCGCCATTTCTACCTACCTACTTACGAACTTCCATAAAAAGAACTTCTATACAGGGAAACTCTCTCTTTCTCTCGCTATAACCAGTTGATTCCAAGAACCCAGCTTTAACGTCACTTATTTACTGTCGATATATGTAGGTCTATTAGGCGAGTTTTTAGTTTGGGAAAAAAAAACAAATTCGAGATTTCGATCAAACTTGACATTACAACGCTAGAGAACACAAGAAAAGTGGGGCCCGCAATTCCGTCTTTATGTCTATACCTCTATCAATAACGAAGTTTTTATCGCTGGTCCCGTGCCCTTGGATTCGCCATAGAGAAGTTCGACGGAATATCTATAAAATCTCAAAAAATCCATGTAACTTCAATTACAGGAACAAATTTGTGTAATTTATTTAAAATTACCCAACCCTCTTCTTTCACTTCAGTTGGTTAATATCTTTGGAAATAGGATTTATTTTTTTGGATGATAAAACAACTTTTAAGTTTAATGAAATTGATAGGTAGGTACTTGAAGTTTTCCAATTAACCAAAAATTGCTTCGTTATTCGTCAAATAAAAACCACATCAAAGAGTCCATTCTCGCTGGGTATACCTACTTCTACCTAGGTGGATATTTTTAAGAACTCCGCATCGCCATGCTTACCAAAGGCCTCATCGTGAAAGCCCTTCAGATCTTATGAAATTACATGGAAGCAAATCAATTTGACTATAAGTATTTCCTTTCCCGTTGTTGAATAATGTTAATCGTGTCGCTCACGAAATACCCTCCCGCTGTCAAGCCCTGGCAAGGCATTTACAAGAAAGAAAAAAAGGACTAAGAGGCTTCTCTTGTTTTCTTCTTTTAATATGTGGATTTAAGTACACTCTCTGTGAATCAGGTACTGGAAAGTAATTTTGTTTTTGTTTTTTGTTCTCATTCCGAAAACATGGCGGGCTCCAGTTTAATTATGGTGTCTGTCTATGCTTGGAAAACCTCTAAATTATCCTTTCCAAACAATATTATGTGGTGGTATTGTTATTTTTAGGGACTACAATTCTCCGATAAAGGAAATTGCAATCGAGGTTGGGGTTGGGGAAACCCAAATAGGACTCCACCTAGCACATGCCTTGACTCAGATTGCTGTGTCTAATACGTTGTCGATTTCTTGCCCAACTGTAAATAATTGGATTAGGAAGTTGCCTGTTAACCGGTGTATTCATTGGCGCTAGTGTCCTATTTCCATCGGTTGTTTGCTTTTCCGGTTAAATGAAGAGGAAACCGCCGGATATACATATGTATATATATTTTTTGTTTTACTTATCCTTCGATATTGTTGATGCTTAAAGCACCTGTCTTTGTGATGTTTTGTTCCAAGGACCTCTGTTTTGCATTTTATTTGTTTTGGTTTTTCGATTTTACTTCATGCTTCGCCTTGTTTGATCAGCTTTTATGTTCTTTTTTGAGGGAATTTAATTATTTCTTCCAGACTTTATGGTATTTTTTTATAGTTTTTAATGTATGCCTTGTAAGATTCTTCCTTCAAATAAGCTGATTACAGAATACAAGGAGTTTTGCAGAGAGATGATTTATTTTGTATTCTGGGAAATATGAGCCTCATCTGGCAACTGGTAATATTTAAGCCCATTAAAATTGTCTTTTAGCGACGAAACGTGTTTTAAGATACAATTTTCACGTGTTCGGAGCCATGGATAAATTATATTTTTTCTTATTTAATTTTTAGCCATAAAACTCTGAAGTTTGGTGACATAATTTAACGATCAGGGTGTGTAACAGTGGTGCCACTTTGCTGCAATTGCAGTAGATCTACGGCATTTTCCGCGAAAGAAGAAACTACTGTCACGAAAAAAAATATAATGCCCATTTTTTCCAAATACTTTTTCTCTCCAAGTAACCAGCTATACATGTAGGCACAGTTTTTTTTAAAGTTGTCAATTTGTTGGGAACTTCCCTCCCATAAACTCAAGTGACATAATAAATTACTTCGATGCTTTCATTCATAGACGAATCTCTTCTAAAGTTTTGGTTTTGCTTCTCTGTTTTGTAAAACTTAAGGACTATTCACATGAGAGCGATCAACGAGTGCACGAACATTCGCCCACTTTGACAGTTCCTTTTAAATAGCTTTTATTTATTCGTCGCGAATGACAAAACAAACGATAACAATAATGATTTTTAGGTTATTGGCGCACAAACAACTCATTCATTGCAGTTCGGATGGTATGTGGATCGCGAATAGAGTTTGACCAATAGTTTATTTTCTCAAATTTCTTCTACTTTTTAGCAATTGAAACGCGAATTTTAATATGTCAACTCTAATTTCAATAATTTGTCGATATTTTTGTTTAGTTTTTATGAAATTTTTAGGCTTATGAATGTTTTAAATTAAATTTGTTCTTTTATTCGTACGTCGTTGATCGCTCTCATGTGAATAGTCCTTAACGGGTATCGAACTAAATAAGAATAAACTAACTCTCTAATAAACTTATGTGGTTACATCTATTTATTTTTGATTTGAATCTGTCAAAATGACGATTTTGACAATTTTTTGCATTTTAAAAATTAAAACCTGCAACTAATATCTTTTAACTTCCGACATAAAGGAATTATAGGGCAAGTTCTGAAAAAAATTTAACTCAAGATTTTGATCAGACTTGACATTACGATGATAGGGAAGACGAAAAAAGTGGATCTCGTAATCCTGTCTTTCTGTCCGTTCAACTACCTCATTTAACACTTTAAAAATTCTACACCCCCCTCCCCAACCCCTCAAAGTTTTCTTTTTAAAGACCAAAAATGTAACAGTACCTGTTTTTTCGTAATTTTACATTTTTTTTTCTTAAAACATGTTCCACAAATTAAAAAAAAATAAAATGCACAACTGGATCGCACGAACTTTCTCTTATGTAAAAGTACTTTGGAATTTAAGATACACATAAAATTGCCGTCTGATTACTAAAAAAGTATGAATTTTATTATTAAATACATTTTTTATATAAGAAATTTCTTTAAAATTGTTCAAGACAAAAATGTGGGATGCGAATTTTAAGTACATATTTAATAATATTGATTTTAGGAAATAATTTGAAAAAATAATCGTTCATAGTTTTTGAAGATATTGATTTTTCAAAGTAAAAAATTTTTTAAAAAAACCCAATATTATCACAAATAATCATAATATGATTATTTGTGATATTATTTTAAACTTAAGGGGACTCCTGCCGAAAATTTTTGTTTAAAATCCTTAGAGCCGTTAATGAGAAAGTCGAAAATCAAATCCGTTAATAACAATTTGCACCAAAATTTTGTTTGACCAAAATGTAGACTATGTCCATAATATCACACCTAATTTGTTTAATCAAAATCCTTAGAGCCGTTTTCGAGATAAATAAGATTTCACATTACGGGTGTCTTCGCTATCATCGTAATGTCAACTTTGATCAAAATCTCTAGTTCGATTTTTGTTTCCAAATGCAAAATTTGCCCTATAGTACCAATATCGCAAGTAAAAAATAGTCTAGAGGCGTTAAATAGCACGATAGGCGGCCAATTGACCGGCCCCAATCCTGAAATAAACAATTTCACCGAACTCGCATCTCAATTGGTCTATTGTTACGAGTGCTGTGTGGCGTGTGGCACCGTGTTGTTAAAACCACATATCATGCAAGTCATTTTGCGTAAAAAAAAGTTTTGGAGCGTATCGGAATCGCGCTTTTCAAAAATCCCGAAAAAAAAGTTTTAAAATCCCGTCTGCTAAAATACTGCTTTTTTAAAATCCCGTCTTCTAAGATGCCGTTTGTTCAAAACCCCGATCTTTTTTAAAATCCCGCCAAATCCCGCTAATCCCGTTTTTTAGAATACGTAGCTAAAACTTAATGGCGTGAAATCGCCGCCACCGCTGCCGCCGAGACGAGTATAGCTAAATGAATCTGCACCTTACAACAACAAATTGAGTTTTTTATGCTGTGAATTTGCGATTTATACTTTATTTTCATCTAAAATAATGTAAATAACTTATAAACAATCAAAATCTGTACCGAGGTAGTATATAAAATGTACTTTTTTCGACGAAAAATTATTTGGTTTGAAGTTGTCTGTTCTTTTTACTTTTTTTTTTTGTGTTTTTGTAGTTGTGTTAGTTATGTATCTGTCAAATTAAGGGTTGTTCAAAGCAAATTCGCTTAAAATCTGTTGTAAAACCCACGTTAGTTTGAAGAGTTGTCTAACGTGATTAAAATTATGAAAACGTTGGACAAAGCAGGGTTGCAAAAGCTTAAGTCACTTGTTAGCTTAAGCTAGGCTTTAATTCACAAGCTAGTGAGTGACTTGTGAATTAAAAAAAATATAATTCAGCAGCTACGAACTGACTTATGAATTAAAAAAAATTTAATTCACAAGTCAGTTGGTGACTTGTGAATTAAAAAAAATTAAATCATAAGCTTCTTAGTGACTTATGAATTAAAAAAAATTAATTCAGAACCTACTAAGTGACTTATGAATTAAAAAAATTTAAGTCATGGGCAAGTAAGTGACTTATGAATTAAAAAAAATTTAATTCATAAGTTAATGGATAAATGCTGATTAGAAAAATTATGAAATGGATAATTTATAAGCTAGCGTGATAATCTTATGATTTAAAAACTAGATTTGAAAGCTTTCGTTAATAATTAAATAATTATGTAGTCAAAACAAGCTTAAAAATTTCCAATCTACCAACTAACTTATGAATTAAATTTTTTTTAATTCACAAGTCACCAACTGACTTGTGAATTAAATTTTTTTTAATTCATAAGTCACTTACTCCCTGATGACTTGATTTTTTTTAATTCACAAGTCACTTAGTAGGTGGTGAATTAATTTTTTTTAATTCATAAGTCACTTTGTTGCTCATGACTTAAATTTTTTTTAATTCATAAGTCACTTACTCCCTGATGACTTAATTTTTTTAATTCATAAGTCACTTGGTAGGTGGTGAATAATTTTTTTTTTAATTCATAAGTCACTTAGTAGCTTAGGATTTAATTTTTTTTTAATTCATAAGTCACTTTGGGGGTTGTGAATTATTTTTTTTTAATTCATAAGTCACCAAATATCTTATGAATTAAATTTTTTTAATTCACAAGTCATCTATAGACTTATGACTTAAGGATTTTTTAATTCAAAAATTCTCAACCCTGGGACAAAGTCTCCAACCTAAACGATTGCGTTAAGTAGAGCCGGTTTTATTGCTTAAACGAGAACTCTTTAAAATTTTGCGCCAATGATTTTATGTTGGTTATTTTCCAGATTCTTTAAATGCTTTGCATACACCCAACCTCGCACCTACCCCAGATCCTATAGTGTGCCCAAGCATGGGGGTTGCAAGGGGGCAGCATGACTCCGCTTGCATACTTGAAGAAATACGGCCCTATGATTCCGCCAGCCCATAATCCGCACCAAACAGTGCTGCAATGGTAGCTCTTGCAATACTTCTGACTGCTCTTCACTCCAAATACGGCATTTTTGCTTGTTCACGTATCCATTCAACCAGGAATGAACTTCGTCGCTGAACACAATTTTCCGATAAAAAAGTGGATCTTCGGCCAACTTTTCAAGAGCCCATTCACCAAAAATTCGGCGTTGTGGTAGGTCGTTCGGCTTCAATTCTTGCACCAGCTGTATTTTGAAAGGCTTCACACCTAAATCCATTCGCAAAATTTTCCACGTAGTGGAGTAACAGAGGCCCACTTGCTGCGAACGGCGCCGAATCCATAATTCACGGTCATCACTAACACTGGCCGATACAGTTCGCACTCTACGGAAGCGTTTTGGTGGTTTAATGTCCAACAATGTAGATTTGGTGCGAAATTTAGTCAAAGTAGCCTTAATAGCCGCCTCGCCTCAGTAGGTCGATTAACCTTACCATAAAATGGAAGAAGCGCGCTATGAACTTTCTTAACAGAGCACAGATTTGCAAGCGTTGTTCGTTTGTAAGACGATTCATGGTTAAATTACACTAGTTTACACAAAAAAAGTACCTCAACAAAAAAGTATTTTCTAGACTAATTTTGGCTCTCTGAACACGAAAATGGCAATCATTTATTTTTCCAAAGAAGCGTTTTCGAGATATGACCAAAAAACGTGTTTTTCTGCTCCTTTTCCATGTATAAGCCTAATTCTCAAAAACGGTCCAACTAATTAACATATACTTTATAGTTTTGAACAGATATTCTGTTTGTCTTTCCAAAAGTATACGACTTGTGTAAATCGGCCCAACAATCATCAAGAAAAAGCCGTTCAAAGTTTCAAAAACACACAATTTTTCGCCGTTTTTTGAAAATCGCTTGTCATTCCGTAAGGATAGAAAAAAATATTTAAAATAGTTTTAAGATCTCAGGTGGAAGGTATTGTTTTTACAAAGCTAAAACGCACAAGATCAATTAAATCGGATAATAAATGTGGAAGTTATGAAACATTACGTGAAGGGAGACCATTTCAGTTTTTTTTTCAAAAAAATTTATGTTTTTTAGTTTTATCTACATGTTTAAGAATTGTTGTAAAAAATATACAAATTCAGAACGGAAATAGGAAGTATTTATCGTTTGGAAAGCCAGTTGAATGGAGAAACCCAATTGATCATGTGACTGACTGTTACTTCTGCTTAACTAAAATACAAGGAGTGAAATTTCGGAAAGCTTTTCGTAACAAAGACGGCGCCACATTCTTCTCGGTATCCAAACCAAGAACCACCAGGAACAAAAATAACAGCCGGAGAAGTATCAGATTTGAATTCCAGTATCATCAGCAGTTTGGAGATTGAAAGTCCAAAACTGAAGCTATTTAATCAATTCCAACTCAATGATTTATGCCGTGATCTCAACTTATCTTAAGAGAAGTCTGAGTTGCTCGCTTCGAGATTGCAGAAATTTAACTGCTTGGAAGCAGAAACAAAAGTCACTTACAGAAATCGGAATAAGAAACTTGAAAGGTATTATTCAAAAACGGGTGACTTTTGTTATTGCAATGATGTGACAGGATTATTTGCTGAATTTGGAGAACACAACGAAGCTAAGGATAGGCGGCTTTTTATCGACGGTAGCAAGTATAGCGTGTAGGCTGTTTTACTTCATAAAGGGAACACGAAACCATCAATCCCGATTGGTCACTCCACAAATGTAAAAGAGGACTACAAGACCATGGAAAAACTTCTTCAACTTGTGAAATACAATTCATATAACTGGAAAATCTGCTGTGATTTAAAAGTCGTAGCTTTACTTACTGGCCTGCAGGGTGGCTACACAAAATACTGCTGTTTTCTGTGTTTTTGGGATAGCAGAGCAGATGAAAAGCAAAGGATTAACATATTTGAAAACAAAGTTTCCCAAGCTGTCGACCGAAAAAATTAAGACGGGTATATTCGTTGGTCCACAGATAAAAAAATTTTTTAGTGACACCGGATTTTTGAATTGTCTAAAAAAAACAAGAAAAGAGCATGGAATGCTTTTCAAGACGTAGTTCATGGATTTTTGGGAAACTACAGAAGTCCAAACTATCGTCAATTGATCGAAAAAATGATGATTACATTTCTATTGGTGAGTATTTAGCAGATTAGTGTTTCAAAAACAATGAATTCTATTGACAACTAAAATTTAAATATTTGTATTCCTTTCAGGTGCTCGCATGTCTTTGAAAATGCACTTCCTGCACAGTCATTTGGAAACTTTTCCCTCGAATTTAGGATCTGAAAGCGATGAACAAGGTGAAAGATTCTACCAGGATCTTGCTATCATGGAAAAGATTCAACGCCACATAAAGAAGAAGTGTAAACAATACTTCATATTTTCAATAAAAATTATGAAAAAAAGAAAAAACTTCCACATTTATTATCCGATTTAATTGGTATTGTGCGTTTTAGCTTTGTAAAAACAATATCTTCCACCTGAGATCTTAAAACTATTTTAAATATATTTTTTTCTATCCTTACGGAATGACTTAAAACAAGCGATTTTCAAAAAAACGGCGAAAAATTTTGTTTTTTGAAACTTTGAACGGCTTTTCTTGATGATTGTTGGGCCGATTTACACAAGTCGTATACTGTTGGAAAGACAAACAAAATATCTGTTCAAAACTATAAAGTGTATGTTAATTAGTTTGACCGTTTTTGAGAATTAGGCTTATACATGGAAAAGGAGCAGAAAAACACGTTTTTTTGGTCATATCTCGAAAACGCTTCTTTGGAAAAATAAATGATTGCCATTTTCGTGTTCAGAGAGCCAAAATTAGTCTAGAAAATACTTTTTTGTTGAGGTACTCGCCAAAAACCGAAAATTTGTAAACTAGTGTTATAGACCAAACTGAACTTGTTTGACAGTGGCACAAAACACGAACCGTGCGTGAGCTGTCAAAAGCTGTGTTGCCAAAAAGAAAATAGCAAAAAAATCACCCATTATATCATACAGATGAAGTAAAAATTTACTTGTCCCGGCCGATTGGTCTACAGGAAGGATAAATTAAGATCAATATTTTCTTTTTTATTTATAAAATTGATGTTCGTCCTAAATTGGACTCAAGCTCAATTATTGAATCATTTTATTTTTGAGTTGTGACATTTCGGGTGTGATTACACCCTTCTTCAGGCAACTGCGGTGAATAAGAATTTTTTAAAAAATATTAATGTTCCTTGAAGTCTTCCTCCAATAAAATTCCCACCAAAGGTGTCTGAAGCTTACCTTTGGCACTTATAGGGTAGGTAAACCCTATTTAGGCAGCTTTCTGATTCTCTCTTTCAAGACCCAAGTTATGTTAAATTCTATTCGATGGATGACAAACCAGTTACATCCCTTGTCTTCTAATATTTATTCAAAAGCCAATAACTCTGTTCATCCAAGTCGAACATAAATACAAACTTGCTGCGTCTCATAACAACAATTCCAACCACTTTGACTGATTGATTAGTCCTCGCGTGCTTACGGGTTTTTTTGTTTAGGCTTTTACGATTCACTCTGTCATTCCCCGTTCCATCCCTGCTGATTAGGGCTTTTTGTTGTTGGATGCCTTTCACAAAACCGGAAGCTATAAATATTAATTCGACGAGGTTGGGCAAATATTTCTGATTTTATTCGCTATCAAAATTTTTCGTTCACGCTCGTAACTTTTCATCAAAATAATGGTGTTAATAAATTAGAGCAATAACAACAGCAACCATTCCCCCACACTTACCCACACCCACAAAGGACTTACTACGCCAAGTATTTAAAATGAATCCCTTTTCTTAACAACAAGATCCTGACCGACTGATTTGCAATTGTCGGAATTTCGCTGATGAATCTTCTGTGTGTTTTTTTTCCATCGAATACGCACAACCTAAAGAATACTCGTTTCCATTTAATTGCAAAAAAAAATGTACTTAACTTTTACTAAGAATATTACGGCAGCAAGGTCATACGTTAATGAAGGGGATCGGTTTGGCTTAAGGTACATTAGTAATCGTCGTCGTTAAAAGGAACTTCAATTTTCGTAATGGAAAGTTCTTTTTTTTGTTTGCGCCATTGCCTGGACGTTCTGGCCAACTTGGCAACCGGTGTGCGTAACGGTTTAATGTTTTTAATGTCATTTTGACACGAAATGCCATGTTCTTTCCCCTGAAAGGTGTAGGTATAGCAAAAGGACAGGTCCTTAGAGAGACAGCAGCGGCTAGGGCCTGATACATGATAGTAATAGTAGTGGGCCAGTAACGGACATGGGAATGGCAGGTTTGCGTTTTAATCGAAATGGATTATTCCCCGGAGACACGAAGCCGTTCCTTCTTAAGCTGTTGCGTCAAATTTTCAAGCCCTATCATTATAGTCATCGCTTGTGTGTGTGTGTGTGAGCGATAGTTGGAAGAGTTTTTTGCGTTCCCAACTTGAATTTAAAGACTCGAATATTTTGCACGGTTGTTAATATTTTACGATCAAATTGTTATTCTAATCAAGTGGTGGTTTCTTTGTTCAGGTGGAAGTGTTGACCACGCTCTCGAAGATCCTTGACTTAGGGCAGGGTAAATGTGAGTAATGAAAATGTCGCCACATGAAGGGAAGATTTAATAAAAAGAAATGTGTGCGGACTATAAAGTATTTGGAATGCATGACTTACGACCTGGAGAGTCATTTTATGATGGGCAGTTTGAACTTTTCTTCTTTATTATATGCCACACGTCCTTTTATTGGTGGATAAGAAGGATAAATTATATTGTGTGTGATAATTATAAGGATGCGTGCAGGTTATTTAGTCTCTAACGGAGAGCGTGGAAATGAAGATTAATTTAACGAGGATATAAGTGGGCATTTTTGTATTAAGTTCTTTACTAACTAGAGGGAGGCATAATGTAAGTGGTCTAGTAAAAACGAAAAGGTCATGTCGTTAAACGTGCTATTGATTATGACAAAGTAGGATAATACATACAATTTCTTATACTTCAGGATTTGTTAATATGTACATATATTTTCCGTTTGCCGAAAAAATCGTTGAAAACGAAAGAAAACTCCCGAAGAATGTGCTATGGGATTTTCTAAAATTTGTGTTTTCTTCAAAAATGCAAAAGACTATTCGTTATGGTTATTTGCGGTTTCCGTTTTTTTATGATGGAGACCTCTTTAAATGACATTGATTGCAGCTATTTACGATAAAAGATTAAAGAAGTTAGGTTGCGGATTCGTCTTGGGAAATCATCGGATAGGAAGCTAAGTTATTGGCTTTCAGCTAATAAAACATCGTCTTGCTGAAGAACCTATCAAGGAGGAGTTTTATGTTCAGAGTACAATGTCAAAGTTGTGCTTGGCGACATTAATGGCCAAGGTCGGAAAGAAGGACATTTGCTGCGCATTAGTTGGCAAGCCCAAATTCCACGAAAGTGCAAGAAGATAACGGCTTCCGGATAATAAATTTAACAGCAGCTCGTAACACGGTAATTAGTAGAACTAGGTTTCCAAGGGTTATGATCCACAAAGAAACCTGGTGCTCTCCAAGTACCGAGTACCTGCACCAAGGCATGCATCTGACATTTTTAGGTGCAAATTTCGAATCTGATCATTTTCCAGTTGCGGGAAAATTCAAAACTCGGCCGTCAAAAAAAAAAAAAAACTGAAACCGCCTAGAAGAAAAATTCTTAGTTAAGTCTATCCAGAGAAGCTCAGTTGAGCGAGATACTCTCCGCTCTGCAATTTACCAACCACTGGTGCCAGAAAAAAAAAAATAACAGGGAGCCGGAAACACCATAGGCTGCAACAAACCATCCCACAACAAGATATGATATGATGAATGCAGGTTCGGACTTTACTTCGATCGAAGTAGATTTACTTCGATTTTGAGAAAAAACTTAATCTTCTTCTCTTAAAAAAATTAGTTAACCAACGTATTTAAAGACAGCGCTGATCACTCTGTATTAGATAAAAAACAAGCTCCGGAATCGTTTAAACGTAAGCACTGTGGAAAATTTAATATTTTTGAGATCACTTTTTTTTTAAGAAGTCCCTATTTACTGTTATATCATATAATAAAACGGCGAACATGTTTTTTGTGGAACACTTTTCGCGGCCCACAAAATCCGAAGGGGCATAAATTACATACTAAACGAAAGCATTTTTTGCATAGATGTGCAGAATGCCAAAATTATTTAAATATACTACAAAGAAATTGTGTAAAACAATAAATAAAAATTGCAAAAAAAAGCCCGAAAAACAAAAACAATTAGAAATGTCAAATCGACTGACACATAATTAGAAATGTTAAATTCAGAATATGAAAAATGAAAGCATTCAGCGAAAACCCAAAGCCAGAACCCGAAACATTAAGGTGGATTCACATTACACAAATCCGCCAACACGATAAAAGTTGATGAACATGTTGTTGAATGTGAACCCCCCTAAGTGAAGAAATATTATCAATTTAAATATTAGGCATGTGTTTTTTTACAATAATATTTTGAAACATTAAGCATTAACTTAGTAGTACCCCTTGGCATAATGGTTAGTGCGTTGGACTGCCATGCGGAAAGTCTCGAGTTCGATTCTCAGCCGCTGTAAGAAAGTTTTTTTCAGGGGTGTACTGCCTCTTGCGAAATTGAAAGTGCTGCTCATTAGCCGTTCGGAATTGGCAGAAAATTGTAGGTCCCCTCCGTTCCTGGTAACACGCTCACAGGAATGGTTGAGAGTTGTAAGTCACTAGTTCCTGGTTCACTCCGAGCTGTTGCACCACTTAATTAAATTTTAATTTAAGCATTAACTACAATCGGAACTTTTTGCAAAAAGTGAAAAAGAATACACACATGCACTAGCGACATCTGTTGCTTTCAGTTTGGCGACATCTATCGGTCATTTTCTGAAGCAATTTATTCAATGTATTAGGCTAGACGCGCACATTCAATTTTTAGTTGCAAAACTGTTTGGTTGCTTATAGAAAACAGATGAACTATTTGGTTGAATGTCCGCGCAGGTGCATATAACTATATGTTACACAAATTAGCGAACTCATTTAAGGCAATCGTTTAGTTTGTGTCAAAACACAAACTTTTTAGTTGCTCGAACCAAGCAGTTGCGAAACTAAAAATTTAATGTGCGCGCCTAGCCTTAGTGTTTTCAAAAAGTGAAACATTTACTTTTTGGTTTGTTGAGATGGGAGATAAAGTTTTAAATTGAGTTGGAAAAGGAGAGCAGATTTTTTTTAACATTTTCACTTTTCAAATTCATTGCAGTTATGGCTTTACTATAACAGGGGTATTCATGCAAAAGTGTAAGCTCTGCGTATTTGTATAAGTCAATTATTTTCAAAACTTATTTACTTTTGTCTGCATTTGAATTTTAAATATTTGCGAAAAAAGAGAATACAAAATACTCGAAATGTATTTGTCAGGGAAAGAGAGAAGATAGAAAATACAGACGTGAGACGTCGCGTCGTCAAAAATGCGAACGAACATGACTTACGATACAAATTTAAATCTCCATGGCTGAATGCGTTCCATGGGCTCAAACCTACCTCATTTTCGGAACACTTCCATCTATGTCATTTTTTGTTGACAAGAAACAGCTGGCTGATCAATGTGCAAACAAAAAAAGTTTTACAAAAGTAAATTGAATTTATCTTTTTGAAGTTAGCTATATTTCTTTACGCGCGTTATGAAATAAAATGCACGACTGGGTCGCACGAACTTACTCCTATGTAATAGACTAGGAATTTTAAAAACGAATGTTATTAGAAAAAACTGTTCATAAGGATAAAATTATGTATCATCATTTTTCAAATTCTTTTAGTAGTAAGAGACAAAAACAGAATGCTATGCAAATATGAATTTATGCAAGAACGAAAATTATAAGTCGTTGTAGTGGTTTCTTAATAAAATAAGGTTTTATATATAAAAATTTTAAAATATTAAAAAAAAAACTTGGTACGTCAACTTAAGGTTTTTATTATTTTACGAATGAAAATTAAATTTCCAAAAAAAATATTGATCCATTTTTGAGATATTGAATTTTTCAAAAATTCAAAAAATATTTTTTTTAAACTTTTGAAATGCAATGTCTTAAGAAGCATCTCTATAAAAAATTTCATAAAAATCCGTTATGTCAATAATGAGAAATTCAAAATTTTAAAAAATCGTTCCATGGTAGGTACTGTTTGTATTAAATTATAGATCTTAAAAATTAATCGAAAGACTAAAAATTTAAGCAAACTTCTCGGAACCGTTTTCGAGAAAAATACGATTTTCGAAAACCATTTTTTAACATTTGTATGGAGGGTACCGTTATTTTTAGGTAAATATATATTTTTTTCCCATATCTTGTAGATTATTTTAAGAAAATTTTATTTATCAAGTTTTAAAAAAATCGAGCATGGGGTTTTCGAAATATTAAATTTTCAAAAAAAAATTTGATTTTTTTTTTAAATTCAAAAAATAAAAAATTAAAAATTTGAATATGCAATAATATTTAAACTCTGGAGGAGCTTTAGCATAAAAAAAGGGTTTAAATCGGCTATACAGTTTTCGAGAAAATCAAAAACAAAAAAAAATGGACCCAGGCGGCTACCAAAAATAACAATTTTTTGGAAAATTTTTTTTCAACCATTATACCTAGTTTTAACTAAATGAAATTTTTATAATTTTTTTTTTAAATTCCGTGGGACAGTTTTTGAGAAAAAAAATATTTATAAAATTTCGAAAAAAAACCGTATGGTAGGTACCGTTATTTCTGGTCTTAAAAAAAAAGAAAAAAACGTGTGGGGGGAAAAATCAAAACCAAGTTTGAAGAAAATCGGCCGAGCCGTTTAGGCTGTACTCGAACCGACAGACAGACAGAATTGCGAGACACACTTTTTTGGTCTTCGCTTTCATCGTAATGTCAACTTTGATCAAAATCTCGAGTTCGATTTTTTTTCCGAATGCATAACTTGCCTTATTGTACCTATAAGTCGCATATAAAAATTACTTTAGGTAATAATAAAACGATTGTTCAGATTTGTTTTCATAAATTCATTCTTTTCTGGAAATCAGACGGCAGTTCCATGCATTTGAACATTTTTATCTCATTAAATCCGTGTTTTACAAAATACAAAAATTAAATTTTAATACACAATAAAATATTCAACATTCATGTAGTGCGGCTAAAGAAAGAATATCTGAATTTAACAGTACGTTTGAAGTTGGGTTCAAGGATAAACTGATGAGCATTCCCTGAAGCGCGATTATTACGGTTGAAAACATCCGAAGAAGAAGAATGTAGATAAAGATTTGTGCCACTGTTCGGTGATATACTCTGAAAATTGACCTTAACATGGGTCAGGGTACACCAAAGTTAGCCTCTTTTTAAATCGTCAAAAAGTGATGTCAAAGTTGAAAATCAGACTTTACTGTAGAACAATTTTTTTCTTAGAATATGACCAAGAATCACATCTTAAAGTATGGCAGACGAATTACCGGACACCCTGTATATGTTTGTAAAGGTGATACATAAAAATAATATTAACACACACAAGTAAAGCAAATGTTGCAGCTCATGATGTTCTCTACGGTCCTCAAATTGAAGTCAATTAACATCTAGAGAAGTTTTTGGATCCGGAGAATATTGTCATCCTCAACAAAAATGGGTTTCGTGTCATGTTGTGCATGGCAATCTTAACAGCATTTGGCATCGTCGACTTGGCCATTAAGGTCAAGAAACCATGAAACTACTTGCAGAAGGCATTTCAGTCATTGAGTGTTACTTTTTACGAGCGTTTTGTAAGTAAAACGGAGAGATTTGGATAGGACTTGGCGATGCACAGTGGTCAGAAAAAGCGTGTCTATATTTTAATGAAGGAGACTAGTCAAGAAAGACAAAGTATTTCACATTCGCTAAGAGCGGCTAAAAGGGATCGTCTTCCTGTGAACTTGCAAGTATGAATTTTTTCATCAACTGGGATACTGAAGCATGGTCAGTTTCATAGACTCTAATGTTTTTATCAGGATCATAGGGAACAGATTAAGCGTTATGCCGGAATGATGGTTAACGTCAGACATTGGAATTAATTCCTTCACAAGATTGATCAAGTATTCTGACATAACAAAAATCCCAACATACTTTCCTTGGGGCGTTGTTGTCTGTCGAATATTATATACCTTGGTAAAGTCTTTATAGACAATGAAGACCTTCAAAATGTTTAATCTGGTGGAATAATTTTATTTCTTCCAATTACTCGTACAATATGTAAATCTATAGACTTGTATAGGCAGGCCCTCACATAAAATTTTTATAGTCTACCATTTGTTTCCTTCTTCTCCCAAAATACCCAAGCATATTTTTAACATTGATAATATTCATCTACTACATACCAGCAGCCATCTTCCCTTAGCAAATAAAGCTTCCCAGATTAAAACCGTAAGACCCGTTAAAATATATAATACAAACGAACGTGTCTTCTAAATTGGAAAGAAGGATGAACAAACTGAGCAAAAAAAAAAAAAACCACTCCGTCAAAAAGCAACGAAAATAAAAAAGAACAAAATCCTTCTTGCCCCCAAAGTTATCCGAATGGATAAATTGCAGCCGATTCAATTTTTCGTTTCCTTTTTACGTGGGTCATTAGTAAAATCCTTGTTTCAGCAACCCATGTTGACATCAAGCTAAGTCCTGGCCAACGAAAGGACACAAAAGACTAAAAAATAAAATGAAGGTACAAAAAAAATAATTAATTTACCTTCTCGCACTCTCACTCCAACTCCAACGAAAGGGAATTACTCAAAGTCAGTCATTAAGTACATCACCAAGACG
The DNA here is from genome assembly GCA_963931855.1 of Philhelius festivus. NCBI lineage: Eukaryota > Metazoa > Arthropoda > Insecta > Diptera > Syrphidae > Philhelius > Philhelius festivus. The sequence goes on along the minus strand of OZ007554.1, from coordinate 212,435,633 downwards.
ACACTGTAAAGAATTACCCAGTAATATTCAGAAGTTGTTCTTAAATTGGGCAATTAAGGTGAAATATTGACGTTCTCCTAAAATATGCAGGTAACCTTCTACTCATTACCATCTATATACCACCGCATTTTAATGCCGAAACACGGACTGACATGACAAAGATGTACAACACCAGAATGGATCTCTCAAAATGTATCTTTGTGTTTGTTCCTTTAAAAAGTGGTAGCTAAATAAAATATTGAAACAAACTTGGACAAGGACAAGGAATGAATATAAATGGAAACTTTTGTCTTACAATTGGAGCTCTCAGTTTCCCAATATGTATACAGGTATACCTATACACAGTCATCTGTGTGGCGTGGCGATTGATGTATGGTCAGGTCAGGAGAATTCTGCCAGCTAAATTGTTTTCGAGTAGCTTAAGTCAAACTAAAAATTTCTATATGCAAAAATTTTACTACATCTACAATGTGCACGACTGGGTCGAACTTACGGACTTAGATCTTTAAGAAGCTTAGAGTTTTTGATCTAGATGTGATAAGAGAAAAATGCTCAAAAGCATGAAATTTCTACTTGCGATATACTTGCGCCAGTAGATAACACCAGTTTTTGACATCATTCGACCGGAAAAATGTCTTCTTTCTTTTAAATTAATTTTTATTTTCAATAATCTTAAAACTATCTTAAAGCTAGACAAAAATTCATAAAAACTAGCCTAATTATCAAACTAAAACTACTTAAAATCTAGAACAGCCACGGCAACAGTTTTTTATTTCGGCCAAGACAACTTAGTCAATTATCGCTATCATTATTAGACAAGCACCAGAACTGGTTCTCCTGTCTCACCCTGTCCCTCCGGTCGCGATCGGACACAGTCCTACTAAACCGAAGACGCTCTGCTCCGTCTTGTGCGAGGACGTCTCGACTATAAAGGAGCCGCCTATCCACACTTCTACGGCCGACGTGTTAGATTAGCGGGATCGCCTCTCTATCTTGGATCAGCCCTCGACTGTCTAAATAGAGGAATGCATTAAGTGCAATAGGGCAACTTAAACGCACAATCTCGAAGTATTCATTTTTGGGGTAGTAAGCCCAAAGATTAAGCTATTATCTGAGGTCATCGCTCTCGCAATATGACTCCGAATCAGCTTTATCAAAAAATGATCTATTCTGTTAATGTTGGCTCCGTTGTTTAGAGTCCTGTTGGAATAGTAATATTTGTACTCCGACTCTGGTGTTCTGTGAAATCCAAGGCAACGTCTAAGACACTGCCTCTCAAACACCCGAATTTTTTTCATTTGAGATGGGCCAACGGTGAACCCCACCGGACAACCATAGGCAATCATCGGCCGTATGAGGGTCATGTAGCAAATCACCTTCACTCTGCTGTCAAGCTGACTGCTGTAAAACAACCGTTTCGTCAGGGGAAAGGCTCCTCTAGCCCTGTTCAGAGCAGCATTTTTATGTTTGTCGAAATACAAATACTGATTCAACCAGATGCCAATGTACTTTACTACACTTTTGCTTGCCAGTGGCCGCCGATGTGACCTATGATCAGCAGCTTGCGCCAGTTCTCTATCGTATTTCTAGGGACTCCAGCCAACGGAGTCCTAAACAAAATGGTTTCTGATTTCTGAAAGTTGCAGAAAAAATTTGAAAGCACTGCACGAGCTATGTGTGATGTGGCACCGTGATGCAATTCAGGAACAAGAAAGTTTTCCAACATGTCCCGATAGCAGTCACCAGTAACTGTTACAGCTTTTCTATGAATACCTCAAAGAAATATGGCCTAATGACACCGGTCCAAATGGCACACGATACAGTTTATCTGCGAGGCTGTAGTGGTATTTGGTATATCAATCAAGTTTACTAATGTGCCTCATCGTTCATAATGATTTTTTGCCACAAATTACAGTCGTCTTTAGCGACCTGTAAAATTCGAGTTTTAATAATTTCTTGTTGCTGTCAAATGCCAAATGTTTTCAATTACACAAAAATAGCAACCAAATGCCAAATGAAAAACATCATTCTCACAAAAATAGCAACCAAATAAAGTCAATCTTGAATAATAAACGCACCCTGCATATTAAGATACTATAAGGGAAATTATGCATTCGTAAAAAAAATCGATCTCGATATTTTCATTAGACTTGACATTACGATGATAGCTAACACGAAAAAAGTTGGTGTTAATGATATCTGTCTGTCTTTTCAAATTCACCTAACCGGTTTAATCGATGTTCTTTAAATCGATCTATATCGATTTATAAATTTTGTTCTTACATAAATTCATATTACTTGCGACTTATAGGTACTATAAGGCAAGTTATGCATTCGGAAAAAAAATCGAACTCGAGATTTTGATCAAAGTTGACATTACGATGATAGCGAAGACTAAAAAAGTGGGTCTCGCAATTCTGTCTGTCTGTCTGTCTGTCTGTCTGTCGGTTCCACTACAGCCTAAACGGCTCGGCCGATTTTTTTTTTTAAGAAATCACGTGGTATTCTGTTTTTAGGACCAAAGGAGTTCTTTGAGCCATTTAAAACATGAGTTTTACGGTAATTAATATTTTCCTCAAATAACACTGGCGCAAAATATTAGTTGAATTAGTACGATGTTAAAGCTGATTTAGTATGAAACTAGGTTAAAACAACAATTTTGCAAATTGTAATCATACTTTCTCTGCCTGTTTATTACAGTTAGATTCATCGAATAGCTATTTTATTTTTACTTGCGACTTATAGGTATCTACTAAGGCAAGTTATGCATTCGAACTCGAGATTTCGATTAACATTAACATTACGATGATAGCGAATACCAAAAAAGTTGGTCTCGAAATTCTGTTCGACTGCAGCCTAAACGACTCGGCCAATTTTCGTCAAACTTGGTAGGTATTCTTTTTAAATTTTTTCCCCCCACAATTTTTTTTTCTTTTTTTTAAGACCAAAAATAACGGTAACCGCCATACGATTTTTTTTCGAAATTTTATAAATATTTTTTTTTCTCAAAAACTGTCCATCAGATTTAAAAAATTCAAAAAATTCCATTTAGTTAAACCTAGGTAATGGTTGAAAAAAAGTTCCAAAAAATTATTATTTTTGGTACCCCACTTGAAAGCATTTTTTTTTCGTTTTTTATTTTTTCAAAAATGGTACCACCCATTTTGATCATTTTTTTATGCTAAAGCTCCTCAAAAGTTTGAATTTTATTTGGTATTCAAATTTTCAAACAAATTTTTTTTTTGCAGTTTTAAAAAAAAATTAAACTTTTTTTTCCAAAACTTAATATTTCGAAAACCCCATGCTCGATTTTTTTAAACATGATAAATAGAAGTTTCTTAATATAATCTACAAGATGTGAAAAAAAATATTATTTTACCTAAAAATAATGGTACCTACTATACAAACGTTAAGAAATTGTTTTCAAAAATCGTATTTTGCTCGAAAACGGCTCCGAGAATTTTGAGAAATTTTTTTTTTCTTTAGATTCATTTTAACGATCTATAAATTAATAAAAAAAAATTGAAATTTAGATATTACTGACTGTACATACCATGGAAACGTTTTTTGGGAATTTTGAATTTCTCATTATTGGCATAACGGATTTTAATGAAATTTTTTATTGAAAAGTTTCTAAAATGTTTAAAAAACATAGCATTTCAAAACTTAAAAAAGTATATTTTTAATTTTTGGATTTTTTTGTTTTAAGTTCGATATCTCAAAAACTCAATATTTTTTCGGCAAATTTATTTGTTATTCGTGCAATAATATAAACTTTAAATTGGCGTACCAAAATTTTAAAATGTTTTAAAAATTTTTTATATAAAAGATTATTTTTCTAAGAAACCACTACAACGACTTTTAGTTTTTGCTCTTGTATAAAGCAATATTCGCTTGAATCACATCGTTCTTATCTTCAAAAACTAAAGGATTTGTTTTATTTATTTAAAAAAAAAATAATTTTATTCTTACAGTTTTTCTCTAATAACATTCATTTTTTATTTTTTTTTTGTTTGTGCGACCCAGTCGTGCATTTACAAACGTCATAAAAGGTCTGTTTGCTTATAGTTTTTTGCACGAACTGTCATTGTTTTAGGTGTGTTCAGACACAATTTATTAAAAAAATTGCTGTATTAGTTAGAAAATGTTTTAAATTAAAAACGAGTCAGTAAATTACTTTAAAGTAAGAAAATTGTTAAGTAGTGTAATATTAATAATAATAATAATAATAATAATAATAATAATAATAATAATAATAATAATAATAATAATAATAATAATAATAATAATAATAATAATAATAATAATAATAATAATAATAATAATAATAATAATAATAATAATAATAATAATAATAATAATAATAATAATAATAATAATAATAATAATAATAATAATAATAATAATAATAATAATAATAATAATAATAATAATAATAATAATAATAATAATAATAATAATAATAATAATAATAATAATAATAATAATAATAATAATAATAATAATAATAATAATAATAATAATAATAATAATAATAATAATAATAATAATAATAATAATAATAATAATAATAATAATAATAATAATAATAATAATAATAATAATAATAATAATAATAATAATAATAATAATAATAATAATAATAATAATAATAATAATAATAATAATAATAATAATAATAATAATTTTTTTTTTTTTTTTTTTTTTTTTTTTTTTTTTTTTTTTTTTTTTTTTTTTTTCCTTTAAGGGAAGTGGGAGAAATGCTTGATGCACCATAAGGAGGCCTTTTTGGCGTTGACCCATTGACCATCCCCGTGTGTCGGACTCGTCCAAACCGACTAAAACTCCTCTAAAAACCCTTATTGGCGTCTGACCTACCCCCCCGGGACCGCTTTGTGCATTACTTCAGGGGGGTTGTCATGTTTCCCTTTCAGGATCAACTTACGGGCTCAACTGTTTCCCGATCATTTTCTTCTTCTCTTTTTTTACTTCTGAGAATGTGTTCTATGTATCTGCCGATATTTTGCCAGTTTTGTTGGCTTTCTAGCATCTTCTCTACTATGTTGTCTGGAGTGATAACACCCACGTTGTTTTGCAAGTTTAGGCGGGAGGAATTCCATCTACTACAGGAAAAGAAGGTATGGTTTACGTCATCTTCTGCAGAATCCCCGTACTGGCAGGCTGGACTGCTCGTTTTGCCGATCTTATGGAGGAAGGCGTTGAAATAACCGTGTCCGGTGAGTAGCTGGGTGATGTAGTAATTAACCTCCCCGTGTTTCCGGTCATTCCACTCAGCCACGTTCCTGATCAGCCTTGCTGTCCATCTTCCTCTAGTTTCCGAGTTCCAGCGTTCTTGCCACTTCTGATTTGTAAGCTCTTTTGCTTCCTTAGATGCCGCTTCCGTTCCAATTTCCGTCTTTTTGTCGTGTACGTACTTCCTTTCAGCCGCTAGAAGATCGATGGGAGTCACTCCTGCGATTAAAAGGACGGCTGGTTCCGACACCGTTCGGTAAGAACTTGCTACTCGTAGAGCTCCTCGCTTCTGTACAGCTGCCATCTGCTTTCGATATTTCTCCTGCCGAAGTGCATCTGCCCAAATCTCGCATCCATAGAGAAGAATGGCATGCGTGATTGACATCAGAAGCCTACGCTTGCTAGCTGTTGGACCTCCTACATTCGCCATTAGTCTACTCAGTGACGTTGTAACTTTTGAAGCCTTTTCTGTTGCTGACTTTATCTGTTGCCAGAAAGTGAGTTTCGTATTTAATGTTATTCCCAGATACTTGACTGCCTCCTTGCTTTTTATGACTTCAGAGCCGATTTGGAAGTCGATTAAAGTTGGGATCCTCTTCTGTGTCAGAAGGACAATCTCGGTTTTTTCGGTAGCCAGGCTCAGACAATGTTCTTTCATCCAGAAATTTACTCGTCTCATGACCTGGTTCAGCTTCCGTTGCGCGTTTTCGCTGTCTTTTGCCGTTATTACCGCGGCAATATCATCTGCATACCCTACCAAGAAAGTATCTTCCGGCAATTCCATGCGAAGGATTCCATCGTAGGAGATGTTCCAGAGATCAGGTCCGAGGATTGAACCCTGCGCTGCTCCGGATGTGATTTGCTTCCTTCGTGGGCCTTCTGTGGTCTCATAGATCAGCTCGCGATCCCGAAGATAGTTCTTCACTATTTTTAAGAGATAAGCTGGAATTTTGAAAGTATTTTCAAGAGCATTCAGCATATCACTCCACTTAGCTGAGTTAAAGGCATTTTTGACATCCAGAGTTGCTAGCAATACGATCTGTCTTGAGTAGTGGTTTCCCTGTTGGGCGGTTTGGGTAGCCTTTATTACTTCCTCAATAGCTCCGATCGTTGAGCGGCCTTTTCTGAAGCCATATTGCCTTTCTGATAAGTCTCCAGCTGCTTGTACTGCAGCGGTGAGTCTCGGTCTTAACATTTTCTCCAGAAGTTTACCTGTCGTGTCTAGCATACACAGCGGTCTATACGCGGATGGGGAATCTGGGTCTCCTTTTCCCTTGCTGATTAGTACCAAACGTTGTGTTTTCCAGTTTTTGAGGAAAACTCCTTCCTCCAGACAGCTATTGTACATGTTTAGCAGGAGCTGAGGGCATACTCGAGCGGTCACTTTCAGTGCTTCCGTAGGAATTCCATCAGGTCCAGGGGCTCTTTTGTTTTGAAGGGATTTCACAGCTAGAAACAACTCTTCTTCACTAAAAGGCAGTATTTCCTGTCGTTGGGCCAGTATGGTGTCGGGGGGCCGGACAGGGTGAGTTGGGAAGAGTGTGTCCACTATGTGCTTCATCTTTTCATCGTTTAGCATAGGAGTGGTCATCTTGGCTCCAAGTTTCCTCATGACAATCTTGTAACCTAGTCCCCAGGGGTCGCTGTTGACTTCGCGGCGAAGATCCTCCCATTTCTGTTTTTTGCTCAGATTTATGGCCTTTTTGAGCTCGGATTTTTTGCTTCGGAACTCCGCTAGATCTCCTTCGGTTTGCGTGGTATGTCTTCTTCTTCCCCTAGTGACTTTACGTCTAAGTTGCAGGCATCTTTTTCGGAGCTCGGCTATCTCTTCTGTCCACCAGTAGACAGGGTCCCTGTTCCTATTTCGGTTGGTCTTTCGGGGCATCGAGACATCACATGCGAGTCGGATGAGTTGAATGGTGGCTTCAGCCTTTATTTCCGCAGATCCTTCTACTCCTAAAACAGCTGCTTTTTCTTCTTCGATCACAGAGGTGAAAAGCTCTTCGTTGAGTCTATTCACATTCCATCTAGGGGTATACACCTGGTTCCGATAGGGAGATCGTTGTGTACTCTGTAGTTCAAAGAAGATGTACTGGTGGTCACTGCCTGTGTAGTCTTCTATGACTCTCCAATTTTGAATTTTAGCGGATGTAGATGCTGTCGCCAGGGTTATATCCGGGATAGTTCCTTCGCAGCCAGGTCTCCTGAAAGTGCACGAGTCTCCTACATTGGCTACGATAAAGCCACGTCGTGCCGCCATTTCGAGTATTTGCTTTCCTCGTGAATCTGTGGTTCGCATTCCCCACTCCTGGGCTCTGGCATTAAAATCTCCTGCTACCAGGATCTCGCCCTCAATATTTGCCATAAAGTCCTCCAGGTCTTCCAATTTTTTTCTAAACTCATCGATTCGATCGTTTGGACTAAGATAAGTGCTTATTATAGTGAGCCCTTCGCATTTAACCCACACAAAACCTTGTTCTGCTCCATGACTTTTGATGGGGACTTTCTTCATGTCTGGGATCCATATCGCAGCAGTTCCTAACAAGTCGGCAATCCAGTTGGGTCCTTCTTTGTCCTTGTATTGTTCACTGATGATAAATACATCAGCTTGTAGGTCTCCTTTGATTTTGGCCAGTAGATTATCGGCTGTTTGACTTCTGTGGAGGTTTCCTTGTAGTATTCTGGTCATTGTGATATACTCTTCTTCGCTTTTTCAAGTGCTTCTCGAAACACTTGACATTTACCGGATCCGGGCACATGGTCCAGAGCTGCTTGTGAGGATTTTAGGTCCGCACAGATGCAACACTTTGGTGGATTTTGACACTCGCTTTTCCTATGGCCATTTTCGCCGCAGTTGAAGCATAGTCCTTGTCCTTTCCTATCTACACCATTACATGTTGCCTGAAAGTGTCCGTATCCAAAGCATTTGAAGCATCGTTTGACTTCTGCCCTTCGTCGGATTCGGCATTGGATCCATCCAATTTTTATCCGAGCGGACTTAAGGAGCTCTCTAGCTGAGCTTGCACTCATTTGGAGTATAGCCATCTTCAGTGAACTTTTGTTCTTTCCTGTGATCGTGACCTGAAACTCAGTTGTGAGGTCAGAAACTTTTTCCTTTACTGCTTTTTTAACTTCTTCAGCTGTTGCTAGTTCATCCAAGTCTCTGATTTCGAGCGTTATTTTTTGTTCCAGGTTACGCACCGTAGCCCTGTTTCCTAGAATCTCTTTTAGAGACTTTCCAAAGGCTTCTTTGTTTTTCGTCTTTGAACCAAGCTCAAGGAGTACATGTCCAGTCTTTGTTTGGCGTACTGTCTTAACCACAGTTTCTGTTTCATCTGGGTTTACCTTTTCCCTGATTTCCCTTAAAATATCGACGTACTTATCATTTCCGTTCGGTTTTATGATTATCGCTTCTGGCTGAGGTTTTTTATACCTCTTCTTTTTTTTCTTCACTTTTGATCTTGTTTTAGAGCATCCTTGTGGTCTTTCCTCTGTTTTTTCTGAATTATTTTTCAAAACCTGAGAGTAGCTCAGCCGCGTAGCGTTTCCTGTAGGCGTAAGATCAGGGTTCTTTGTCGCTTTCCTTTTCTTTTTGTCGGAAACTTTTGCTAGCGGACTCGATGGTGGTCTCTTAGCTGAAGTTGAGGTTTTTTCCACTGATACCGTAATATTCGCAGATGAAGCTGTAATCCTCGGTTCTGCCGTTATATTCGGTTGCTGCGTAAAGAGGCCTCGTTTCTCGTTTTCTCTGTTTTCGTTCCATTTCATTTTGTCAAACGATTCTTCGAGGGTTGCAATACCATTTTTAATGTCGAGGCTGATATTTTTTTGCTTTAGACATGCTTGCTTCATTGTTTTTATGACATTTATGCATTTTTGTAGCTCTTGCGATAGAATATCATATCTTTTCTCATCTATAGGGAGTTTTCCTAATGATGGGAGGTTTCCTTCGACATCACTTTTGTTTGGTGGTGCACTATTTCCCTCTTGCGCTATATCATTTTCCCTAGGGGCGCTACTGCTTAAAAATTCAGCGTTTGTCTCCTGAAAAATATCCCGGGCCACTGACGGGTTTTTAGTCGCCGGATGGGACGATCCTACGGGGGTGTTTGCGGTAGACGGTGGTGTCCGCTGCAACCGTGAACCTCTCCTGAAGGGATCTCTACTGGTTTCACTTGTAGCATCTGGTTCCGCGAGAGCCAAGCGTGCCACTCTCGAGGTAACTGGTTTTGAATCTTTTATTTTGCGGTCGTTGGATGACGACGTCCCGGGGCCCGCGTGCTCACCCCTGACAGACGCCGGTACTGGGGATCCGACTCCCTGCACCGTAATATTTCTCCTTGACTCTCTATCCATACTTGGTTTATTGTTCAGTGTTCCTTCACATAGTTGTTTTTGTTGGTCCACGGGTGGTATTTTATTTCCCACCTACCCTGTACTAATAGCAAGTATTAATACTGAGCGTTCCTCTATCCGCCACCTGAGGACGCGCCCTCTAGGGGAAAAACAACAAAACCCCCGAGGGATAATAATAATAATAATAATAATAATAATAATAATAATAATAATAATAATAATAATAATAATAATAATAATAATAATAATAATAATAATAATAATAATAATAATAATAATAATAATAATAATAATAATAGGCTGTTTAAAATTCGTGCAATCCAGCCTTACATTTTATTTATTTTACAATTTTAAAAAAAAAACTGAAATTTTGTTAATAGAAAATTCTATAATTGAAAAATCTAGTGTTGAGTATTTTTGAAATTAAATATTTATTGCATAGTAACTAAAATTTAAAATTGAGGTAGCAAAATGTTTTCGTCGAAAATGTTTTTAATTTCTAAAAATATAAATTAATATTTTTTCAAGATATGTAATTTTTCCTGTTTTATAAAAATATTTAAGGAGTGGGTTTAAATTTTTCAAAAAAAAAAATATTTCACGTTTTTGAATAATTTGAATTTCACGTTTCTCAAATAACATCCAAGTTTTAAATACATTAAATGCTTAAATTTGAAACGTCTTCGACAAAAAAGCAAGTGCGTGCGAATCAGACGTATATTTTATTTAACATTTTTATTTGATTATTTCTTATGCCTTTTAAATTAATTTAAAAAAAAACACGACCATATGATTTTCGAAGTATAAAGTCCAAAAAACTATTTCTTCGCTTTCGGTTTGGTCAAGTTTGACCAAAGTCTGGAGTTCTATTTTTACGAATGCATGGCTTGCCATATGGCTACCAATACATCCCAAGTAAAAATATTCACGATGGCTCAGCAAAATTATGCCAGATTGAAATAAGACGCCAACATTAAATTTGGGACGTAATTTTATTTTATTTTAAAAATAATTTGAGGCCTTATTTAATTTTTCATAAATAACATGAAAATACTTAAATAAAAATGCTTTCCTTAAAAGCCTTACAAATTAAATGGAGCAGTTCCAATTGTTGTTGAATGATGAAAATTGGCAGAGCGGTGGGACTTGAATGGTGTTCATTGTTTTTTCTATATTCTATACCTGACTCGAGAAAACTGAGAATACAGAGCTCTTAGTTTGTGATTGCAATTGGCTTTTATGCGATACTCGGTGTTATAATTAAACAAAAATCGTACAACAATAAATCCATAGACTAAGTCACTTTTATTTTACGTTGGAATCTAGACGTATGTAAGTATGGATTTAATAATATGGGTTTGTGGTGGAGGTAAGAAGATGCTGTCGATGAATATTTGTCTTGAATGTTTGCAAATTCAAATGCCAAGGGGAAACTGTCCATAATCGTGTTGTGCATATTCGCAATAAATCCGGTTAAAACCGAATTTAAAGTAATTAACAGAGCTTTTCTATATCGTTCTAACTCCTTCGCATATGCCTTACACAACATAAAAGCCAAACTCAGTCTTGAAAATGCTCTCATTGATATTGCGTGATCCTAATTTTTAGGCACGTAGCTTTTTCGAGAGTAACCCTTGGCATAATCGTTAGTGCGTTGGACTGTCATGCGGAAGGTCTCGAGTTCGATTCTCAGCCGCTGCAAGAAAGTTTTTTTCAGGGGTGTACTGCCTCTTGCGAGGAATTGACAAATTCTCCAAGAGTATCTCTTGTCATGGAAAGTGCTGCTCATTAGCCGTTCGGAATCGGCAGAAAATTGTAGGTCCCCTCCATTCCTGGTAACACGCACCCAGGAATGGTTGAGAGTTGGTTCACTCCGAGCTGTTGCACCACCAAATTTATTTTTATTTTAGCTTTTTCGAGAATAAAAATGGTTTGCTTTAAATTAATTTTGACCACAGTAAAATAAAATCAGAGAAAAGAAGGTACTATTTTAGATTATAATAACCTGAAATATCCCTTATATGGACCTGATTTGGAGGGTTTATTGGTAAGATTTATTTTATCACTCACAATCAAACAGATTATGAAAACTCCACCAGTGAACCCTTCAAGTTTAGTCATTAATAGTTATAACAAAATTATCCCTTGTAATTTGGAGTTGTTTGAACTTGACTAACTTTTAGATCTCACTAATATTCACGGCTGACTTTCTACACATAGGCTCTCTTTGTAAACATTTATTTTTTCTTTTGTTGTGATATAGTTCGCATAAAATTTGTATCAAGAAATCTTAAATAAACCAAATAGCGTATTGACAAAGTTGTCAATAGTCAACTGATGAGACCAAGTGTGGTAGATCGGCGGCGGGCAGAACGCCAGATTTCGTGTACTATTAAAACCTAGTAATTTGTAACCCTTGGCATAAAGAAATTACCCCTTGGCATGATGAATAGAGCTTTGGACTGTCATGGAGAGGTTCTTGGGTTCTACAATCTCAAGAGTATCTATTGTCATGAAAAATGCTGCTCATTATCCGTTTGGAGTCGGCAGAAAATTGTAGTTTCCCGCCATTCCTGTAAGCACACACACACGATTGCTTAAGAGTTGGAAAACACCAGGTATGGTTCTCTAGGAAGTCTTCCACTACCAAATTTAGTTATTAATATTATTAAAACATGTTATTATAAAACCTATTGCTTTAAAAATGAAAATTGATGCTTAACAATGACAGTTAAGTTAAGATGGGTAACGTTGGATGAGCTTTAATTTTATATTTAGGTAAAGGAAGTCAAAAAGAAAGTAAGCCAAATTCGAGGAATTTTTTAATAGGTGATACAGGATTTTCGATTTCCAACATATCGTTTGGCTGATTCGACAGCTTCTAGTTTTGCAATGAGGATAGGATATGTACCTAGACTCATACAATATTAAATAAAATGCACGACTGGATCGCACGAACTTGCTCTTATGTAAAAGTACTTTGGAATTTAAGATACATTTTATAAATATAAAACATGGATTTAATGAGATAATAATGTTCAAGTGCATAAAATTGCTAAAAAATTTCAATTTTTCCTCTAGGGAATCACCGAAGATCCTTAACTACCGAGATTGAAAGAAATAGGTTCAGTGGTTTAGGCTGTATAGTGAGAGGTACAGACATACAGACACACTGAAACATGTATTTTGTGTACTAAATTTTTCTTAAAATTTTTATAAAAAAAATTAATATGCAAATTGTTAGTATTTAATAACATAAATTTTAAAAAGTAATTTAAAAATTTAATTCTGTATTGGTTTTCAAGATATTGAATTTTCAAAAAAAAAAAAAAATTGTATAATTTTTTTTAAAAATCCAAAAACTATTTTTTCGAAAAAAACTTTAGTTTATATTTTTTAAAATGCAAGGCAGCTCCTGCATAAAAATTTTGGTTAAAATCGTTAGAGTCGTTGGTGAGAAATTCGAAAATAAAAAAAACGGTTCTATGACAGGTACCCCTAATAACATTTCCCCCCAAATTTTTTTCTGACCAAAATGTAGTCCCTGCCCATAATATCACACCTAATTTTTTTTATCAAAATCGTTAGAGCCGTTTTCGAGATAAATAAGATTATGCATTATGGGTGTATGGGGGGTACCGTTTGTTTTAGAGCTAAAAAAAAAATTTCAATTTCCCCTCTAGGGAATCACCGAAGACCCTTAAGTACCGAGTTTGAAGAAAATAACTCCAGTAGTTTAGGCTCTAGTTCGAGGTACAGACATACAGACATACAGACAGACAGACATACAGACAGACGGAATTGCCGGACCCACTTTTTTCGTCTTCGCTATCATCGTAATGTCAACTTTGATCAAAATCTCGAGTTCGATTTTTTTTCCAAATGCAGAACTTGCCCTATAGTACCTATATCGCAAGTAAAAATTACTAAAAGGCGACTTCATAATGGTTTCATGGACGGATAGATTTTGAAATGGGATAAAAGCTATGTGTGAGGTATTAACAGAATATTTTAGTTTTTTTATTTTTTTTTAAGGCCCCACGAATGGAATATGACATAATTCAAATGCCTGCCTCGGCTTCTTATGGTGCGTGGCATGAACACGAGTGGTTTAATTATTATCAATGACTCTTCCGCATACATAGATCCGACTGATTTTGAGCGAGTGCCCGGGTTGTTTACCTTAAAGGCATCGGTCGGTTGTGGTTTATTCTATAAACTGGGACTTCAGGTAACCCTAAAAGACAAAATCTAACGGGATAAGATCGCGTGACCTTGGTGGCTAATTTACGTCACCTCTGCGAGAGATAATCTTACCCTTAAATCGATCATGCAGAATTTCAATCGTGGTGTCCATTGTGTGGCACGAATCCTGCTTAAGCTGCGCAATCCTGCTTAAACCACCTGTCGCATAGTCCTTATGGTTCAATTTGGTCCAGAAGAGATAGGTTATTATCGTTCTATAGCGCTCGTCATTGACTTTGACCGCCTCACAAACGTCGTTTTCAAAAAAATATCGACCAATGACGCTGCGGGCTCAAAGTTCACACGAAACGATAACTTTTTAAGGATGCATTACTTGGTGAACCTAGCGTAGGTTTGTGTCGTCCCATATATGGCAATTTTGCTTCCCATTCATCCAAAAATGCGCCTCTAAAGTTGACTTCTCGGTCAAAATTGGGGTCCTCTTTCAAAAGCTCTGAAGCCCATCGGCGAATAAACGGCGCTGTTTATGGCAATAAACTTTGAAATCCTGAATCAGTTGGATCTTGTACAGGTGTCGACCCAATTCCCGATGCAAAATTCACCAAGTTAAGTCTGCGAAAGACCGACTTCCTCGGTTCTGTTTTACACCTTTACGGTCTGCAGCGATGTTCCCGGCCGATCTTGTGATCCTTCGACGCACGAATGCTGGCTAGCTGATTGATTACCGAACCGGTTGTCTCAAATTTGGATACCTAACGTTGAAGAGTCAACTGTTAAAGGCCACAACGTTCCGTAAAATGGACGCAACGCTTGCAAATTTTGCACTAACTAACACTCATTTTTGTAATTGAGTTTTATCATTTGGACTTGTTCTTCAATCGTGTGACTTGCCGTGGTAACCAATCAGTAACTTGATAATACACAACATATTTGAGAGATGTCACCATAGCAACTCAGCCGACACAGGCTGCCAAAGTCTACCCGCACCAAATGAAAACCCTTTAAAATCAAAACAGTTAGATGCACAAAATTGCAAAGAATACCAATTTAGTCATGTGAATATTATACGAATAGAATATATGTACATATATGCCAAATTGGATACAAATCCTTCGATAAATTCAGCCCCTTGCTCAATGTTCATATGGACATACGTGATGAGAGCCCTTATTTTGAACTTTTCCATCTTGATAGTGTTGACTTTTTATCAGAACTTATATAAGTTTCAAGATCATAAAACCAAAACTCCTTGCCCATTAGAAAAAATTTAAATCAAGATGGTACACCAAATTTTGTGTATAATTTTTAGACTTCAAAGAAAAAGTCCAACCTTTTACAAAATTTGTTTGGACCTTTGTTTATTTCATCTCACTCACGGATGCTTCAATTAGAGCAGCCATATTGAATATGCCCCCGACTAATCTGGGTCAATGGAGTTTGTATTTAGTATTTATGAATCAGGACATTTTTGTTAATGGGTGCATCGGTGCCTCCCTGTGCACTTTTGAGGTTTTCTGAGTTATTTCTACATCTTCTTGAATGTGAAGACCCAAGTTTTAATCGGATTATCAAATCTTGACCAAGAACCCTTACAAAATATAGTTTCCTGAAATTCACCTCTGCATCCGTTTACCATTCTTCAGCTTTGATGTTTGTTCGTATCTCGTATAGCCGAAGCTCAACACAAAAGAATTATTTTCTGTTGGAAGAGAGAACAAAAACTAGTTCACAATTCACACACAAGGATATCGAAGAGAGAACAAAAAAAAATAACAAAAATGAACTAGCAGCAAAGTACAGTTAGTATTTGAGTTGAGGTTTAAAATTGAATGTTTTCTTTTTTTTTTTTTTTTTTTGTTTTTCCTCGTGTTTGTCGTTCGTCCTTCATTGGTATCATTTATCAATTATTTACAGTGACGAAGAGTAATGGTTTTCGGGGAGTGTAGTTGGATTTGTCCTACAATATGTAGAGAATATAAATCTTCCAATGTCATTTTGTGATTCGTATTTGGATGGAGCCGTGGAGGGGGCGATGGGGAGTGTGTGGGCGTTTAGACAACCTATGTTTTGTGTGGGAGTTCTGTTCATATAGTCCTACAGTGTACATTGTTTTGTAGCTAGAACCTTGTGGAATTACGTGCTGGTTGTTGACCTATAGAGTGATACTCGTAGAATAAAAAAAAAATGTTCCTACGAATATAATGTGTCCTTTGAGGGCGCCAGCAAATACACTCCCTTCCTAGAAACAAAAAAAAAAAAACGAGGATCAAAGGGAAAAATTGGTTCTTAATTTAATTTTTCCTTCCTCATTTTTTTTTTTGTGTAGTTAAGTATATTTTTTATTCGGTCCTGTGATGTTATCCGATTCAATATTTATCGTGATTTAGGTCCGAATTATTAATGAGCTATCAAATGATTGGTTGTCAGAGCTTGTCAACACTCAAACGAAAATAATGTGGCATTAATTGTAAAATATGAGGGCGCTAAACAAGAACAACAAAAAACATACTTAAAACAAAAAACGCGATTATAATAGGGTGGGAATCGGTTAAGGGATTTTCATGAACCCGCAGAATCTTGTACTTGAATCAAAAACAGATTGTTGAGCTTTTTAAAAGATAGATATTTCTTAAAAGGAAATAAACTTATAGCGTTTAGGGGATAGGAATTGGGTAGTTATTTGATTCTTATGGAGACAGGAGACAGCACTGAGTTTTTGAAGTGTTTAATTCCATTTGACAATGCTATCGAGATCAGAATTTAAACAGCTTATCGAGCAGTGCCATTCTACATCCACATCCGAAGAACAAGCACATGCATTAGGAAATGAATATGATAAGTTGAGGAGAAAAAAGTTTCCGACAAAAGATCATTGATGAATATGAGAAAGAGAGTCGGATACAAAACGGAGCCCTGTGGCATATCAGCATTTATTTTATGAACTTCACACTTACAACCGTCTAATCTAACCCAACTTGTATTGCGAGCTTCGAAAGGTACTTTCTAATCCATCGAAGAAGAGATTCATCAATAACAAATACGCACATTTTGAATAAGAGAGCTCGATGCCAAACTCTATCAAATGCTTTTGAATTATGAAGTGCAACAATCACAGACTATGTAAAGAATGGTGACAGTGTTTTATGAGATATACCATGAAACCACCAGTGGACCCTTTTGCTACGAAATCCATACTGCCGGTCATTGAGAAGCTATCGTTCTTTAAGATATTTCTTCAGTTGAAAGTATTGTTCGCTTCGAAATAAAGTCGTAGCGAAAAATTGCACGCCCAAAAGTATTCCAAATAAGTTCATCTCTTAGTGGCCCCGAACTTTGGAAGAACTTACGCAACATAAGTATTGAGAAGTCAAGAGGTTAACGAATTGAGAATGTGAATGATGGTAATTTTCTTAACAAGCAATTGGCTAGCTCTTTTAAGTACAGAATCTTTATTTTGGTCTAGGGGTCATTTTTACTTGCGACTTATAGGCACTATAAGGCAAGTTATAAAAAAATTAAATTAAATTTGGTGGTGCAACAGTTCGGAGTGAACCAGGACCTAGTGACTTACAAACTCTCAACCATTCCTGTGTGCGTGTTACCAGGAACGGAGGGGACCTACAATTTTCTGCCGATTCCGAACGGCTAATGAGCAGCACTTTCCATCCTCCATGACAAGAGATACTCTCGGAGAATTTGTCAATTCCTCGCAAGAGGCAGTACAACCCTGAAAAAAACTTTCAAGCAGCGGCTAAGAACCGAACTCGAGACCTTCCGCATGACAGTCCAACGCACTAACCATTATCCCAAGGGGTACTACATAAGGCAAGTTATGCATTCGTAAAAAAAAAAAAGTTATGCATTCGTAAAAAAAATTAACTCCAGATTTTGATCAAAGTTGACATTATGATGATAGCGAAGGCCAAACAAGTGGGTCTCGCAATTCTGTCTGTCTATTCGACTACAGCCTAAACTCGGCCGATTTTCTTTAAACTTGGTAGATATAATTTTTAATTTCTCCTCACACATTCTTTTCTTTTTTTAAGACACAAAATAACGGTACCTGCCGTACAAATTTTTTTCGAAATTTTATAAATATTTTTTTTTTCTCAAAAACTGTTCCACAGATTTTTTTGAAAAAAAATCATACAATTTTATTTAGTTAAACATACGAGTATGTAGGTAATGCTTGAAAATTTTTTTTCCAAAAAATTATCATTTTTGTAGCCCCCCTGGAACCATTTTTTTATTTTTGATTTTCTCGAAAACGGTGCACCAGATTGTGACCTTTTTTTATGCTAAAGGTCCTCCAAAATTTAAATATTATTTCATTTTCAATTTTTTTTTTTGGAAACTCAATATTTCGAAAACCCCGTGATCGGTTTTTTTCAAACTTGGTAAATAAGTTTCTTAATACTCGTATAATCTACAAGATTTGAAAAAAAAATTGTTTTACCAAAAAATAACGATACCCTCCATACAAATGTTAAAAAATGGTTTTCGAAAATCGATTTTGTTTTTCTTTGGTTTAATTTTAACGATCTTTAATTTAATAAAAAAATTGAAATTTGTACATTACTCACTGTAGCTACCATTGAACGATTTTTTCGAATTTTGAATTTCTCATTATCGGCATAACGGATCCTAATGAAATTTCTTATAAAGAAGCTTCTAAAAAGTTTTAAAAACAATTCATTTCAAAACTTAAAAGAAAATATTTTTTGAATTTTTGAAAAAAAATTATAACTTCCCATAGGGATTTATTGTAATCGGTCCGATTTATCAAATTGGAATTTTTGACATTTCTCGACGTTTCAAGGTCTCTAGAGGCTATATCAATCATTTTTAGAGAGATGTCTGTGTGTGTGTGTACGTACGTTAGTACGTCCGTACGTTCTGGTACCATTTCTCGTCGTCGATATCTCAAGAACGAGTAAAGATATCGACTTCAAATAAATTTTGTTTAATAGATAATAACTTCGAAAGAGATTGAAAGAGCGTTTATTAAAATTCAGTGAATAGTTTTTTCACTATAACGGTTTAAAAAAAAGTAAAAATTTTGGTTAGTTTCAAATATTTCACGAAAAAATAATGCTATTGATTTCGAATAAAATTTCATATACTCATTATAAGGTCATACAGATTTGGTATGAATTTGGAAAAAAATGAACATACCATTATTTTTATAAATAAAAAAAACTGAAAAAAAAATTTCATAACCCAGATATTCTAAGAACGGAAAACAATTTGAAATTCAAAATAATTTTATTTCACGAAAAATAATGTGTTTGACAACTGGTGAAATTTCAAAAAAAATCAGTTTACAGTTTTTTTACAAAAAATAAAAAACTATATAAAATTCTATTGAAAATTGGTAAAAATTGTTTTTCGACTCAAATTTCTTGAGAACTAGTAGTGATATTGACTTCTAATTTAGTTTATTTTATACATAGTATAATTTTGTACAATTGGTTAAATGTTGACAATATTGAATTATGTAATAGTTTTTTTTTAAGTAAAACTTCTTTTCCGGCGTTGGGGGTAAAAAAATTTCTATGCAGCTGTCAGTGACATGTCAAACCGTCAGGCCATCCGTCAAAGACAGCGACATGTTTTTAGCATGTGCAAAGTAAAAATGAAGTTGGATACGATTTAGAATTTACATATTTCAAATGGCTGCATTCAAAGATAAACATAAAACTATAGGTTCAAACGCGCAATGGCTATGCAACCGAATAATTATTGACAAGCATATTGCAATCCAAATAAATTTTGCCAAAACCTAACCCTCGAATACAAAGTACTTGCCAAAAAGTTGGGTATATCCACTACCATTTGTATTCTTGCTGTCATAGACGGCATGCCATATGACCATCAGGTTACCTGAAAGTTTTGAAATTATACTTTTTAATAATATTTAGTCGCTTAATCGCACACGCCACCGACATTTGTTTTGGTATTTATAAATTTGAACGTCACCCGACTAATCAATCAAATACTTTAATAATTAATTTTAGAAGAGGGCCGCTGTCAGTGTACTTGCTTTCCAAGTTGCCTGGATACTGAATTAATGCCATGTGACTACTAAGTTGCTCGGGTTTGTACGGGTTAATAAAAAATGCTTGTGTACATTACAAGATTACAACATGCTTGCCAATACTTGCACGTGCAGCCCTAGGGTAATACAAACAAAGCGAGGCAACTTGCTTGTCAAGTGGCATGGGAGTTTTGTACTTTTCATCTCGATTTCATTTAAGGCTAGGCGCGCACATTCAACTTTTTGAAGAAAACTTCTTTTCCGGCGTTGGTGGTAAAAAATTCTCTATGCAGCTGTCAGTGACATGTCAAACCGTCACGTTATCAGTCAAAGACAGCGACATGTTTTAAAAATACAAAATGTTTGTGAATTATGTGGTCGACCAATTTAACAAGCAGAAACCACTATCCTTTAAAAAAAAAAAACAAACAAACATATCTTTTTGATGTTTTTTTGAAGTAAAACTTCTTTTCCGGCGTTGGGGGTAAAAAAATTTCTATGCAGCTGTCAGTGACATGTCAAACCGTCAGGCCATCCGTCAAAGACAGCGACATGTTTTTAGCATGTGCAAAGTAAAACATGAAGTTGGATACGATTTAGAATTTACATATTTCAAATGGCTGCATTCAAAGATAAACATAAAACTATAGGTTCAGACGCGCAATGGCTATGCAACCGAATAATTATTGACAAGCATATTGCAATCCAAATAAATTTTACCAACACCTAACCCTCGAATACAAAGTACTGGCCAAAAAGTTGGGTATATCCACTACCATTTGTATTCTTGCTGTCATAGACGGCATGCCATATGACCATCAGGTTGCCTGAAAGTTTTGAAATTATACTTTTTAATAATATTTAGTCGCTTAATCGCACACGCCACCGACATTTGTTTTGGTATTTATAAATTTGAACGTCACCCGACTAATCAATCAAATACTTTAATAATTAATTTTACAAGAGGGCCGCTGTCAGTTTACTTGCTTTCCAAGTTGCCTGGATACTGAATTAATGCCATGTGACTACTAAGTTGCTCGGGTTTGTACGGGTTAATAAAAAATGCTTGTGTACATTACAAGATTACAACATGCTTGCCAATACTTGTACGTGCAGCCCTAGGGTAATACAAACAAAGCGAGGCAACTTGCTTGTCAAGGGGCATGGGAGTTTTTTACTTTTCTTCTCGATTTCATTTAAGGCTAGGCGCGCACATTCAACTTTTTGAAGAAAACTTCTTTTCCGGCGTTGGTGGTAAAAAATTCTCTATGCAGCTGTCAGTGACATGTCAAAACGTCACGTTATCCTTCAAAGACAGCGACATGTTTTTAGAATACAAAATCTTTGTTCGTAGGTTATAATCTTACAGAAGCTTTGCTTGAGAAAAAAGAAGTTTTACTTCAACCGCGCGTACGTCAGTACACACAATCTTTTTTTAAATAAAAAAACTATTAAAAATTCTAGTGAAAAGTAATTAAAATTGTATTTCAAGTCGAATTTCTTGGGAATGAACACCGATAGTGCCTTCTACAGTATGTTGTTTTATACATCGAAACCTTCCCGTAAGAATGTATACTAAGCGACATTTCTAAAATTGTTCAGGAATCGAAAAAAACGAAGAAACTTCTAGTTGAATCATAGTGTGCTAAGAGACAATTTTGGTAAAACTAAGTGACATCTAACAAAATTTTTTGTTGCTCACGACCAACATCAACAATCTCAATTTCAAATCTCTTTAAATAATTAAAATGCTTTTCAATCTCAAAATAATGTTTGTTTGAATTTTACAGCTAAAGTTTGTTTCGCTGAAAATTTGGTTATTTAAAAAAACTAAATATAAAGTTTTCAAGACCACAAATGGGAAGTTATCAGTGTGGGTCGTACCCAGCCTCTTTTTTTAATAAATTCCTATCTGTAAACAACATAATGAAAATATTTTTCTCCTTATTTTGTCTTTATTTATGCACCTCATAAATTCTACATACTCATTTCTTACTGAAAAGTTTTTTTTCGCTGCCAGAATTTGGGTTTCCTTCGAAAAATGAGAGTGGACTCGAACTTTTGGCCTGCAGTGTACTTCTCTAAGAGCTGTTGCACCCACAAATTTAATTTAAATTAATTTAAATTAAAGTCATCTGACAAACGGGTTTATGAGCAAAAGTAAATTAACACACGATTCAGGTTAACTTGACACCGATTTATGTGTTGGCACTGATACTTTGAATTTTGAACTCTTTCTCATGTCCTTAACTATCCACTTCAATTTAATAAATCAGTGTCACAGTTACGGCTTTAATCCTAATATAATTTATGGCCGTTTTATAAAATATATCTAAAAGAACCATAATTTTATCTAAATGCTAGATCTAGGTATAAAATGTCAATAAATCCACAAAGAATCGTTTTCAAGGCACAAATTTAACTTTTTTTCCCAGATCCTGTGTTCACCTCTATTCATTACAAACTTATCTCTATTACCTTCGGCCATTAACGTAAATATTTAACATTGTGTCTTCTTAAAATATTAAGCCACCTATTCTACCACACAAATTTATTTACCTTTATTTACGTATATTATGTGAATTTATCTTGCACGTGTTGAACTTTGTTGTTGTGGGTTTTGCTGTTTTAACGAAATTATAAGCCACTTTAGACAACCCTAATATCTCACTTTTTAAACATCCTTAAAAAAAATAAAACCAAACGAAAAACATCCGCTTTTCAGCCATTTAAGAAGACTTAACGATTAGAAGGTATAAGTCTGGCAGTATTTCGAGATGCCTTTAATAACTTGTGGGAAATATTTCGTACCACATTCTATTTCCCACATAGTATATTATTCTTCATTGGTTTCGAGGCTACACCAACGTCATAGCTTTGAGAACGGTTTTCTTATAGGAAATGTGTTTGTATGTACACATAACCTGGAATATATTGTGCCATTTATTATAGCGCGGTCATAGACAACGACATATTCCTGGTGAAATAGAATCCCTATTATCAGGGCATACTCAGCCGATTTATGTAAGACCTGGGTATACCTACTTACATCTCCAGAATCGGAAAGAAAATAATACAAATATAAACTTAAACGAACAATAAATAAAACGGATGAAGGTTAAATAAGAAAAAATGCAAACAAAAATATATTATGTAATGTTTGTATGATACTCGTATGTCATAGGTTCAGGGATGTTTGTGTATACTTATGGAGTTCGTTCTAATATGCGATTATGGGATTATGAACGCAAACAAAGCAGTCCTTCCCGCTTTACAAAGTAAATCCATGAAGGGCCGTATTTGGCATGGACATGGGAAGGGGCGCCTGGCATTGCATGTGTATTTGGACCTCTTAAATCAGTACTTGCCGCTGATAGTTTATGATTAGTGGTCATCCCAAACAATACCAGTTTTTCACAGAACTAGACATGTTTTAAGTTTATGATACAATAGTGTCCATAACTTAGGCAGCGGAAAATAAAAACGGATTTTTCGGGATAATAAAATGCAAGCATTTTGGGAGGGAGGATCGCTCCCCATTATTGGGTTCTATTAAAAAAAAAAAAACGTCTTCTAGTTTTTGAAAAATTAAAAATTTCGAAAACCAATTTTTATTAAATAGTGGAGAAATATGGACCCTCCTCTTGGCATAAGTGATTGCGCGTCGGACTGTCATGATTCAATTTTCAGGGGTGTACTGTAGCTTGCGAGTAAGTACAAGAGTTTTCAAGAGTATTTCTTGCCATGAGACTCGTTTGGACGCAGCAGAAAATTGAAGGTCCCCTCCATTCAGGTAGCATGCACTCAGAAATGCTTGAGTTCTAAATAACTAGGTTCAGGCTTCCTACGAGCCATTAGCATTTTTTTTTTAGTTCTTTAGATTGTAAGGCAGCATACATCGTCTAACCGATAAGTACTTAGCCTCAATGCCCGATGATGTCAGTATCAAAAGAGAGATTTATAATAGATTTATTATCGTCTAGTCTCTAAGACGGCTACTGTCAAAATTTCAGCAGAATCGGACTCGTAGTTTTGTTTTGACCACGTGTGGAAGCCAGCTTGTCCGCGAATTTTAGAAAAATGGAAAAAGAGCAATATCGTTCGGTGATACGATTCTCGTTTTTGGAAGGTAAATCGCGGATCGAAATCAAAGGGTGGTTAAGGGTGGCCGTGGCGCGATGGTTGTGTGCTCGCCTGTCAACCTCATGATTACAGGTTCGATCCCTGCCGTCGTCTATGTCTTCTTTAATTCCATTAAAACCTTCTAAGCAAAATTGTCATCAATGGGTTGCTGGTTTACTCATTACATGTTGTTTAGGCATAACACTAACAACATGTGATTGAGTTAAGCTAGTATGCCCAACAATGATGAATACGAATAAAATAATGCGAATTAAAAGAGATATAGAAATAAGACACGGCATTTCTCCGCTTTAGTTCAGCCGCCATCCCTGGAGATAAAAAATCTGAGACACAAACCTTCAGTCTCAGAACATCGTGCCACACATCTTTCCTATCCTTCTTTCTCTTCCGTAACTTCACGCCCGCGCTGTGTTGAAACATTTATGGGTAATCATAATCCCTTGAGCGCGAGTAGATTATAAAAAAAAAAAAAAAAGAGCGCTTGGATGCTGTGCACGGCGACTCTTCTCCTTCGATGGGGAACGTCAATAATTGGTATAACGAGTTTAAACGCCTTTTTTGATGAGCCCAGCTCAAGTGACCCGAAAATAGCTACCACGGAGGATAACGTGTCAAAAATCTACGATCTGGTATTGGTAGACCGCCGATTGAAGGTGCGCGAGATAGCTGAAACAGTAGGCTTCTCAAAAGACTGCGTGGGTCATATCCTCCACGAAATTTTGGGCATGAGAAAGCTGTCGGCGCGATGGGTGCCGCGTTTGCTCACTCCGGACAACAAGCACAACCGTCAGACCACTTCAGAGCAATGTCAAAATTGGTCGAATTGCACTAAGAACTGCTGCCCCATCCACCGTATTCTCCAGATTAGGCCATGTGCGACTTTTTTTTTTGAGACATCGCCGCCACGGAGGACTATTTTGCAGACCTCGATAAAATCTATTTTTCGGATGGATTTAAGAAGTTGGAGCATCGCTGGATCAAGTGTATCGAGCTTAAAGGAGACTGTGTTGAGAAATAAATGACCACTTTTCCACAATTTTTGTTTTTCTTTTGTAGGCTAAGTACTTTTCGGACATAAGATTTATTTCTTACATTAGGTCACAAATTAAGTTTGAAGAAAAAAGGAATTTTACTCTAAATGAGCGCTTTAAGTTGTAATGCAGGCTGTCAAACGTTTCTGTGATCGATGAACCTGCTTTTATTAACCTTCCTATACTCGCGCGTTTTGACAATACACATATACTCGTGCACAGTCTCTTAGACCGAGATTTTATCTGGTCTGTATTTTCTTGAATATGTATTCTCTATAAGTAATTCTGTCATTTATTTTTAAGAAAATAATATAATTTAATAAAACAAATAGAAAAATAAAGGAAGTTTTACTTTATTTGGAAGCAATAACCTTTAAAACTAACCTCTCAAAAAATTAAATTTTTTTTTTGACCTTAACTTAAATAATAAAAATAAATATTTTCTTTTATTAAAAAAAAACTTATTAATTATATAAAAACAAATAACAGTAATTATAAATAAAATGCACGACTGGATCGCACGAACTTGCTCTTATGTAAAAGTACTTTGGAATTTAAGATACATTTTATAAATATAAAACATGGATTTAATGAGATAATAATGTTCAAATGCATAAAATTGCCGTCTGGTTTCCGGAAAAGTATGAATTTATGCAAATAAACTTAAAAAAAAAAAACGTTTTATTATTAAATAAATTTTTTATATAAGAAATTTCTCTAAAATTTGTCAAGAAAAAAATGTGGGATGCGGATTTTAATTATTTAATAATATTGGTTTTAGGAAATAATTTCAAAAAATAATCGTTCATAGGTTTTGAAGATATTGATTTAAATTTTTTTTTTTTTTTAAACGCAATAAATATTTTTTCGAATATTTTTATATACAATATTATTTTAAACTTAAGGGGACTCCTGCTAAAAATTTTGGGATAAAATCCTTAGAGCCGTTAATGAGAAAGTCGAAAATTAAAAAAACGGGTCTATGGCAGGTACCCCTAATAACATTTTGCCCCAAAATTTTGTTTGACCAAAATGTAGTCCATGTCCATAGTATCACACCTAATTTTTTTTATCAAAATCGTTAGAGCCGTTTTCGAGATAAATAAGATTTTGCATTACGGGTGTATGGGGGGTAACCTTAGTTTTGGAGCTAAAAAAAAATTTCAATTTCTCCTCTAGGGAATCACCGAAGACCCTTAACTACCAAGTTTTAAGAAAATACCTCTGGTAGTTTAGGCTGTAGTTCGAGGTACAGACATACAGACATACAGACATACAGACAGACAGACGGAATTGTCGGACCCACTTTTTTCGTCTTCGCTATTGTAATGGTTGACGAGGTAGTCTTCAGTTCTTACGAACAAAATTTCTTAGCCCAAAAGGCCGCTTGTGTCTCCGAGCATCTAAATGCACGATTAATAATGAATTGAGTCGTGGTTAAGGTTTTAACTAGACTAATTTTATTTTCCAAATTTTCTTCTATTTATACTTACAACTAGTTTTACATAATATCATTTTCATACCTATTCTTGTTCTACTTCTTTAATTATTTATTTTGCCTATGACCTACACTACACTGTCCCACATGACGTAAGAATTAAATGTCTACTTGACAAAATACACCTTCGGTTGTATTTCCTCATAGGCATTCTGAATGCTCAGTCAATGTGTCGTATATGATTGCAGTCATAAGCAAAAATCGATTTATGCACTTGGCGCATAGTGACCGAACATGCTTAGTGTGTAATACGATCAGTTCAATGCACGATGGTATCGCTTGGTGACGGCTGATGATTAAACACAATTATATGTAGGTCGATATGCGTCGAGTTCATGAATGTTTACATTATTATTGTTTTGATTTTTATTGTTTACATTTTTTTTTATTAATTGTTTTGGTTCTGTTTTTATTGTTTACATTTATTTTTGGTTTTTGGGTGTTACACACAACACTATCATCGTAATGTCAACTTTGATCAAAATCTCGAGTTCGATTTTTTTTCCAAATGCAGAACTTGCCCTATAGTACGTCCTATATCGCAAGTAAAAAGTATAATAAAAGATTCAATCTTCATATTTTTGTAAAGCTTAGCAATCCGAACTTATATTTGCGTCGGTCTGAGGGACAGCGCTGCAGCTGAAAAAAAAATATCAGTGCCACCAATTAGTTTTTGGAGTGCCAAAAAGTGCCAAAGAGAAAAAAAATCAATATTCGAACAAAAAACTATAAATACTCGTATTCTTTATTTTTCACTAACAAAATTAAATTATAAAATAAATAAAAAAAAAAAACAATAGAAAATTCATTTACATATTTTTTTTTAAGTAAGATATATGTACATACATTAAATTTGTTTGTCTTTATCAGAAATATTACACATGTTTTATTTTAAATGGCTTCAATAAGTCAATTTATAATTTTCAAAAGCGATTTTGATGGAATTCAACTACTCAAACTTTCATTGTTTAACATTTGTTTTTTATTAATAAAGCATTAACAGTTGTGATTTTTAAACAATTGCAGTTTTTTGTTTTTATATTATTAAGATCGGAAAATATTCTTTCCGCCGCTGCACTGCTGTGTAGAAGATTAAGAAGGGCACCAATAAAATTTTTTAGGTTTGAATACATCAAACTATTTTTCAACTTAAAAATGCTTCCCCAAAAGTCTACGGTGTCTTCATTATTCGAAATAAATTGTTGATGAAGGACAGACCGCCATTCATCTTCAATTTCATCAATTTTACCTTCACATAATTGGGGAAACAAATGAAACAGAGGAACCATACTGTCACCAAATTTTTTAGGATTTAGTTTTTGCACCTGAATTAAAGTCTCATCCTTAAAATTTAATCGTTTCAAAATTTCACTACATAACTTAATATAATAATTTTTACAGTGTAGTTTTATATTACTTATTTCTTCAACAGATATTTTTTCGTTATTTTTCAAAACCATTTGAGCTTTTGGCCCAAATATTTATGTATATATGTATTTGTATCTTGTACAAAAATTAAATTTTTGAAATTAATATCGTTTAAATTGTTCTCATCAATAAATTCGCTTTTAATGAAATTATGCAAAACAAATAAATAAATCTTAGGTGATTCACTTTGGAATTCCTTATTTACATTGTTGGTTAATTTTAAAATATAAGATAGAAAATAAAAATATGCCTTATTTCAATCATTTAAATTTTCTGATATATCTGAGGCTGTCTGAATTACTTTCGAACTTAGAAAGTATAAAATAATGTTGAAGTGGTTGCCAGTGTTCAAGATTCGATTCGCAAATCCTTCTTACGACAACCATCTAGTAGTAGATGTTTTTAGAATTTTATGAATTGGTACATTAAAATTAGTTTGAAAATCTTTGAACTCATTTTGTCGCTTTGAACTGTGCGAAAAAAAGAAATATACATTTCTTGCCAATTTCTCATACTCAGATGGAAACTTTTTGCCTGCGACAGATGCACATAAGTGCATTGAATGACACGTACATCCAAGGGCATAAACAAATGGATTTATTTGTTTAAACAACGCTTGAACCCCACTTTTTTCCCCATCATTAAACTAGCGTTATCCGCGCTTGTAATTTTTATAAGGAACATTTATTTTTAATTGAAATTATTGTTTGATAAAAAATAGTGCCAAATTTAAAATTTTTGAGTGCCAAAAGGTGCCAAAGTGCCAAACTTCCTTGAAAGTGCCAGTTTGGCACTTAAGTGCCTGTTTCTGCAGCGCTGCTGAGGGACCAAAAACTCACTCTTTTTCCCATTTAAGAGAGGATTGGCCAAACTCTCTAAAACACTATCAGTTGACATAACTTCTAATAAAGAAGTGCTCAAAAAAGTACCAAATTCAAATAATATTTTTTTATAATTTTCAATATTAAATTTTTTTAATTTTCTTATAAACTTGCCCGTGAAGAAGACTGAAACCTCAGTCGAAACGTCGGGAAAACTAATGAAAGTCTTTCATTAATAAATTATTGAGACTAAATAAGCCGAATAAGAGAAATCTTAAAAAACTTTTTTTCAAACTAAAACACTATCGCGAACATTCTTCTGATACAATTTGCACTTCTTTTCGAACCTTTTTCACACAAATGTAGTGATATGACACCTCGGGTTTCGCATCTCCTATAAGAAGAATATTTTTGCGTCGATTAATCTTTTTTAGTTGCGACTTGTAGGTACTGTAAGGCAAGTTATGCATTCGGAAAAAAAATCAGACTCGAGATTTTGATCAAAGTTGACATTACGATGACGAAAAAAGTAGATCTCGAAAGTCTGTCTGTTTGACTACAGCCTAAACGGCTCGGCCGATTTTGGTGAAACTTGGTAAATGTCGTTTTTGAAATTTCCCCCCACACGTTTTTTTTTTTAAGCCCAAAAATAACCGTACCTGTCATACGAATTTTGTTCAAAATTTAAGAAATATTTTTTTTCTCAAAAACTGTTCGACAGATTTTTTGGAAAAAAATTCAAAAAATTTCATTTGGTTAAAGCTAGGTAATGGTTGCAAGAAGTTTTCCGAAAAATGGTTGTTAATGGTACCCCTTTTAAACCTTTTTTTTGTTTTTGATTTTCTCAAGAACGGTATAACCGATTTTGATTATTTTTTGTATGCCAAAGCTCACCAAAAGTTTAAATATTATTGTTTATTGAAATTTTCAAACAAAATTTGTTTCGATTTAAAAAAAGAAAAAGAATCTTTGCGTTGTAGCGTTTTAACACATTCGTGTAGTGCAGCTTTTTTTTTTTTATAATCTACTCGCGCTCAAGGGATTATGATTACCCTTTTAAATGTTTCAACACAGCGCGGGCGTGAAGTTACGGAAGAGAAAGAAGGATAGGAAAGATGTGTGCTGCTTAAGAAAGAATCTCTAAACTTACAATACGTCCGAAGCTGTTCAACCGAAGCCCGAATGATGGTTAAATTGTTTTAGAGGAGAAATGGAACATGAAGAAGGCGAGCTTTTTAAGGTGTGTCGTTTCTCACTTGACATTTTTGATTTTACGACAATTAAAAAGCTTTTTCATTTGTTCCATTAGAAATATTTTTCGTTTGGTTTAAGAATCAAAATAATTTACCGCAGTTGATGTTAGGTTAGACTAACAATGCTAAGTATAGGTGTTGATGCCAATCTGTGTCTTTTGCATTCGTACAACACAAAACCAAATAACCAATAAAACATTTGGATGAATATTCAGCTTTGAACTTTTTTAAGCAGCTTAGTTTACTTGCCAATAAAATTTGGTATTCCTAAATGGTTTGTGATGTATTTCAGTCAAACTGGCTACTAATTTCTTTGAACAATTATTTTTTTTAATATCTATTCAATATTTTTACTTACTGATAAGAAGATTAAACTTAAAAAAGTTTATAGTAAATAATGCCATTACTTACCTGAAAAGAAAAAAAAATATGTTTAGTGGAAAATTTAACGGATGTTTTAAAATATTTTATTAGGCATGCAAATATGTATATACATAGATACAGGCTTAACCTTAGGCTTCTACACGAATATGGGTATTTTTTGATTTTTTGTTTTGTTAAAAATTTAACGAATTATTTGAATCTTTGTCTGACTAAGAGGTTACAACAAAATAATTTATGTTGATAGGTTAATATTTGTATATTATATTGTAGCGTAAAATTGGAGGTTTTTATATTCAGTACAGGGTGTCGAGTGGCAGATTTCAAAGTTCGGAAAAAAGTTCTTCAATACAATCTATAAAATGTGATAAAAAAAATTATTTTGCCTAAAAATAACGGTATACACCATTGTTAAAATATGGCTTCTAAAAGGCTTGAAAAATATTGAATTTCAACATTAAAAAACAAAAAAAAAAACATAAGTCATTAGTGAGTTCATTTTGTAGTAGACTGCTTCTATATAATCAATTAGCCCTAGAGTTTCAGTTTTCCACAAGTTTCTCCGCAGCTTACACATAAAACAGAAACCTTGAGGCCTGCGGCACTCGCACATATTCCTAAAATTTGCTTTTCATTTTTAAGAAATCGTTTTGTTCAATGAATTCTATTCTTCTAACCCACGAAGAGTTTTCTATAACTCCACTCCGTTGTATTTAAATCGCTTTCAACTCATTTAACTCGACACACTTAACTCAATTTCAAAAACTGCTATAGAAAAACACATGAACAAAAATACTAGTTGAGTCGCATAGTCCAGCCAGTTAGGCGGAAGCTGGTTTCCCTCTTTTTCCACACTTGCTGACGCCTAAGTTAAAGAAGAACATAACCAAATTTAATTTTAATTTTGCACTAACCATTTTTTTAAAAGTGAAAAATGGCTGAGTTATTTACTAAAACTAATTTTTTGTCAAGTCTAAAATGGCGAGTTAAGCTATAGCACTATTTTCTCAAAATCATCACATAAACTCCTAATGAATCCCCCAACGAAAATTTAAAGAAAAGTGTAAAATAATTTAATTTTGTTTCCCTTTCAGGTACATTTTTTGGACATAGAAATTAGGCTTGGCATCACCGAAACAAATTTAGCCCTAAACATAGATTCGTTAAATAAACATGAAGACATAGTAAAACAGGCTTTCATGACTACTACTTAAACCAGGTATGTATAAGAATCGGAAGAATATTAACCAAAGGTATCAGTCACCAAAGGAAATGACCTAATTTGCAGACTCAGGAAAGACATGGCCAGGTTAGTAACAGCACTGGACACTAGCGTATAGGGGAACATGC
The DNA here is from genome assembly GCA_963931855.1 of Philhelius festivus. NCBI lineage: Eukaryota > Metazoa > Arthropoda > Insecta > Diptera > Syrphidae > Philhelius > Philhelius festivus. The sequence goes on along the minus strand of OZ007554.1, from coordinate 212,403,876 downwards.
ATCAAAGCTAGGCTTTTTTTTACCATATTCATGGTTGTAGAGATCGGAAGAAAAACAAAACAGTAATTCATTTCCTCCGTAAATGCACTGCTCTGGTCAGAATGAGAACCAAACTATTCGGAAAGTTATTCCTCGACGACCTTATGGAACAATCTGAACTGAAGTTCAAATAGTTGATCTTTTTTCTCAACACAACGAAGTGTCTCTTAGACGAACTTCGACTACTGTAATGGAAATTTCTTTGATTTGAAGATAGCGAGCTAGAGAGCATCACGTAAATGGAAGCTTATGAGTCCCTATTCATATCCCATTAAATCCACAGGTCATACAAGTTTATGGTATCGAAACGGCGCGGCGGGGCTAATTGGGTTACTGAGCAAGACTGCACGTGGCCGCCACTTCTACATACCTATACCTATCAAATATCAAACGCTTTAACTTATAATAATTATGTATAGATCGCATTTGCTTCGAAAAGCCATTCAAAAATTAAATGCCACGAACTAGAAATGACCACAAAGCTCAAGTACTTATGGGTCTTGGTATAGAAATTCTATTAAAATTAATAGTATTTCTTAAAAACACAATTTTATTGAAAAAATAACACCTGATAATATTTGTAACCAGTAGATCCTCTGCCAGCTTAATATTAATATTTAAAGGCAAATAGTCATTAAAATTATTAAGTTTATGCAAGATAGAATTAGTTCGGTTGCAAACATAGACTTCACACGAAAAAGTTTCGCAACAGTATAACACCCAAATTTAATCTTACTCTGGTAAGGGAAAATAACCGAATCTAGAACGTTACTCACTGGCTCCAAATAAAACACTTTTGCCTACGACGTGTTTGGTATAAATTTCAAGTATTGAAATAAACAGGAAGAAGATCAGCATTACCAGAAGAGAGATAGATGGAAACTTAATATCTAACGGACAAGAAAATGCAACTAAACATCATCAGCAAAAGGGATGAATATAGAAAATAGAATTGGCCCTAATATGGATCCCTGAGGGACTTCTAAAGCAATATCACCAGTTTTCATATCAAAAATATTAACATATTCAGAACAGATTTACAAATAAGGAATAATGGAAGATCTTTTTACATTTACTAACGTTGCTGTTCTTAAAACTTATATCGTAAGAACTATGGAATAAGGTTTTCAGTATGACACAAATTACACCGATTTTTCAACGACAAACTTTTGATAGAGTGAATTAATACAATTAAGTTAACGATAGAAAATTTGAAACAATTGGATTGGTATTTCAATGATGATTTCAATGAATTATTAAAAAATACTATGTATTTTGGAATAACTTCTGGTGTCCATCAAGGAACACATTTATGACAACATGTGTTTTTGATATTTATAAATGAAATAAAATAAAATGCACGACTGGGTCGCACGAACTTCCTCCTATATAATAGACTAGGACTTTTAAAAACGAATGTTATTAAAAAAAACTGTTGATAAGGATAAAATGAATTTTTTAAATTCTGTTAGTAGTAAAAGATAAAAACAGAATGCTATGCAAATATGAATTTATGCAAGAACAAAAATTATAAGTCATTGTAGTGATTCCTTAAAAAAATAAGCTTTTGTGTACAAAATTTTTAAAACATTTTTAAGAAGAAATGTTGGTACGCCAACCTTAACTTTTTATTATTTTACGAACGAGAGCTAAATTTCCGAGAAAAATACTAAGCTGTTTTAGAGATATCGAATTTTCTAAAAAAAATGACTTTTTTTCCAAAAATTGAAAAAATATTTTTTTTAAGTTTTGAAATTCAATGTTTTCAAACTTTTTAGGAGCTTCTTTATAAAAAAATTTCATTAAAATCCGTAATGCCGATAATAAGAAATTCAGAATTCGAAAAAATCGTTCTATGGTAGGTCCAGTCAGTAATATCTAGATTTCAAATTTATTTTTATAAAATTATAAATCGTAAAAATTAATCAATATGAAAAAAATTTAGCAAAATTTAGAAAAATACAAATTTCGAAAATCATTTTTTAACATTTGTATGGAAGGTACCGTTAGTTTTAGATAAAACAATTTTTTTTTTCTCAAGTCTTGTAGGTTATGTTAAGAAACTTTTATTTAGCAAGTTTAAAAAAAAATAAAGCATGGGGTTTTCGAAATATTGAGTTTCCAAAAAAAAAAATTTTGAAATTATTTTTAAAAATCCAAAAAATAAAAAAATTAAAATTTTAATATGTAATAATATTCAAACTTTAGAGGTACTTTAGCAAAAAAATTATTTAAATCGGTTGCACCGTTTTCGAGAAAATCAAAAACAAAAAAAATTAACCTAGGTGGGCTACCAAAAATAACAATTTTTTCTAAAATTTTTTTCAACCATTACCTAGTTTCAACTAAATGAAGTTTTTCAATTTTTTTTTTTAATCTGTGGGACTGTTTTTGAAAAAAAAAAATATTTATAAAATTTCGAAAAAAATTCGTATGGCAGGTACCGTTATATTTGGTCTTAAAACAACAAATAAAAAAACATCCAGGGGCAAAAAATTAAAACCCATACCTACCAAATTTGAAGAAAATCGCCCGAGCCGGTTAGCTGTAATCGAACAGACAGAGACAGACAGACAGAATTGCAAGACCCACTTTTTTGGTCTTCGCTATTATCGTAATGTCAATTTTGATCAAAATCTCGAGTTCGATTTTTTTTACCAACGCATGACTTGCCTTATAGTACCTATAAGTCGCAAGTAAGAATGGGAGAAGACCTTAACCAACTTGGAGTGCGAAACTGAAGACAGCTAGCTAGGGACCGAGATGGCTGGAGAATCTTGTTGGTTGAGGCCCTGGTACACCCCGGACTGTAGCGCCACCTTTATTAATCTTCAATAAGACTGTTATAGATTAGCTTGTAGTCCAGGAAAATTAAACAAAAAAAAAAACCAAATTTTGAAATCCGAATTTTGGCTTTATTTGCATGTCTTTAGCATTTCTTATCTTAAAACGAATTCTTAATTTGGACCGGTACACCGCGGTGATAGTCTTTTTATATTGGAGGTGAAATAAAAAAAAAATAAATTTTCTCCAAAAACCATGAGTTTTTTAACAGAACGTTGTCAGAGGAGTTTGAAATTTAAATTGGAGTGAGGAAAGGCTGTATACTGCCACCACTACTATTCTTGTTGGTGATAAGCGACAAAATCCAATCAGCTTTGTCGACTCCAAAATGAGGTATTGAGTGGACTCTGCAAGCATACTTGTACCTCAAACATCTGGACTATGTGGAAGACGTTATGCTTACTTACTCTCTAACAGATCATGAATCTTCATTAAATGAGAGCAAGCGTCGATAGGGAAGCTGAAATCATGGGGCTAAAGATCAATAGGTAAAAACAAAAAGGATCAGCGTTGGAACTACATCATCCAAGTGTCTGCACAACCGATAAAGTTGGTGTCTCTACTAATAATGGAAAGAGTTTGGATATAAACAGTTGAATTGGTTAAGTAAAGTCGGCTTTAGGAAAGCTGTCCAAAATATGCCAAAACAAGTCCATAAGCCTTAAGACTAAGCTACAAATGCTGAGTCCGTGCTTCTATATGGATTCAGCACTTGGAATGTCACATCCGCTGTAACAAGAAATCTGTAAACGTTCGTGAATAGATTTCCAATAATGAATATCATGCAAGAACGGGCTATTGGCTCTTTTATACGTAGAAGAAAGTGGCAGTGAATTGGCCAAACGCTTCAGAAAGATAACGAGTGAATTGCCAGGCATGCGGTGCAATCTAACCCGCTAACATAGATAGACTGAAGAGTGGACCAAGCAAGAAGTATTTGGCGAAGAATGGTCGAAGAAGAATCAGTCCAACTAGGGACGAGTTATAGAGAGATCTAAGATACATCCCAAGAAACCGTACAGATTGGCGTAGTGGAGTAGTGGAGACCCTATACTCCGCAAGGGGAATCTCACGGACATAAAAGGTGCTTGGACTTAAGTAAGTTAAGTAAGTAAATGCTGTATGTCATAGTGCCCGCCGATTTGTTGGGTTTTTTCTGCTGTGCAATAGTACGCCTACAGTACATCGAGCTAGAGCCTAAACGATAGCCGATGTTCTTCAGATTTGGTTACAACGAGCTTAAAAATATCAGAGCAAGTTCTTCCGATCCAGCCGTTTTTTTTTAATTTTCTTGAAATCTCTGTTTCTATTGCAATTAGTTCCGAATTAATTTGACGTTTAGTATTAGCTTATACCTTATTACCTTATATAGTCATGTGAGCGAAATTTCAGTGGACATTTTAAGAATTGAAGCAGGAACGAATAAGTAAGAACTCAGTTATTTTGCAATAAAAATTTACTAACTCCCACTGGGAACTAATAAATTCAAAATAAATTTCGTTCGAACTGAACCTGATATATTGCCAAAGTTTTCGTAAGGATTGCATTCACAAACGAATGCATTCTTTTTCAATTCTGATAGGAATTTCATTCGTCAAGGCATAGTCCATGAATGAATGAATGAATGAATGAATGAATGAATGAATGAATGAATAAATTGGGGTATAACAACACTGCGACCTAAAGATCTATTGTGTCCCCCATCTAGAACTGGATGAGGTTGACTCATCATTCCAGTTCTTCCTCTAAATCTGCTCCTTTTAGGAATCGAAGTATTTGGAGTATTTTAAGGGATGATAATTCACTCCCTTTTATGTGGCGCTTGCCCAGATACCTATGCCTTTGATGCAGGAGTGCATCACACTTCCCCAGTATGTGGTCAGGTGTCTCTTCGTGTGTTGTATAGTCCATAGAAATTTAAAGTGGTCTGCAAAATTTTACTCATACTTCCACATGTTTTGGGCCATATTTCCAGATCGTTCTATACTTTTGAGCGTTATAACACCTGCTCCCGTTACTCTTTTGCACTTAACTTAACTAACCGTGATTTGATCTACTTCAAAATGGCTTCTTTTTCAATGTGTAAATCCGGCCGTTTCTATACTACTCCCACACATTTCATTGCCACTTCGTTGTATTCCAATTCCGGTTTCAGAGCCTGCAAAAATAAAATAGGAATTCCATTGTTTGCGAGAGCGTTGCGGCGTAATTCTTTGGCAGATTTGCTTAATGGTTTGGTTTTTCTCTTTTTTTTTTATTTTTATTATTTTTTATTTTATTTGTAACCTAAATACAGGATAGAAAATTGTTTACTTTTATAGCTTTCAAAGGATGATCTAAATTGAGTGGGTGGATGAGGCTGGCATGAGAGGTGTGTGAATGTGAAATTGCAAATGTGATGTGCACACGATGATGTTACTGCTGATGATGATGATGATGATGATGATGGCGATGGATGGGGTGAAAAACGAGAATTGTTCACAATAAAATAAATATCTCCTCTTGAATATGGGCAAAAATAACCAAACCAGGATCCCAGCCAGGGCACAGGATGGGTATTTATGTATATGGGCTCACGAGGAGCACAATCACTTTTGCACATCCCTACACTCTCAGTATAATGCTTTTCTAAATGGTATCTGATGTCGATTTCATATCACAATCACAGTAACATGCGCAAGAATTGCCGACAAAAACAAAAACAAAAAACACCCCATACAACCCTCTTTTTTAAACCACACATCTGGACGGACGTAGATTTGTGTGATTTTTTTTTTTTTTTAATTTTTCCAAACCATATGTCACCCAATTTGGTCCTTTCGGCGAAGGTTGTTGTTACTTTCTGTCCCACATTTTGATTGCTTTTTTATTTGTGTCAAACAAAAGTGCTTACATTTTTAACAATGCGATTTATGCCGGAATGAAGTTGAATTAGTGGAAATTCAGATTTATGCTCAATTGCTTATCTAGGACCCAGAGATGGATGTAGGTATGTACGGATAGTGTATTTTTATTTATCAAGGCAAACGAGGTATGCACGTATGGTGTGAACATTGTTGTACAGAGTCAATGAATTACTATGTTTAATTTTGTGCGAATTTAAGTGCTTTTGAATGAAATTTACCAGACACACCTATTTTATATAAATTAATGGCTTTTCAAATGGTTTCAGGAGCTTAACCCATTGTCGATTGTCCTTTGTACTTTGAGTTGTCTTTTTTTTTATTATATGTATCTGTAAAATGGATGCACAGGTTTATTACTAAATTTTTAAGTTGACAGAAAAAGGCGAGTAGTATGCTTTCGTAAAATTTTACAGCATTTAATGTTGTTTAAAGCCTTGGTTCTTTGATTTAGTAAAAAAAATTATAAATAACTTAACCAGAGGTAATTTAGATCTAAGGACCATTCGGGCGGAACGTACGAATATTTATATAATCCGTATTAGGCTGAAAATGTTAAATTTATAAAATGACCGCTACCAATTTTACAATTTTGAATGCGCATCGTCCTTGCTCGTTCACCGACCGAAGTTGGCTGTAGTTTATAGCCCAATAAGATTAGAAAAAGAAATTACCAAACTTCAAGAAAATTCTCACAAAGCTGAATTGTGGTGTAGTGCTTTATTTGGGTATCGTGAGCATTTCTTAAAAAAGTACCATAAATTTTTCGCGGGGCTGACATTTTTTGGGGGCGAAGTTCAGTTTTTTGGAAAATTTCTCGAATGCTATCACTCTTTTTTTTTTAAATATGAATGTAGAAACTATAGCTTATACTGTGATACTTTTTTGTTTCCAGCTGATGTAGGTCAGCGAGGTCCAGGGTCGATCGAAGAAAGCAGTAAAACTCGGCCAATAGAGAGTTCAAAGCTCCAGTTCCAATTTGTATTTATTCAATGTGTATAAGTAGGTTAACCAAATATTTCATATAACTTTACAATATTTACGATCTTACAAGAAGCTAGCAATGTATTTCATATTCTTTTACAATATTCACGGCCTTACAATAAAAAAGTATTTCATATACACTAACGGCGGTATCGGAGAGGAGGCTCAGACAGCGAAGATTGGAAATTGGGATAGAGTCCCTATCCCTATATCCTATCCCTTTCCCTAGTCGAAGGTTGGAATAGAGTTAGAGTCCCTAGTCTAAGGCTTTCGGAGAGGGTTAAGACAGCGAAGATTGGGATAGAGTCCCTAGTCTGAGTGGTGTGGGTTACGAAGATTGGGATAGAGTCCATAGTCTTAACTACGACGGCGGAGATTCAGACAGCGAAAATTGGGATAGAGTCCCTAGTCTGAGTGGTGAAGGTTAAGACAGCGAAGATTGGGATAGAGTCCCTAGTCTTAACTACGGCGGTGCAGGAGAGCAAATTCAGACAGAGAAGATTGGAATACAGTCCCTAGTCTGAGTGGAGGAGGAGAGCTGAGGGGGTATTAACGGCGGAAGCCAAAAGTTCCGAAGCTACTACCTGGTATGAGCGACCAGCAGTGTGCTTCTTATTAAAATGATCTTTACCTTGTGCACTTGATTGGTACAAAATACACGATGGCAAGAAAAATCTGACTTTCGATGAATTTCTCACTCTTACTTGTCGACCTGGCGGCCAAAACCAAATGTGGATTGTAAAACTGACGAACGAAATTTATTTGCTGACGTCGCCAACCATCTGTGTGTGTCCTCTTTTGCATATTTGCGTGGGCGCCTTGAGGTATGTAATACTTTCTGGTAATTCCATCCGGAATGGTAATTAAAGTAAACTTTCGGCGTTCTGTCGTCTTTGGGTGGTAAACGGTGTAATTAGGTTTAAAGGTGTAACTTCGTGACAATACGAGTACTATTTTAGACAAATATGATTGTTATAATTTTTTCTTAGAATCAATTGATTGAAAAACATGTAAAGGGTGGGCCATATAGTGGTTTGTATTTCAATCATAGATTATTTTGACACTGACAGCTGTTTCCCGCTCGAAATCTTGACAGAAATTCAGTATCATACCTACGTGGAACGAAATTAGTAGCTTTGTGCTTGAAAAAATTTGGGAAATATTGAAAACTTATTTTGAAAGTGATTACTGTATAGCCCAAACAGTGCGTTTTTTGAAAAGAAGTTTTGGCCGAGATGAACGCCTGTTAAACGAAAGTTTGTGCAAAAAGTTCGTAAGACTGGTATGCTAGTGGACAACACTCATGTGGCTGATTTAGCCGAGAGTGTGAGACTCAATTCACGAACAACAACTCGCCATCGATATCAACAGCTCAACATTTCACGCATTAGCCTGAGGAGAATTCTGCACAAAGGTCTTGGAGTATTCGCTTATAAGGTCCATTTGACTCAACAAATGAAGGCGCATGACCATACCAGCCTCTTCGTTATCGCTTCTCAGTTTGGGCTTTAGAGCAGCTTGAATTGGACAACGATTTTGGGCGAAAAATTATCTTTTCCGGCGAGGAGCATTTTCATTTCGGTGGCTACGTTAACAAACAAAATTGCCCCATGTGGGGCTCGGAAAACTCGCACATTGTTGGCCAGAACTCATTGCACGCACAGAGAGTGGTGGCTTCATTGGACCATTTTTCTTCGAGAATGAGGCTGGGAACAAAGTGTCGGTCAACGGTGGGCCCTACAGAGCCATGTTAACCGACTTTTTTTTTACTGAAATCGACGATATGGATTTGGACGATCTCTGGTTCATTCAGGATGGCGCATCATGCCGCACAGCCCAGGCCACAATCGATTTTTTGGGCACCAAATTCTCAAATCATATTATCAGCCGTCTTGGCGATGTCAATTGGCCGTCTCGGAACTGCTATTTGACCCCTTTGGATTTTTTTTTTTGTGGGGAACCGTGAAGGACCGATGTTATGCCAACAATCCGGAAACGATTCTGGCACTTAAGGCCAATATCATCCAAGCAATCGGTGAGCTACTTCACAAAACCATCAACAAGGTCTCCGAATATTGAAGTGACAGAATGCCCTACTGTGAAGCCAGCCAAGGCAGCCACTTGAACGGTATTCCATAATCAATGGGAATGTTTGCTTTTACAAATAAAGTCATAATACATGAACAAAATTTAAGTTTGTTCATTTTATTACACTTTTAAAAAGAAACTTGCATTTGGTCCACCGTTTATAAATTTTAATTCTATTATTTTTTTTTTTTCAAAGTGTCAAGAGCCCACAGTAAATTTTTGGTTTGGAGGTATTAGCCAAAATTTTAGTATGAGCGTTTATAAGGCATGCGTCATGATATATCGAATTCAAATGTCTGACAGGTTTACTTTGTCGCCATAAGTGTGGGGGAGAGTTTAAAAATAGTGATTTTTCCTATTTTATGTCAGGGATTTAACGACTTCAAATTCTTTATTAAAACACAGAAAATAGTGCTCCTACTCTCTCTCATATACCAAAACACCTTTATCTTGACTATCCGATTAATAGAACTCAAGATATAAGCTGTTTAGTGACGGCTTTATTTTGGAGACTTTTGTTTGATGATTTTTTTAAAATCTACAAGACAGTTGTTTTGTTCTGAGGCTTATTCGAAAAATATTCCAGAAGTGTTTCATTCCGCTTTCGTTTTGAATTTGAGCCACACTTCAAAAAGTTCCATTCTTGGGATAGTCCTCTGTTCCTAACAAGTGGAAAAAAAGGCATTGCGATTTTTCGCGAGACTAACCACATATATCCTAAGGGGCCAGTTATAGCTTATCAGAAAAGTCCATCAGTAAAAATTTTGTCTTCCAAATTTGACCATATTTCAACTCGATTTTGAGTAAAATTTCAATGCAATTAGACGAATACTTGCTTGGACTAATTTTTACGAAAAGAATTACAACATTTTGTTGCTAAATTTACTCAGAAAATGGATTTAAATATTTTTTCTGATGGAATTTAATTTTTCTGAACAGCTGATTGCCAAAACTCAAAATATATTCCATTTCGTTTTTCTTTTGTGTTCCGATTTTTTTCTGTTCCGAATGCATCAGAAAAATTTATTCTGATGATATGACAGGAAAAAATTGTTTGTTTTCTGACGTAAAATTATTGGTAGCTATAACCGGCCATCAGAAAAATGTTTCAGATTTCGATTGTTCCAATTTTTCTGATGGACTTTTCAGATGAGCTATAACTGACCCCTAATGTCAATCTCTTGCCACTGAAACCGATAAACGAAACGAACGAAAAAAAGTTATGTTTCGTTCATTCAACTTGTTCTCAATGATTTAACAATACCAAATAGGAATGGGCACGAAACAGAATTTATATTCCTCATTTTATGTACAATGGAAGATGGCGTGAACGAAGCAACGAAGTAGAAAAAGGCCAAACTTTCTTTCATTTTCACATTGTTTCGGTCTCGGTCTGAACGAAACGATTGGAAAAAAAATATTTTAGTCGAATGAAATTGAAAACATTTCGTGTCGGTCTATACCTATATCTCGTTCGGAACGAAACGGATGGATAACAAATGATTGAATGAACGATCGATTGAAAAGACCGAATCCTTGAACCAATCAATCAATGATTGATTCGATCTTTCAAAATGAACTCCGTCACTGAACCTAAGACCCACTTTGATAAAACAATTTAATTATTTGCGCATGTTTGGTTGAATAATAACGGGTGATTTTTTTGAGGTTAGGATTTTCATGCATTAGTATTTGACAGATCACGCGGGATTTCAGACATGATGTCAAAGACAAAGATGCTCAGTATGCTTTGACATTTCATCATGAATAGACTTACTAACGAGCAACGCTTGCAAATCATTGAATTTTATTACCAAAATCAGTGTTCGGTTCGAAATGTGTTTCGCGCTTTACGTCCGATTTATGGTCTACATAATCGACCAAGTGAGCAAACAATTAATGCGATTGTGACCAAGTTTCGCACTCAGTTTACTTTATTGGACATTAAACCAACCACACGAATGCGTACAGTGCGTACAGAAGAGAATATTGCATCTGTTTCTGAGAGTGTTGCTGAAGACCGTGAAATGTCGTGTATTTTTTCAAAGATGCTGTTGGACGCAACGTTACGGTGAATGTCGATCGCTATCGTTCAATGCTAACAAACTTTTTGTTGCCAAAAATGGAAGAACTGAACTTGGTTGACATGTGGTTTCAACAAGATGGCGCTACATGCCACACAGCTCGCGATTCTATGGCCATTTTGAGGGAAAACTTCGGAGAACAATTCATCTCAAGGAATGGACCGGTAAGTTGGCCACCAAGATCATGCGATTTGACGCCTTTAGACTATTTTTTGTGGGGCTACGTCAAGTCTAAAGTCTACACAAATAAGCCAGCAACTATTCCAGCTTTGGAAGACAACATTTCCGAAGAAATTCGGGCTATTCCGGCCGAAATGCTCGAAAAAGTTACCCAAAATTGGACTTTCCGAATGGACCACCTAAGACGCAGCCGCGGTCAACATTTAAATGAAATTATCTTCAAAAAGTAAATGTCATGGACCAATCTAACGTTTCAAATAAAGAATCGATGAGATTTTGCAAATTTTATGCGTTTTTTTTTAAAAAAAAGTTCTCAAGCTCTTAAAAAATCACCCTTTATAACTCGCAAAACAGAAAACATAGACTTAATAAATGACGGCTAATTTGATAGCAATATGGCCGCAATCACCTATCAAAATTTAGAAGTCCCTATTTGAAAAACACTTTCGTTTGGAAAAATGTAACATCACCTAACTAAATGAGATAGTTACAATACTTCCACATAGACTGTAATTATTCAAAACATGAAGCAAAAATGACAGAGCCTAAATGACAGCCCTTAGGTATTCCAGAATTTACTTTAAAATTATTTGATTCGAATCCGAATAATTAAGATTGAAGCCACTTTACAAAATGTTCGCTAAATTTTAGCTTCCCCGATCAAGATGGAAAAAATCGATATGAGAGTTTGTCAACCGCCCTATTGAAGTTTGTAAAGTAATTCCCTTCAGAAATTCATAGCGAAACGGCCATTTATAATATTGATTTGCATTTCTTGTAGTACTTTGCGGCGTAAAGGTTAGTTCATGGGACACTCTGCAGGAAAGAAGGTCTGGATCCAATGGGTAACTGCTACAATCTAAAAAAAAAACACTGTTTACATGTCCTTTTAAATGTTAAAAAGGGTATAAGGCAACATGTACACTTAAAGCGTTGCCATTTTCAGAATTAATTGGGGTTAAAAATTACAAATATTTTGAAGTTATTGATTTGCAATATTGTAGAAACAAAAATATCAATTTGCAGAGATTCACCCGTATATAATTTCATTTTCCGTGCGGTGTCCTTTTCAAATGAAAATACAAATAAGCACACATAAGAAATCATAACCTTCAACAAAGTTTCCGCACTATAGCATCAAGACGTGAAAAAATATGATGAAATGGTGAAAGTTCTTTAAAAATGTATATACCTGGTATGAATAGATACGAGTATCCCCGTGGGACATAAACATTTTCAAAAGCTTTTGTTGTTTATGAAGATGACGAAACCGTATTATAAATACATATAGGCACATATCTTTGTATTGGAAAGGAAAGCCAGGATATATTCAGGCAGAGTAAATGGAGGATATGGTTTCGTGTTCCCACGGTTACACAGCAAAACTCAGGCATCTATCGGTGTTTTTTTTTTTTTTTTTTTTTTGGTAAATGACTACGCAGTTCAGTAAAATTTCCTATGCTAAACAAAAATAAACCAAGAGTGACTATTAATAACTAGGTACAAATGGAACGAAGATAGAGTTTTGCTATGGTGCAAAAGAACCCTTTTTAAAAGATCAACGGAATGCTCCTTAAATGTACATTGGATCTGTTGATCAGGCGTCTACCAATTAAGAATGCATCGTGAGAATACCAACAATTTTTAAAAACTACGGCTCATACTCCAAGCACTTCTAATGCTGCTGTGGAATATTTTTCTCACAGTACTTCTACTGAAACTGAAGTCAATGAATTTTACCCATTAATACCCTGCAAAAAAAAATGAAAAAAACTCTTAAAATGAGAAACAAACTACAGAAATTGGGTACAGCTTGTGATAGAACTGGGGTTTCAGTTAAATCGGCTGGGGTTTCAGATAGATAGAGCGTTAAAAAGTCGGTCTAGGTTTACAATGTGAAGGAGCAGGTTTTAGAAAACCCATATCCTCACTTCTATTTTGACGGCCGTAAAGATACAACATGATTAATCACTAAGACTGACAACATATCACATCGAAGTATTGTTTCTGAAGAACAGACATATGTATGTATTATGTTGGATCCAGGTTCAGAGTACACAGGAAATCTTTCAATTCATTCGGGAAAAGCAGTTACTATTGAAAGAAGTATAGTTGTCTTTCTGGAAAAAAAATGTGTTTTTGGTAGCAATTGGGTGTAATGGCACTGCTGTAAATACAGGAATAAGAACGGCGGCGTCATTGTAGGTATTGTTTTTTTTTTTTTTTTTTTTGATACAGCTCGCGCAATAAAAAAAATGTAAATTAAACACAGTGCGAGCGATAGGAAAACAGGGAAGGATTAAAGATGAGAAGCCGATGCACGTTGGTTTTGAACCTCTGACGAATATCGAATAGTTCGGCTAAAAAAAGAATCTCTATATTTGATAGTGCGTCCGAAGTTTGGCTCAAGGGTAAACTGAGGTGCATTCCTAGAATTACGAGTATTACGGTTGAATTCTTTTCGGTGAGGAATGCAACTCGCTATTTCTGTAGAACATTGTTTGTGAAAATATCGGTAAGACAACGAAAGACATGAAACATTTCGGCGGTGCTCGAGAGTTGTAAATGCTTCCGTAAAATTTCTGTCACCTATCATTTTCATAGCTCTTCTCTGTATCCTATCCAAAGGACTTAAGTGGGTTATTGGAGCACCTGTCCAAACATGAGAATTGTACTCGAGTTTTGGACGAATAAAGGCTTTATATATAACAGCCAGATCAGGAGGGGTGACAAATTTCTTGCATCGCCGAAGAAAACCTAAACACTTAGCAGCATTTTTGGCGACATCAAATACATAATTATGTGATCGTTCCACAAATGGTCTGTGATACACATACCGAGTACTGAGAACGTTTCGGTTTCCTCAATGCAAGTTAGAAAAAAAAATCGTCCTTTACTCGTACAATAGTTTGCGCACTTTTTACATGCAAATTAGCTACCGCTCCGTCATCTGTTTGCAAGTCTCCATGGAACCACCATCGGCTGAATAGTTTTTCCGGAATCATTGGAAAAATGCTTGAAAAGTGCCTAAGCATCAAAGTGGTGAATTTTGAAGCAGTAAATGCAGAACCTAGGGATGTTGTTGCTGACTCTTTAAGCATAGATCAAAAATATTTGCATCAACTGTTTTAAGCTATTTCTTAAGGTTCATTTTTGCCGGCTTTAGGTAGCATGGACCCACGACAGCTGGCATATTCCCGATGGCTAACTTGTGCAAACGAGAATCTTCGGTTTTATATTGGCACAGTAAATCCTTCAGACAACCTCAAGGAAATAGTCATATTCATTGTTAAAGTCAACGCCCCAACCTGGTTGGATATAAACAAACAAAGCCATCATGAAAATGTGGTGCGATTCACATTTCTAACATGCTAAAAAGATCATTGTACTTGCGGGATGACCTTAACAACATCGTTATAAGAACTATCTAATTTCTTTAGATAGCCAGAAATTTTGTTGCTAGCTAAGTTGTAAGATGACCAATCACACATAAAAGAGCTAGGTCTCCGAAGATTATTAAAGGCAATGCAAATGAAATAAAGTGCACGACTGGGTCGCACGAACTTGCTCTTATGTAAAAGACTAAGAATTTCAAAAACGTTATTTTATTAGAGAAAAACTGTTCCTAAGCATAAAATTCATTTTTAAATAACTTAAACAACTTCTTTAGTAGTTGGAGGTAAAAAGAGGATGCCGTGTGATTCATGCAAATATTGGTTTATGCAAGAAGAAAAATTATAAGTCGTTGTAGTGGATTCTTAAATATTAAGCTTTTATATAAAAAAAATTTAAAACATTTTTAAGAAAAAAATATTCTGCGCCAACTCAAAGTTTTTATTATTTATCGTATAAAATATAAATTTCCAAAAAAAAATACTAAGCCGTTTTTGAGACATTGAATATTTCAAAAAAATAGATTTTTTTTTTAAACTTCAAAAATTTATTTTTTAAGTTCTGAAATGCAATGTTTTTTAAACTTCTTAGAAGCTTCTCGTTGAAAAATTTCATTGAAATCCGTTATACCGATAATGAGAAATTATTCAAAATTCGAAAAAAAAAATGGTTCTATGGTAGGTACAGTCAAGTGAGTAATATATTAATTAAATTTTTACTTGCGACTTATAGGTACTATGTATAAGGCAAGTTATGCATTCGTAAAAAAATCGAACTCGAGATTTTGATCAAAGTTGACATTACGATGACAGCGAAGACCAAAAAAGTGGGTCTCGCAATTCTGTCTGTCTGTCTGTCTGTCTGTCTGTCTGTCTGTCTGTTCGATTGCAGCTAAACAGCTCGGCCGATTTTCTTCAAACTTGGTAGATATGGGTTTTAATTTTTCCCCCCGGATGCTTTTTGATTTTTTAAGACCAAAAATAACGGTACCCGCCATACGATTTTTTTTTTTCGAAGTTTTATAAATATTTTTTTTTCTCAAAAACTGTCCCATAGAATTTTTTAAAAAAAATTTGAAAAATTTCATTTGGTTAAAACTAGCTAATGGTTGAAAAAAAATTTCCAAAAAATTGTTATTTTTGGTATTTTTTGTTTTCGATTTTCTCGAAAACAGTACAGCCGATTTAAATTATTTTTTTTATGCTAAAGCTCCTCCACAGTGCGAACATTATTACATATTCAAATTTTCAATTTTTAATCTTTAGATTTAAAAAAAAAATCAAAATTTTTTTTTTCGGAAACTCAATATTTCGAAAACCCCAATATCGATTTTTTTCAAACTTGACAAACAAAAGTTTTTTTAACATAACCTACAAGAATTGTTTTATCTAAAACTAACGGTACCTTCCAAATTTGAAAAAATAGTTTTCAAAAATCGTATTTCTCTCGAAAACGGTTCCGAGAATTTTGCTAAAGTTTTTTTTCTTTTGATAAATTTTTACGATCTATAATTTAATAAAAACAAATTGAAATCTAGATATTACTGACTGTACATACCATAGAACGATTTTTTCGAATTTTGAATTTCTCATTATCAGCATAACGGATTTTAATGAAATTTTTTATAAAGAACCTCCTAAAAAGTTTAAAAAACATTGCATTTCAAAACTTATATATAGAATATTTGTTCAATTTTTAGAAAAAAAAAGTCATTTTTTTTTTTTGAAAAATTCGATATCTCAAGAACGGTTTGGTATTTTTTTTTTGGAAATTAGACTTTTATTCGTACAATAATAAAAACTTAAGGTTGGCGTACCAAAATTTTTTCTTAATTTAAACTTACTTTAATGTTCAACTGTAAATATATTCTTCAAATATAAACTTAAATAAAAGACTTCTCGTTTGGTTCTTCAGCTTATTTTTTTCTTTATTAATAATGTAACCCTAAACTAACAATCGCGACCGATCGGTTTGAACTCAAGAATACGACTGACTGTTCGCATGTATCTTTCTGCTTATACCTACCGGCAACCAGGGCTGCCACTTTACTCCTTTAGCAGTAGATCTACTGCGTTTTGGCCAAAATGAATTTCTACTGCGCAGCAAAACGAATCTACTCCTCTTTTAAAAATGTTAATAGTACTTAACCAAAGTTTGTTCTCAACCATATTCACTCACTCTGAATGCATTCAGTGAAAAATTCAAAATCATTTTGGAAGAATTTCCACATTCATCTGAAAATGCGGAAGTACTCAATATTCAATGGAGGTTCTTGTTAGGCAATAATGATTTTGTTTAAAAATACAATGACCCTTCAGACATAACAAAGTTTTGGTCAAAAGCCAGAACATTTAAAAACTCGGTATGTGAATTTGCATTGGTGGAGCTAGCAGAATTTATGCTTTTGTTATGTTTCTTAGCGCATAGCAGCGCAGCTGCTGAAAGGAAATTTTCGCTAGTCAACTTAATAAAAACTGATACTAGAAACAGCCTCAACACCCTTCAAAGTATTATTTTACCCAAAGAGCTAAAAGACCTAAAAGAGGATTGTTGGTCATGGTCTCCCTCAGATTCACCAGGTATTATAGAATTTTATAATAAATTTAAATTCACAAATGGTGAATTTATAATGAACTAATGTCATTGGCCCTGAGTAATAGATCCGAATCTAGCCTAAGTTCGATTTTAACCAAACATTCGTAGAAATAAAACAAATTTCAAGTATAAATACTTAAAAGCGGCTTTCCTGTAACTAAGTTAAATTTAAAATGATAGAATCACAATAGAACTTTAGGAATCTGGTTAATAGAAATCTGTTTGTGTATCAGTCACAATTATTGGTATAAATAAAACTGTTGTTAAATTTGATCTGTTACTACGAAATTTTAAAAGCAACTTTTCTATATCTAACAAAAAGTGACTTTAAAACCGATTCTATGAATGTCTATTACTAAGGGCCATTATTTTTTTTTTATAATATGAATTTTCGAAATAATATGTGATCTCTTTTTATTTTATCTATATAAGAATTCTCAAAATGAAATGTGATTTTTAGTTTATTTAGTTTAAGAAATTTGTTTATTTTTTTTAACTGTTGAGTTAATTTTTTTAAGTTCTGTTGCTTTTATTCATAAATAAAATGTATTTCTATGATTTGAATTTTGTTTTGCATATTTTAAAATCTACTGCGTTGTATTGCAATCTACTGCGCTTTTTTCTGAAAAATACTTCGCTTGATTATCTTTAGGGTGGCAGCGCTGCCGGCAACCCTTTACATATGTATATATTTTGTTCTTTTCTTTCTTTTGTTCTCTCCTATTTTAAGGGGAACTCTTTTTCGCTTACATTAAAAATGTTTTGAAAATGTTGTACATAAAAGCGTATTTTTTAAGGAACCACTACAACGACTTATAATTTTTGTTCCTGCATAAATTCATATTTGCATTGCATTTTGTTTTAATCTCTTACTACTAAAAGAATTTAAAAAATTCATTTTATCCTTATGAACAGTTTTCTTTAATAACATCCGTTTTTGAAATTCCTAGTTTATTACATAGGAGCAAGTTCGTGCGACCCAGTCGTGCATTTTTTTTTATTAAACTATAAATCTTAAAAATTAAACGAAAGAAAAAAATTTTAGCGAAATTCTTGGAACCGTTTTCGTAAAAAATACGATTTTCGAAAACCATTTTTTAACATTAAAAAAAAAAAACTAATCAAAACATAAAAAAGGTTCTCAATAACCATTTTTCGGAAATTTTTTTTCAACCTTTACCTAGTTTTAACTAAATAAATTTTTTTTTGTATTTTTAGTTTTTAAATCTGTCGAACAGTTTTTGAGAAAAAAATATTTATAAAATTTCGAAAAATCGTATGGTTGGTACCGTTATTTTTGGTCTTAAAAAAAAATACGTGTATCGGGGAGGGGGGGGGGGCAATTAAAAATTATATCTACCAAGTTTAAAGAAAATCGGCTGAGCCGTTTAGACTGCAGTCGAACAGATAGAAAGACAGACAGACAGAATTGCGAAACCCACATTTTTGGTCTTTGCTATCAACATAATGTCAACTTTCATCAAAATCTCGAGTTAAATTTTTTTACGAATCCATAAGTTGCCTTATAGTACCTATTAGTCGCAAGTAAAAAAGGCAAGAAAGTTTGTGAGTTCCTAAACTACAAATGGATGCGTCTAATTACTACGACTTATTAGACTGGTGGAAGGACAAAGTAACCGAACCACCGATGACAATGAAATAAATCGATATAGAAATATCGAACATGATTTCCTCAAAGGACAGTTTGATGTTTTTACAGAAGTTCCCTTGCCATACTCAAGAAGTAAAACGATGCGTTAAGCTTGTTACCGAAGCTTCATTATCTGTTTGTGGACAAGAGGCAAGAGATGGCTACATTAGAGCAAAGATCAAATCTTGGCCAGAATCATCATTTTTTGAAATAAAATCTCAATATTTCAACCGTACTGAAGGTCCAACAACTTCTTTTTGAAGCAATTACACTTATTTTATATTTTATTTAAAATATTTGAATGCAATTTATTTCACACCCTTTGAGATGCCCATTGTTTTGCTTTTACTTCAAAGTTCTACTCTAACGCGCCATCTGAAGATGTTGACGTGGAAGACTGAAATTTTAAATTTATACATTTAAGACAATGGGGCAACAATTTATAATACACAAAAAAAAAATCGTTCCACCCTAAGTTAAACTCTGTATTTCTAAATTTTTTAAATGCAAAAGTCTATACTTCAAAGTTCCATCAATTCATAATTCAGGAATTTAAAATTCGAGACAGCAAAAAAGTCCTCTGGATTCCTGCCAAAAAATCAACGCTTAACAGTTTTCAACTCACTAGGTTGAAGTTCTCTACGAGCTAATGTACCTCTAGTTTATTTTGTTCTCCTCTAAAACACAACGTTTCATGCTTTCTTGTGTCCTTTTTGATCGTAGGTTACTTCAGAAATTCAACAAAACTGAATGCTCCACTGATCAACAAACAGTAATTTCGTATCCTAGAAAAACATAAATGTTGTTTTTGTATAACTGGAAGCCCATGTGTGAAACAATTCAAAGTCTAAACAATCGGGAAATTATAAGGTACACAAAAAAAATGTATGTTGTCTTAGAAATTTCAAAACAAACAAAATTCCAAAGGACGAACCCCATAAAATATTGACGTCTCCAAAATAAACTGAGCCAAAACTGAGAACAAAAATATTTCAAAATCCCTTGCAGGGCTGTTTATTTCAACAAAACAAAATCCTTTACCTAACCTTAAATTATTTGTGTATTTTCTAACTTTTTAAACTTTAGCAGCGTGATTTTTTGTCTCGATTTTATTGCCTATGTTCGTGTTAGCAAACATGAACAATTTGTTATCCTTGAGATACTTTTATTTTTCTTATTTTCAGATTTAATATCCACATTGACTTCTTTGGATATTTCTGACCATATTGTCGTCGGCTTAAATATTATTGACCTCTTTTATCACAATTTAGCAGGGACCATTTTTTCATATTTCACCGAAACTCCGAGGACATCAGGATGTCATTCGATTTTTCATCTGAATACATTTCCCGCAAACAAAAAAAAAATAAATAAATATCAACTTTTGTTTCTTGGGGTCATTTTCCATTCGAGTCGGATTCTCTAAGAGGTTTCCAATAAAATTTATAAAAAAGAAAATTCAACCTTATCCAGATTTTGAGATTTTCTTATTTATAATTTTTGTGTTTATTGTGTCCCTAGATTTAGTTGCCATAAAACTGATGTTATCGTTTGTCGGGATGGCTGATGATGACGAAGGGAAACCCTTTTTTTGTTTCCTTAGCTACGTGTACCTGCCGATGGGGTATTTTTCGTGGATATAACCGGAAAAATATAATAAAATTGTTTATTTTATATCTTTTGGCGCAGAAGGAAAATTAATTTAAAGGTAACACAAGCGTAATAAACGCGATGAACTTGATTTATTTATACTTCGTTTTCGAGGAAGCTTGCGAGCAAAAAAAAAGGTAATAAATCAAAAATACGATAGGAGATTGCAAGAGGAGATAATTTAATTAGCACCTGATTAAGCATACATTAAAATATAGATATGAAATATTTCATTTGCTTCGTAATAGTGATTTAATTTTGTTATGATAAGTTAATTAAATTCTACTATTCAATCAACGTTAAGCGAAAGTTTTTCTTCCTCTTTTTTTTTTTGTTAGGGAAGGACTAATGTATCCCTAATCCACACAACGACAAGATTGATTATATTGCAAATGGAGGTGTGATTTTGGGGTTTTATATCCCCTGTCAATCAGGGAAAATATTAACAGATAGTCGTGGAGGATTTTTTGTCCGCATAATATTTCATCGGTCACTAGCTTGACGAAGGTCTGAAAAGGAGGCTCAAGAAAAGTGATGAGCTTAAGGCGACATTTCTGCCGATATATGATGGAGTAAACAGAACCGAAAAAAGACATTTTTTTAATTTAAATTGATGTTAATGTTATTGATTTTATGAGTAACAGAATAAAAGCTTATTTGTTGTTACTTTAAGCAGGGATACGCAGCGATCCTGAACACAATGGCTCTTTTGTTGAAAAAAATTGTTTTCCACTGCAATTCTTGACGAAAATTAATAAAATTTGGTACACATCTTTGTTTTGTTAAAGTTTAAGAAATTCAAAACTAAAAAAAAAATAAAATGCACGAATGGGTCGCACGAACTTGCTCCTATGTAATAGACTAGGAATTTTAAAAACAAATGTTATTAGAGAAAACTTTTTTGAAATATTGAATTTTCCAAACCAAAAATGATTTTTTTTTTAATTCAAAAAATATTTTTTTTTTTAAGTTTTGAGATGCAATGGTTTTTAGTCTTCTTAGAAGCATCTCTACAAAAAATTTAATTAAAATCCGTTATGTTGATAATGAGTACTTCAAAATTTAAAAAATGGTTCTGTGGTAGGTACATGCTGTAATATCTTATTTTAAAATTTTCTTATTAAATTATAGATCGTTAAAATTAATTGAAAGAAAAACTTTTTTTTTCAAAATTCTAGTGGCCGTTTTCGAGAAAAATACGATTTTTGAAACCCATTTTTTTTAAATTTTTAGCGTTTGTATGGTAGGTACCTTTATTTTTAGGTAAAATAAAACTTTTTTCCATACATCTTGCAGAATATGTTGAGAAACTTTTATTTATCAAGTTTAAAAAATATCTAGCGTAAGGTTTTCGAAATATTGAGTTTTGAAAAAAAAAAAAATTTAAATCCAAAAATATTTTGAAAATTTGAATACACAATTCTATTTAAGTTCTTAGGGAGTTTCAGCAAAAAAAAAAAAAATGATCGAAATCGGTCGTCCCGTTTTTGAGAAAATCAAAAATAAAAAAATGGTTCTTCGGGGGTACCCTAAATGACAATTTTTCGGAAAAAAATTTTCAACCAGTACCTAGCTTTAACTAAATTATTTATTTTGTATTTTTATTTTTTGAATCTGTCGAACAGTTTTTAAGAAAAAAAAATTTACAAAATTTAAAAAAAACATCGTATCGCAGGTACCGTTATTTTTGATCTTAAAAAAAAAGGAAAAAAAGTGTGAGCGGAAAAAAATCGAAAATGATATCTACCAAGTTTGAAGAAAATCGGCTGAGCCGTTTAGGCTGTAGTCGAACAGACAGACAGGCAGACAGAATTGCGAGACCCACTTTTTTGGTCTTCGCTATCATCGTAATATCAACTTTGATGAAAATCTCGAGTTCGATTTTTTTTACGAATCCATAACTTGCCTTATAGTACCTATAAGTCGCAAGTAAAAAACATACTTTCATTTAAATCGGCTATGTTGAAAATGAGAAATTCAAAAATAAATCACTATTTTAAAGTGGATAATGGCTTAGTTTGTAATTGTTTGATATTATTATTACTATACTTAAAAACTAGCACCTTACAGCTTTTTGACACTTTTGTCAATCTAAATATACCTACTATAGAATTGTTAAAAAACTCTATGAAAAATCTCGAATTTTGATTATTATTTTGTTCTTCTATCTATTAATTCTACCGATATGCTATCCATATATGCAAGTCATATAAGGTCCTAGCTTTTAAGTTTTTAGAAAAATCGTTATTGTTGTTTTCGAAATCTATGTAGAGTTAAAAAAAAAAAAACAAGCAATTAATAAAATGTCTTTTAAATATAATTTAATAACTTTTTGTGAAAACAAACAGTCACAAAATTTAAATAATTTCTATTAAAATTTAGGTACGGTTTATTTAGAGTTATTTAAATAATTATCTTACTTGCGATATATTATACGTATGTACATATACATATGTAGGTAGCATAAAGCAAGTTAAGAATATTCAAAACTATATTGAGGATAAACAGACAAAAAAGTGGGTCAAGCAATTCTGTTTGCCGTCTGTGCGACTACAGAACAAACGGCTCGCCCGATTTTCGACAAACCCCACACGTATTTTTCTTCTTTAAAAAAAAAAAAACAAAAATAACGTTGCCAGACATACGATTTTTTTTTTTAAATTTTCTAAAATATTTTTTTTTCTCAAAAATTGTTGACAAATTTAAAAAATAAAATTCTTGCTCTTATGTTAAAATACTTTGGAACTTAAATTGTTTATAAATATAAAAGTATGGATTTTATTATATCCAAATGTTCATATGCATTAAATTGTCATATCTAGAAAAATATGAATTTACTCGGATACAAACAAATTTTAAAAGTTGTTTTATTATTTAATAAATTTTCTATATAAGGAATTTCTCTAAAATTTAGTAATAATGATTTAAGGAGAAATAATTTCAAAAAGTAATCGTGCAAATGCTTTCAAAATATCGATTTTTCAAAACAAATTTTATATAAAATATTATATTAAATTCAAAGGAGCTCATGTACCAAAATGTTGTTCAAAATTGTTAGAGCAGTTAATGAAAAAGTCGAAAATTAGAAAAACCGTCCTATGAAAGTTTTACCTTTAATAACATTGGCGCAGAATTTTAATTGAATTAGTACGATGCTAAAGCTGTTTTGGTATGATACTAGTTTAAAACAACGAATTTGCAAATTTTAATCGAATATAACATCATAATTTATCTACCCTTTTATTAAAGTTAAAATCATCGAATACCTACTTTTTTTTTTTTTAGTATCGTGCTAGCTTCATATGACTCTTTGACTTTTGCAAACATCAAAAAAGGTTCGTGTACTTACTTTTTTACACGAAATGTCATTGTTTTAGGTGTGTTCAGAAGCAATTTATTAAGAAAATTCTTTTAGTACGATACTAGTTAGAAAATGTTTAAAATTAAGAATAAGTTAGTAAACTACTATAAAGTTAGCAAATTGTTTTTTTTGCGCGATTCTTTTTTTAAGTTTTTCACCAAAATGTAGTCCAGGCGTGTAAAAGCACACCATTTTTTTATCAAAATGCTTACAGCCGTTTTCGAGATAAATATGCTGTACAGTTACCGTTAGTTTTTGAGCCTAAGCAAATTTCAATTTCTTCTCTAGGAAATCACCGAAGACCCTTAAGTACTGCATGTCGAGGTACAGAAATACAGACAGACAGACAGACAGATGGAATCGCCGGACAAACACATTTTTCTGGTCTCTATCATCGTAATGTCAACTTTGATCAAAATCTCGACTTGGATATGCCAAAGGCGTACAGTACCTTTATCGCAAGTAAAATTCAGAAAATTTCATATAGCTAAAGCTAGGTTATTCTGGAGAAAAAATGTCGGAAAATGGCCTCCAAAAAAGTTTGGATAGTAGATACAACTGAAGCACATCTTTTCTCTATAAGTGCTACTTTTGAAAAATTTTACATCAATCAATGCAACTACTTCTTGTGTTTATGCATCTGTTCATTAAAATCAAAACATTAAACCAACAAAAACGATTTGTTTGGTTTCCATAATGTTGTTTTATAATATTTTCGTTATTTTAAAAAAAAAATAAGCCATTACAACTAAAATTTTGTATTAAAAAAAAATTTATAGTATTGCGATACTGATATTTGCTCTAATTTATAAGATATTGTATCTTACTGAGTAATATTGTAATGAATATAAATCTAATCTAAATCTTATAACCCAGTAAGTGCAACAACCTCGGTTATTGCAACTGCCTTAATTTCTATTAGTTGCGTAAATCGAGTTTGTACTGTATTGTGTATTCAAATTTTCAAAAAGAAAGTAAAAAGTTTTTTAATACAATTTACAAGATATGAGATATTTTTTTATTAAAAAGGTTTTAAAAATTTTGTATATAAAAGCTTGTTTTTTTTTTAAGAAACCGCTACACCGACTTATAGTTTTAGTCCTAGCATATATTTAAGAAAAATCACATGGCATTCTGTTTTTATCTCTTTATACTAATAGTATAATGAAAAATTAATTTTATGCTTAAAAACTCTTTTCGCGAATAACATTCATTTTTAAAATTATTAGTTTTTTACATAAAAGTTATTTGTGCAACCCAGGCGAGCATTATATCTTTTGTGAAGATTGCCTTAATTTTAGGTTATTCTCATTTATTTCTTTAATAGTTTAAACGATTTTGTTAGAAAATTGCAATTTCTAATTAGTTCTATAAGGCGGGGGACTTACTTATGTATTTCTATGTTTTCAGAACGTTAGCTAGCCCTAGTCCAAAAATTGCACCAATTTGTGACTCGATGAAGAGGTTTTTCCAATATTATTCTTAGATTTTTGGAGGCCCAAATGAGACAGTTTCATTTGTTACCAAGCCCAGCCAATTGAAAATAAGCCTCGTAAGTCAGGCATGGGTTTCGGTTGCTTTCAAAAAGTGTGAAAAACAACGTAGTCTCTGGTCAAACAACATTTTTTATGTTTCCATAAGTAACGCAGTTGACTCGATTATAATATAATAAATAACTAAGAATGTTAGTTTGATTGAAAAACTTACTTACTATACTCACTAGGGTAACCCTAGTGGGGCATAGGGCATCCACAAAGTCAGTTCGCCATCGTGTTCGGTTCCTGGATATAAGTCGCAACTCCCTCCAACTCTTGCCTAGTTGGGCTGACACCTCCTCGACTGTCCTTTTCGATGAGCTTATCGGTCGTGCAACTCTTCTTCCTTCTTGAGTGAGTGGATTTCACTGCATTGCATGCGCCACAATACAGTTGTCGCCTTTTCGAAGGGTGTGTCAGATCCACAGCCACTTTCGACGTCGTATAAATAGTCAATAGGTTCCTGACCCATTTTCCTGAGGAGCTCTTCGTTTGATATACGATTGGGCCAGAAAATCCTAAGGATGTTTCGTAGACATCTATTAATGAACGTTTGCAGCTTCTTAGTGACACCTACTGTTACTTTCCAAGTGCTGCAACCGTAAAGTAAAACGGATTCGACGTTGGATCGAAACCGCCGTAGCTTTGTTCTTAAGCTAAGAGAGTTATTCCTCCATATATTTCTAAGCATACCGAAAGCAGCCTTTGTCTTCCCGATTCGACTGCTGATGTCCTGTTCGGTGCCATCGGTAGAGATGATACTTCCAAGGCATTGAAAGCTCTGTAATTTCTCTACCGGTTGTTGAGAAATATTAATGGGAGAAGATGACTGGTTCCGAGGCTGTTTATTTTTGTTTTGCCGGAGTTGATTTTCAGCCCCAAGATTTCAGCTTCTCTCTCCACCCCTGGTGTCATTTGGTTGAGATCCATGATCCTATGAGAGAGCAAGCATACGTCGTCTGCATAGCCTAGATGTTTCAGATGTGACGTCAGTGTCCATCGAGTCCCTCCTTTTCCCCTCAAGGCCTCTCACAGGACAACGCTTATTAGTTATCACCAACAGAAACAATATTGGTGACAGAATGCAGCCCTGCCTGACTCCACTTTGGACTTCAAACTCTTCTAACAGCCTCCCTTCGTGCAAAACTTGATATTTGGATCCATCATAAGTTTCCTTAATAATAGCTATTAATTTATACGGGATACCCCTCCTGGGTAAAGCAAGCCAAATAAATTCTTTATTGAAGCCATCGAAAGCCTTTTCAAAGTCAATGAATAGCAGGTGAAGAGTTGATCGATATTCGACGAACTGCTCAATTATGATACTTAAAGTGTTTATATGATCAAATGATCGATATTAGCCGAGAAACAAAGTAATAAACCTAGTGACTTACAAATCTCAATTATTCCTGTGTGCGTAACCATGCAGGGGACCTACAATTTTCTGCCGATTCCGAACGGCTAATAAGCCGCACTTTTCATTATAAGGGATACTCTTAGAGAATATATCAATTCCTCACAAGAGGCAGTACACCTTTGAACCACTTTATTTCAGTAAAAAATTTTATTATAATAATTTTTTTCTTTAAATTAAGCGAGTAGTTGCTCGGTCAAAAAAATTTACTCGATTTATTTATTTTAACTAAGTAAACTGGTTAAAATTTTAATATTAAAAAATTTTCTCGTTTGATTTGAATAAATGGTCTTGACTGAAAGAACACATCTAATTCCTTAGTGTTACTGCCTAAAGACTGTTTAAAGTGTACACCAATTCGATACAAACAACCAAGCAGATTTATTTAGCTGACTGGTGTAATTTTAACCGGTAAAGTTCGCAGGTGTAAATTAGCAGTATCACTTCTTTAATTTTACATGAGTTGTACTTCAATTCTTATGATAATTAAGACTGCAGTGAAAAGTGGGTTTGAGTATCCCAAATTAAAATATCAAAATCGGCACACGTACGTTTTTAGTCAAACTTTTAGATAAATTTTTGACGAAAAATTTCTCTAACTAAACGAAAAATCATTTTGTTAAGGTTGAGCCAAACAGGGCGGGTAGATTTTGACAGTTAATGGCAACCATGTTGTTTTATCTTTTGTTGATTTTCCCATTTTTTGATTTATTCAAATCCTTAGGACATATCACCATGGTAGTTTATATTTAGTTGGAAACAGGCCCTCATATTAGGCCACGAAGCGCTTTTTAGGATGTAAGAGTTACTTCATCGATGAGACCGCTTCAGAATGTTTCGAGAGGGAACATTGTCCTGATGATTTTTGGACTCGTCTGCATGGATTGAGTTTCGAGGAGAAGAATTGTACGGTACAGTTCCATCAACCTGATCAAACGAGTGAAAGTACAATGACTAAGATGGCTGTGTCTGCGAATCATTGGAAGTCTTCGAAGCAAGTATAGAGAGACGGGCGGCGCGGTAGAAGCACACCGCAACAGGTGTTAGAGGACCTCAACCAGGCTTGCGTGACTGGACGCACCTAGGGTTCGTTTAGGCTGCAGAAACTTGTTAGTTGGGGCCTTGTTATAACCCGGACTGCAGCTCTATCTTTAGTTTGTACACAAGTTAACAAGGGTACGTCAATAAACAAAATTGCTGGATTTTTGACGACAATAACCCATCACACGAGGTCCGCCAAGGAACAATGTATCTTTAAAAAGTAACTACTTGGTTTGGTTTGTGAGCCGGCAAAATCATATTACAATCAATGGACAGTCTTTCTGATCGGTTTCTTTTCGACCAAGTTGAACGATATGGATGAAGACAAAAAAGGGAAAAACAACTTACTTTAGCTTTTATTGAATAATACCTAAATACATACAAAATTTAAGCTACATCAAACACCCCTAAGACGACATCTTACCTGGTCTTCCCTATCTAATATCATAAGTTTATGTCACTTTAGGGCTTAATAATATATGAATACGCAGTCTCCCCTAAGTATACCTTCCTGCCTGTAGTACCGAACTGAAGTATTAATTCCCTAAGCCAATATTGAACACAAAAAGGAACATCTTACCATTTAAATAAATAATCGAAATCTTAAATCGAATTTTCTTCTCTCTTCCCGAACTTATGACGACTGCCACACAATTCAATAAAACAACACACACAAAAAAAACAACAACGACAATGTTCACAAATCAATTACATCCAATATGGCGGCAGCTCACATGTCCTTGTAAATAAACCATTTATTCCTTATAGCATTAAAAATTGAGATCTCTCATATTTTGTGTATCCTTCCGTCTCTTCGCATTGAGGGTTGATAAATTAAAAAAAAAAGACAAAAAAGTCAACAAGAGTCGTTTTTCTTTTATCGAAAAAAAAATTAACTTAATCAAAGATTCAATAAAAAAATTTCCGATTTTTACAAGGATGCGAGGGTTTGATCTATTCCGCCCAATCCATACTACACATGACGGCCTCACTCAAACTGATTTATATTTCACCATCTTCTGCTTTTCCCTATTTGTTCGAAAAGTTGGTGCAGTCGCTGTTATAACATCCCACACCTGAGACCCCTCCTCCACTGCCTCATCTACCTGAACTCGAGCCTTGAAATATTAAGTCCTATTTTAAAAATTGAATAAATTCGCAGAGTCAACGCTATCTACACATAGGTGCCACATAAACACTGCTGCCAGCAATGTATGAAGCGGGCTGAAAAGTTTCGAAGGACCTTTCTTTTGATATTGGCGTATCGTTCCTCCAGATTTCCATACTGACATTGATAAATGAAAAATTAATCGAATTCCGTACACCTTGAACACAGATTCTCGTTCTCTGAATAGCGAGCGTCCAATAAATAAATGCCATCAAGATTTTATGCACAGCAACAGCAATCATGTAGCCCAGCGAGTCCTTTTGGCAATCTGGGTTTCGTTCTTTATGGCATAAGGACTCATGAAAAACTTTACCTTTTCACTATTTTTTTTGCTGTTGTTTGAATGGAAATTGATCGAAATACACTCAACTCACCGAGAAAGGACGAGAACTCGCTATGGTCCACCAAATAATGCCCTACCATTTGCTTGGTATAGTTTATTCGAGGACGATGTCTGTGTTTATTATTATCCTGCCAAAACATGCTAAATACGATTTTTATCTTTGAAAAATGACACGAGGTAGTGGCAGCAATGAATATATAATAAGGCAGGCAACTTGTGGCAAGAATGAATTTGTCTTCCTTTGTTGGGACTGTGCGATGTGTGCAAAGGGTCTTTTTCTTCTATCTTGGTTCTGAAGCAAAGGAGGTGTATGCGTCAAACATGTCTTGAGTTCTGATTTTTTTTGTTTTTTTTTTTAAGAACAACACATGATTATATTAGGTGTTTCCATATGGAGAGGAGCTTAGCAGGATTTTGCTGAATATTATATAGATATTTTTTGTTTAGGCCAACTTTTATCCAAAAAGCTGAATAAATAAAATGTACCTACCTTTTCTCTGATTTTCGCAGGCCTTAGTGTGGAACAGAATAAAGGTGTTATGTTTATTTAGGTAAACAAAAAACACTACACACTCTACCTTCTATACAAATAAAGGTACAATTTTATGCAGGTATGTGTGTAAGAACAAAGCCTCTGCTGTCAAGAGAAGAAGAATACATTTAACGGAAGAGGATTAGTAGGAATTTGTTTGGTATCTAAGGCCGCAAACGGAATACCTAACAAAGAGAATTCGTTGGATGCGTTGTATTTACATTAGAAAGTTAAGTTGAAGTTGTCAATTTGAGGATTTGTGTTTGAGCTCGTGGAACATTATATAAGAAATGAGATTAACATTGTTCGGATATTCAAACAGTTTATTTGTTTATTCGTATTGGATTTGATGAAACTCTGCATATCTCTATCCACATAATTACTAATTTCAAAGGCTACAAATTTTATAGATATATTTATACTTGCGACTTTATAGGTACAAAAAGGCAAGTTAAGCATTCGTAAAAAAATCGAACTCGAGATTTTAATCATTAAGAAGATAGCGAAGGCGAAAAAAGTTGGTCTCGAAATTCAGTCTGTCTGTCTGTTTTTTCGACTGCAACCTAAACGGCTCGGCCGATTTTCTTTAAACTTAGTAGATGGTATTTAAAATTTTGTCCCCTACAGGTTTTTTTCTTTTTTTAAGACCAAAAATATCGATACCTGCCATACGACTTTTTTTTCGAAATTTTATAAGTAGATATTTTTTTTTCAAAAACGGTTTGACAGATCTAAACAAAATACAATAAAATTTTATTTAGTTAATGCTAGATAATGGTTGAAAAAATATTTCGGAAACTCCATGCTAGATTTTTTCTAAACTTGGTAAATAAAAGTTTCCCAATATAATCTACAATATGTGGGAAAAACAAATTTATTTTACCTTAAAATAAAGGTACCTACCATACAAATGTTAAAAAATGGTTTTCAAAAATCGTATTTTTTTCGAAAACGGCACCTAGAATTTTTAATTTTTTTTTTATTTTAATGAATATTTATGATCTTTAATTTAATAAAAAAAAAATCAAATTAAGATATTACTGCCTGTACCTCCACGACTTTTTCGAATTTTGAATTTCTCATTAACGAAATTTTTTACAGAGAAGCTCCTAAAAAGTTTGAAAAACATTGCGTTTCAAAACTTAAAATAAATATTAAAATATTTTTTGAATTTTTGAAAAAAAATTACTTTTTTTTTTTGGAAAGTTCGATATCTCCATATTTTTTTTGGAAATTTATTTCTTATTCGTACAATAATAAAAGCTTTAAATTGGCGTGCCACATTTTTTTCTAAAAAATATTTTAAACATTTTGGTATAAACCAAATCTATCTGACAACTTATGTTGTATTAAAGGTTATAAACTTTTTAGATCAGATCGACGTGATTCTAGAGGTGGTGGGGTGGCCATTTATGTTCGCAATACATTAATTCATCGTCTTATTTTATGTGCAGACAATTCATCTGCTGTAGAATATTGTTTAATTGAAATTTTTAATGGCCGTAATAAATGCTTGGTTGGTGTTGTGTACCGTCCAAATAAATATATTGATTTTTCATGTTTGTTTGATACCTTGGAAAGTATTTCATCTGACTATTCAGAGATTATTTTATGTGGAGACTTTAACTGCGATCTACTCAATAAAGAATCGTCAAAACCATTTATTGATGGAATTAACAGTTTAGGTCTTACAACAAAAAATTTTAGCACTCCCACTCATTTTGCAAATAATAGTGCTACACTTTTAGATTTATTTTTAACAAATGACACTGATAATATTTTATTTTATGACCAAATTCCGGCCCCTGCTTATTCGAAACATGATTTAATATTTGTAACGTTAAATATTGTTCCAAAATCTCAACAAATTCAATTTGAATACCGGGATTTTAATAATATTTCGTACGAACAACTTGAATATGACATCTTACAAATACAATGGCAACAATTATATTTAACTTCTTCTGTCAATGAACAAATATTATTTTTGCAAAACTCGATTCAAAATTTGTTTGACAAACATGTACCACTCAAAAAAATGGTTTCAAAAAATCAAAGCAGTTCGTGGTTTACAGCAGAAATTCTGGAATTGATTAGAAAAAGAGATATTGCTTATAAGCAATGGAAGCGCTTTAGACTTTTCGAACTGCGTAATACTTTTCGAATCCTTCGTAATGAAGTTACTTCAAAAATTCGAAAAGCAAAAATACAAACTTACTCTAAGCTACTAAGTACAGATCTTCCATCGAAAGCTCTTTGGAAAAATATTCGGGAACTTGGTATTGGACGTCAACAAATTATGTGCCCTGTTGAAACAAACCCAGATGACCTTAACACTAATTTCGCCAAAATTCAAACTGCGTCGCAGGATCCCGTTGAAAGACCTGAAGATATCCCTCGGTTAAATAACTTAAACCATAGTTTTCATTTCCAAGGTATAGATCAAGTGGACGTAGTTTTAAACATCCTTAAAATAAAGTCAAAAGCTACTGGTTTTGATGAAATGCATCCTGTGTTTATAAAAATAATTTTGCCACATATACTACCCTCTTTAACACACATTTTCAACACCATCATAATGACATCCACTTTTCCTAATAAATGGAAAGACGCCAAGGTAATTCCTGTCCCTAAAAAACAAAATTCTCGATCTCCACCTGAATATAGGCCTATTTCCATCCTTCCTTTTTTATCTAAAGTCTTAGAAAAAATACTTCATGCACAAATCTTAGCTTTCCTTAAACAAAATAATCTTCTATGTATTAACCAATCTGGGTATAGAAACAATCACAGCTGTGTATCTGCTTTACTCAAAGTTACTGATGATCTACGTTGCGCTATTGATAAGGACCATGTGTCTTTCTTGGGATTATTAGATTTTTCAAAAGCCTTCGATACAGTGAACCACAAAATATTAATTTCTAAAATAAAACATTTTTTTAACTTTTCAGACTCTTCAGCTAAGCTCATACTTTCATACCTCTCTGAAAGGCGACAAGCTGTTGTTGTTGGCAATCGTGTATCAAGTTTTGTGAACCTTTTCACGGGCGTTCCTCAAGGATCAATTCTTGGCCCGTTGCTATTTTCGATGTACATTAACGATTTGCCTTCTCAAGTCGAGCATAGTTCTATTGACCTTTATGCTGATGATGTACAGATTCGGTTAAGTTGCAAGTTAGGATTAATTGAAAATGGTGCTGTATTACTGAACAGCGATCTAAATAAAATCATGTATTGGTCAGAAAAAAACTGTTTAAAATTGAACCCGTTAAAATCTAAATGTATAATTATTTATAAAAACGAGCTTGATTTAAGTTATTTCCCTTCAATTCACATAGGTAATACAAATATTGAGTATGTTGATAGAATTAAAAACTTGGGAATCTGGTTCAATTCCACATTAAGCTGGGACTACCATATCCAAAGTATAATTGGAAAAATCTACGGTAGCCTCCGGAGTTTGTCTTATTCGAAACAATTCACTCCGCAAAATATTCGATTCCGGCTAGCAAAAACTCTGATTATTCCAATAATCACATACGGTGCTCAAATTTTCTGTTGCCTAAGCTCAGAAAAGAAAAGGAACTTAAATGTCGCTTTTAATAACATCATACGTTACGTTTACAATCTCAAACGTTTTGACCATGTTTCTGAATATAAAGAAAATTTATTAGGATGTACTTTAAACGCATACTTGAATTACATAACTTTAAAAACTCTGAATAATGTTGTCACTAAAAAAGATCCACCTTACTTATACAACAAGTTAATTTTTTCAAATTCAAATAGATCGTTTACTTTTATTCAACCAACACATACATGTTTAGCAACTAAACGACAATTCTTTGTGTGTGCTGTTAGACTATGGAATTCTCTACCATTAGACATTAGAAAACTACGAGGTACTTTAAATTTTGATAAAATGCTCTTTAGGTATTTGGCTAACAATCCTGATAATTCTTAAATAAAATTAAAATAAAATAAATAAGTATTTTTTTTTTCTCTCTCATGTAAATTGTATTATTGTAAAATTGTAAAATAATAATTAGTTTGTTGTATTGTTAAAATAATTTATAAATTGGTTTAACTTTTGCTTTTTAAAGACTTAAGTCTGTTGTAAAAGATACTTGAATAAATAAATGAAATGAAATGAAATGAAATGAAATGAAA
The DNA here is from genome assembly GCA_963931855.1 of Philhelius festivus. NCBI lineage: Eukaryota > Metazoa > Arthropoda > Insecta > Diptera > Syrphidae > Philhelius > Philhelius festivus. The sequence goes on along the minus strand of OZ007554.1, from coordinate 212,369,901 downwards.
TGAAATGAAAAAAGCTTATTTTTTTAAGAAACCACTACAACTTTGTTCTTGCATAAATTCATATTTGCATAGCAATTATACAATACAATATTATACATTTTATTTTTATTATTCGTTGGTGCAAACGTTGCGCGCGTTTCGCCCATTTCAAAGTCTAGACGTAGTGGCCCTTCACAGTTGACGTTTGGTGACTAAATTTGATATGACCGGTCGGTAATCAATCAATACGTTAAAGGAACGCAAGATCGACACGGTCCGTGAAAGTGTACAGCAGAACCTGATGCTGTGGGCAAATTGTGCCAACTTTTGGAGGAGTTGAATAATTTTGATCTTTTTTTTAAATAAAAGTAAAGCCCACAATTTCGTGAGTCTCAACAAAATTGCTACACAGGGTATTTCAGATTTTTTTTGTTGAAATATGACTTTTTAAAACAAGAATATGATAAAAAATGTAAAACAAAAATTATTTGTATTTTTATATTATTTAAGTTTATAACACTTTTTTTAAGTTTTATTACCTTCAAAAAAACATTTTTTTAAATGTTTAGGAACCAAAATATGGGTGATTCTACAAACGATGGAATTTTCGGCGGCCCAAGAAATATTTTAAAAGCCGTTCAATTATTTAATCTAATTTTTTTTTATAAAATTAAATCTGATTGATATCAACCTGGCCGAACAATATTATTATGGTGACCTTATTTTATTTTGCTCAAAAAATTCTTCAAGGTTTCTGATTCTCAGTCGCCTGATGTGTCCCCAGTGCGTTTTCGCAAAGAAAAATTATTACCGTTCTCTTATTTCAGGTCCCATACTAAGATGAATTCTACCGAAGTTACGCCAAATAATACATCTTTGCTACGAGTTAGATAAATATTTTTTACTAATTGATTTTATAACAAAAAAATATTAACTAAACTTTGTCCCCCGTAATTATATCAGTCCCCTGGACTATTAAAACAGTCGAAAATATCAATAACTAGGATATCGATCGAATTTCCAGCACTGACAATTTGAAGTACCAAGTCTCCTTACAATAAAACCGTGGTGCAACTCGATCCTGTTTCTTATGTTAGTATTGTGAAAAAGACATTTGTGCAAGAAGTCGTGGATTGTCCGTTTAGTTTATCAGTCCTTTGGTAAGTTTTTATGAAACAAATTTGTATGTAAGTAGGCATCTTTGTTTTTTATTTTAGATTGATTCTAAATTAAAAAAAAAATATTTAATTATAATATATTATACTCTTTTAATAAAATGCTAAATAATATTTATCAACCATGAATTTGTATGTTTATGAAGACTAATTAAATTTAATTTCTCTATTCTAATGTATACCTAAGTCATATTTAAGAAAAAATGAAGACTTATTCAGTCTTGTTAAAAAAAACTCAGTCCCCTGAACATCCATTTTTCAAAAAAATGTCGTTAAAGTCGCCATTTTTTATTTTTTTAACTGGCCGCTTTCCACAACGTAAAGAGACGTTCTAATGATCAACTAGAGCAACTCTTATGACTTTTGGCCTCCAAAAATGTCGTGCAAAAATTTGTATCATTTTATTCCATTGTTTGTAGAATCACCCATATACAAAGTTTTTTCAGAAAACTGCAAGAATTTTGGGAGCAAAACAGAGAAGATCAACTTTTAAGAATGTTTTTTGAAAGGGCCACGGAGTGGTTCGTTTAGGTTAATGGGGGCTGACAGTTGATTTTGTTACCGTCACACTTAGATCAATGTAGATCCGTTGTGATACCCTAGGGGTTGTGGCCCCTATTTGTTGTAACCTATGATAATCCTATGCCGGGTGTTGATGAGTTTCAACAAGCTTTAGCCTGAAATATGGGAGGGTACTTTTAAGTCATTGAAGAAATGTCTTTCATTACATAATCATCTGGTTGAAGGGAGGTAGACGCCTTTTAAGGACGTGGTCCTTTCCTTTACTCCCACTTGAGAAATCATCCCTACACCAGGCCCGTAAGAGCGTGTGGCTCCTTACAACGTCTGGTAGATGAGTTTGATATGTCAGTGTTTGGTGTATACGTTCGTTTGTTTGGTCAATATAGCTGATTGAGTTGAAGGGACTGTCCCTTTTCCCAAGAGGATTTAATAATCTTAGGAAGAGCTGGCCCCATCAACTCACTGACACTCGTGGTCACCGCAGGAGTGGCAATCGCATGTGTATAGGCGACGTGCCCATTCTCCGCGCCTTGCCACTCCTGCAAGAAACAAGTGTATCGTCAAACGGTTTTCGTTCGTACTATCACTATCGTCTGTGACCATTTTTAGGCGACTTTCAGAGTTTAGGAATTTTCAAGCCATTTTGGTAGCTCGTGATGATACTCACGAGAAGAGAAAGAGATACTTCTTACTCAGTTGGATGATAACGTGGGTCTTTTATTTGCTGAACTAGTCTAGTTCTTGAGTTATAAGACAGAAATCTAGCAAGTTCCATATCTTGTTTGTTATAACTAGAACTTTGCTCTCGATTACCTGTTTAAGTTTCAGGGTGAAACGTGCACTGATGTACATATCTGCCTGATTAAGATCAAGAGTTGATTCTATTTTTGCTAGCTTCTCAGCTCTTTCATTACCTGGGACACCACTGTGACAGAATCTTATGTTGTGCCAGAACCATTAGCTCTTCGGGACATTAAGTTACAAGCTCCGATTTGATTCCAATGGCAGAAATCGCTTTTATTGCCGCTTGGCTCTCAATAAAAAAGCTGATATAAGCTGGTGGCATTGCCATCATTGAGGCTTGTCTAGCAGCTTTCGTCACTGCCAGGACCTGAGCTTGAAAGACACTGTTGTAATCAAGAAGTGTGAATAAGCTGGCTAGTCCAAGGGTTTCTGAAAAGAACCCTCTACCAACACCAGTTGCTATCTTGGAACCGTCAGTATATATTGCTATCATCGATTCGCAGGTTGATGGCTCGTTGAATTGCCAGTCCTTCCTGCTAAGAAAGGTGGTCTTGAACGGCTTGTAAAAGTCAAAACGGGTTGTACATACCCTATTTCCCGTGTATTTTGGTAGAATCTGTGCATGACATATGACCATCATGACCTATTTGATGAGATCGATTTGAGGAATAGTATTGCTCTCTTTTATCCTTTTAATTCTTACAGGCCTAGCGTCTGATACTACTTTGGTAATATCGGCCTTAAGTATTTCGAGATCCTTATTATATTTAACAGCCCAAGATTAACAGTGCTAGTGTTCTGCGCAGCTTAAGTGAATTTTGATAAATGATGAGCACTCAATTATTGATTTCCTTTAGCCTTTAGAATTATTTCTTGTATTTGGTAAATTATTCGTTTCATCTGTCCATTCAAAAGCAATACAAAGAATATTTGACAACCAACCATCATTTTTATTTAAAAATACGAGTTTCGTTCCATCAGCTGCATTCCATCTTTACTTAGCGTTTAAATGAAATGATGACACTTTTTTATCGAATTAAGCTCGAGGGACCAATTTTCGGTTATATTTATTTTTATTTATTCTTTTTATCTATTTGCATTTTTTAGGATACTAAAAAAAGAACTTTCAATTTAAGCTATAAATAAGGAAAAATAACCTTCTTTTATAAAATCTCTATAAAACACAAATAGGCAAAAAGTGGCAGTTGGTTTTCTTTGTTAATGTTTCAGAAATTGTCAAAGATTAAATTTCCGTTGAGTTTAGATTCTTAAAGGTATCTTGTTAATCAACTCAAAATCAAAAAGTTGATTCAAAAAAGCCTTCCGAAAATCTTAAAATTTTGCAATATTAAAAAAATGGATCATATTTGACAAATGACCCTTTTATAACTAAACTGGTAGGCGCCAAGAAATTATAACGGTTTTTTGTAGAACAGTTCAATAAAAGCATTTTTCACTACGGGAGGGGGGGTCTATCTCCCCCCGTTTGGGCGGGAGGGGCAATTTTATAAAAAAGGTACTAAAATGGAAACAAAAATATTAAAAAGTAACGGTAATACTTACAATTAAGTATTATACCTTTTTTTAAAGCCAATGCCCTGTTCTAGATAGTTTTTAAATCAAGGCACAGTTTTTGAAAAAAAAAACGAGTTTTAAACTCAAATTTTGGGAAAAACACATAAAAAAAAATTTAAAGTTTAATTTTTCAAAACTGCAAAGTTATATATTATTTTTTTTTTTCCTAAAATTCATTGCTCTAATTTATTCTTATTCAAAAAGTGATAACTAGATTTTATGTCGTCTAGGTTTTGAGAAAATTGAAAATAACTAAAACTACTTTTTATGGGATATTTGTTTTTTTTTGCCAGCTAACGCATTATGGTGTAACAGTGAGGTATTTAGGGGGGGGGGCTGTTATTGTTTACCAAGGTCATTCGTTATTCAACATTTGTAAGAGTGAAATATTTTTTTCTTTGAATAAATAATGGCGACTAAGCATCCACTACTTCATCCTAAATTAAATAACTTTTCAATATTTCAAAAAAAAATATTTCAAAAGCATCGCGTTCTTAGAAGAAATTGGTCTAATTCCAACTAAAACGTCAACTCCCCCACTGTGTTGCAACTTACCGATAAAGGTAGAAAAATATAAAAATTTCAAGTTTGGTTGGATTTGGCGGTGCTCCGAAAAAATCTCTAAAAAAAGGTGACAAAAAATATAAGAATACAATAAACCCATCTATCGGCACATTTTTCCATGGGCCTCAATATTGGCTAGAGATTCGGGAGGTGCTTGCTATAATTATCTCTTTTGTGATCAAAATGCCTGTAAACACGGTTTTAATACACTGAACATTGAAAAATTGTCTTGACTATTTTTAATTAACACCTGACTTACTCACAAACTGACTGACTGAGACGCGGAATGTCATGCAATTCTACCTCCTCGTGGTGCATTCTTGGTATGAATGAAATCACGGTAGGCAAATACCAAAAATCAAAAATTTCATAAAAAGTAGTTTTAGTAATTTTCAATTTTCTCAAAAACTAGAAGGCACCATTCGGTTCGATTTTAAAAATTTTGAAAAAAAAAAAATTGGTCTAAACTTTTTTATTCATTTTTTTTAACAAAATTTTGAGTTTGCATGCGAATTTTTCAAAAACTATTGACAATAATTACAAAATTTAAATTTAGGATTATAGAACAGACTTCTCGTTTTCAAAACCGGTATATTATTTTATTGTAAGTGTTTTTGTAAGTTTTTTTTTAAATTTAAGTATTTTTTTTTTCTAAAATCGCCCCTACCACCTAAGCGGGACGAGAAAAAAAAAAAAAAAAAAAAAAACAATTTTTATCTTACTTTAAAAATAGGAAAACTTTGACTACTTGTATGGGCCGAATCTTTCGACCCATGTTTAAATATTTGTCAGCTTTTGAAGCTCCCAATATAAATTAGTTTTGGGTTTTAAGCACACGCTAACTATGCGATTTTTTGCAACGGATTTTAAAATGATGGCCCACTGTGGTTACGTGAATTGACCCTACCAAGGTCATATGATTGGTCTCGCTAAAGTTTTTTAGGGAGTTTCCTGAAGTCGCAGGTCTATGCTTATAAGCCACAATCGAACGATGCCCTCAAGATGAACCTAACACAGCCCATCACTCAAATTCAGACGGTTCTATGCGAAAGAACCCGGTGCCACAGCAAGAAACTGGAGGCTGGTATTTGAAGCTTAATGGCATACATTAGCCTTTCAAATTTAGCTAATATCTGTCACACAGATTGTTTTATTCTATTTCAACATCTACCCGACCTTATTGAGAAACCCTTTATCTAAGTATTTAGTACATATTTCGCTGTAGCTGGTACATATTTTTGTACTCAGTACATATTGTTTTTATTTTAAGAAAAGCCCAAAATCAAAAAAAAAATTTATCTGAAAACAAAGTATGCTAGTTGATTTCATTTTAGGAAAAAAATTCCCAAAATTTTCGAATCTGAGGATGTTTACAGTAATTTTTGCAAAAAATTTGGAAGCCTTATATTAACATACAAAGCTCTCAACATTTCTCAAATAAACCACTTAAAATTCCTAAAATTTTAAAAACACTTTCAATCTTAACCTCAAACACTAGGTAGTTTCATTAAATAAACACTTTTACTTAAACAGACAGAACTTTCTCTATCCCTAGAGGGATCAACTTGCACCACACAAGTTGAGGTCATTAAAATAAATTATAATAATTATTCCTCTTCATATTAGTTATATGCATATAATGACATTTTTAAGGTGCCAAAAGCGAGGCTCTGATAAAATCACTTCCACCTAGAGCCTCACATTTACTCAACGATTAAGTGTGCATATCATTTGGGAAATTTGTTTTTGGCTTTTGACAATGTTTAACAGGCGGAACAAAAGAGCACCCTCGCGACACGACATAAAAGGACGACAACTGCCACCGGTCTCTTAGTCAACCATTCCACGCCCAATTCTCACATTGTCACCACTTCGCTTCAGTGTGAAAATTTATGTGGGCGGCATTTTCACACTCGAAAAATGAAGTCACACGACTTTCCAAAAAAAAAAAAAGTATATTTAGCAGAGACTAAGTACATTGAAATTTTCTTTCGTGCTTTGGACGATCCTCACACCCTGCAAATTGCATCCTTGCCATCATACATATTATAAATTTTTGACAAAGCAAAACCTACTCGCTATACTCTAACAGCCGTATTTATTAGAATTCCCTAAACGCGTGAATAGTTATGCAGTGCATAAGGACTTATTCATCCACTATGCAAATTCATATTTATAAAACATTTGCCTACCCTGCATAGTTATAATGAGCTTGTGTCAAATAAAGTACCAAAAAGTAAGAATCTATTACATTTAGCCTTCATAACACTCAGCTGTTTACCAAAAAACAAAAAAAAAAAACATCTTGTCTGTCTATCGAATTTAATAAACAAAAAGGAAACTACCAAAAGCTAAAATAATTCCAACAATTAACTTTGATTCATCAGATAAAGTATGTTATTATCTCTAGCACAATACTGGAAATGAAATTGTTATTCATTTCATTATAGCTGGAATACTCCTCAGACAAGTTCTTGAGGATACAATTCAATAATGCAAGATAATAATTACAACACTAACACACCGGTTGAAGAAGGATGCGTGGAGAGACATCACAAACAAGTATATTTATCTATTTAATTACAAACAATTTTCAATTCAATTTGTTTTTAATATATTAGTATAACATTTTTGTTTCAATAAATAAAAATAACACAAAGTTTTAGTTTCAATATTAAGTCAAAGGCATTTTTTTTGTTGATAATCTTTATAATTCAATGTGATGTCAAAGTGAATGTGACAGTTCAATACTAAAATGTCCTTATGTAGGCACTATTCAACCTCCAAACGCGTTTAGCTTATAATGCCCCTATTCAACGTCACATAAGTTTTATAAATAACGATTTTGCGTTTAGAGGCATTATAAGGGTTGCATAGCCTTATGTACTCACTATAATGAGTTTATAAATATGGCTGTAAGACTCTGCTACTCGGCATTGCACAGAGGCAGAACCATCAAATGGCAAAGGTAGATTGAGGCGCACACATATCCTTGAGTTTTATTAAAATTTCATTAAATTGAAAGCAATTAATGGGAAACGTCATCGTCAGGACGATCACATGAATGTGTTGTTGCCAAAGGAAGTGAAAATTATATAAAACTAGTTAACGGTAAGAATCCTCTTATTATATCCCCATCAGGATATGTGTGAGAGGTGAAACAGGATGAGCGGCACGGCACTGACAAAAAGTTAAAATTAAATTAATTTTATGATGGTAAAATTTTGCTCTTGTGGACTCGTAAATTAAAATAACTTCATAAAGGCAATGTACACGTTTACGAATTATATGTTGTTAGGATTGTTGAGAGAATAAATTTGGATTTTATTTATAGTCTTTATGAAGCATGAAATAGACGTTTATAAGAGTTTAAAGTGTTATAGATAGGGAGAGGTTCTGCTTGTGGCTGTGTAAGATATGAGAATTTCGGGGTTATCTCAGTTAAGAAAAAAGTCACATTCGGATAATTTTTATGTAGGTACTTCCTTAGAAAACTGTTGAGGATTTCTTTAAATTCTTCCTTCTTTAAACTTAAGACACCAATAGTCTATGTATATCAATTCTAGAAGTACATTTTGATTATACGAGATCAGACTATTTAAACTTCCGAAATTCAACTTCAGTGCTTTTTTCGTAAACATCAAATCACATAATTTTTTGAGGGATTGCCAAGATTCACAAGATTCAAATTTATGAAAATCTTATTCATCATTTTTAACATCACTAACTCCTTGGCAGTAATTTTGCAGAACAACTTTGAGCCCCTGATTATGAAACTTAAAAATTTGTACGCTTTGAAAATTACATACATACATACATACATAGTATCCTATCCATAAGTGGATAATATTACGAACATACCTCTAAATTCTTGATACCATGAAGAAAGCTTTTTTGAGGCTCTCGAAAAAACTCTTAAAATATCAGTTCAAAATTAAATAAATGAGGTTGCTCATACCAACTTTTAGAATTTTGTTAAATGGCTAGTTGCTTAACCTCGAAAATAATTTTGAACGCTCTAAGTAAATGGTAATGGAACAATTTACTTCTCACAAAATAAAGAGTGCGTTAATGTATATAAATAAAAAAAATATTCTGGGTTTCATTTTCGAGAAAAACTATTTTTTAACATTTGTAGGATGGGTACCCATATTGTAAAATTTAATTTTTTTTCCTGTATTAAGTAGATAGTATTAAAAAACTATTAATTGTCAAGATTCCAAGAAAATCGAGTATGTGGTTTTTGAAAAAAAATTTAAATAAAAAGAAAAATTTAAAAGACAATTTTTTTCAAACTTCAAAGAAGCTTAAACCTACAAAAATTGATCAAAATTTCATACTATTTTATAGAAAACTGAAAACGAAAAAATGGTTCTGTGGAAGGTACAATTTTCTTCAAACCTTAGTTAGTTTTTATTTTATGAATTTTTAAAAATTTTTTTTTTGTTTTTGAAAAAAAAAAATATTTACTAAAATTTGGAAAAAATGAGTTGCAGTTTTTGTTTCTAAGAAGAAGGAAAACCAAATTCTAGGGGGACACATTTAAATATGCTATATACCAAGTGTAAATCAAAAATCGGAAAAGCTGAATTTAGTTAGTTTGAAGACTCAAGATAAGAGTAATAATCCATTTTGGGAGTTATTTCATACCTTCTTGGGGACGTATTCCATCTTTGATTTAGAGAATAATTTGACTAAGAAATTATTCCCCAATGTTGGGGGGTTCTTTCGTTTTCAGAGGCTAGCTAATTTGATTAGGGAGTAATATTCTACAGCCCTAAGAAGATCCAATAATTTACTTTTATTTAAAATGAATTTATTTTTAAGTGTAGTTTTTTTAACATTTCCAAGTTCTAAATGAAAAAAAAAACTATATAAATTTTGTTTTTTAAGTGATCAGATCAGATGCTTTTAATTCTTCTTGATTTTGACATAATTGAAAATTAGAAACAAAAAAGAAAAATTTTAAATATTTGTGTTAAATATCAAAATATTTATGTACCTACTTAAAAAAAAAAAAAAAAAAAAAAAAAACAATTTGTTTTTGATTTAAGATAGAATATTTTTGTTCCTTGAGGTTTTTTAATAATTTTTTATTTAAGGTACAGTTCAGACAAAAAAAAAATCCCCTAAAAGAGGGTAGATCCATCTTCCGCTACGATTTTTTTCCGTCTTTAACCAAACTTCATCTTCTGACATCTTTATATGCATATTTAAGCAATTCTGATATTTTCCAAGGACTTAGTAAAATCTGTATAAGTTATCTATCAAAACACTGAGTTATTTTTTAACGCTAACTTTTATATACTGTGTTATGATTTAGAAGATTTATTAGAGCTTTTGGTTGCTATTTAAATTTCTCAACAATAGGGGGTATTTAAACGTTAAAATAAAATTAAGATCATGTTTAATTTTGTTCTCAAAGTAGATAAGAAATAAAAATATGGAACACTATATTCATACGCAGATTTTTTTTGATTCAATATTCTCGAGAATTTTAAAGTTTGCATGATTATGAATTTTTTAAACACAGAAATTGAAATATTTTCAGAAGAAAGCATTATTTTTTTTTTCACTTTTTCAGAAAAAAAAATTTAATTCCGAAAAAAAATGTCTAGCAGGTACGAGTACCTACATTTTTTTTTTCGGAATTTAAAAGAGTTTATTTTTTTCTCAAAAACGATTCCAGACATTTTTATATAAAAACAATTCACTCAATGCTATATTAGCACAACAAAGGAATTAAAGTGGTTATTGACTCTAACTCTAATAGAACCATTTTCTTGATTTTCGATTTTCTCAACAACAAAAAAAGAGTAAAATTGATTATTAGGCAAGGTTTATAAGAAATTTAAAAAGGTTGAAGCTAAAAAATTTTCAAATGAAAATATTAATATTTAAAATTAAAAAAAAAATTTTTTGATTTTTTTTTTGTTGAAAACTATTTTAAAAATCTAATTTTAATAAAGCAAGTAGTAATTTTTAAATACTATCTAAAGAAAAATAATCATATTATTTTTAAAAAATCGTTACAAAAAATCTAATGTTTCTTAAAAACTGCTAGAAAAATGTGTGCTTTAATAAGTACCATAACATATGAATCTAATTATGTATATCAAGACCTTATAAACAAAATACCTTTTTTTACTTAAATAAGTATCTTACTTAAATCGAATCTGTTAAGTAAAATATAAAAGTATTTTTTGCTCAATCAAAACAAAAATGTAAAATATACATATAAATTAATTTAACCTTGTATTTTATATATTTTCGAAGTCTGATGGCTTTAATGTTAATGCTATTTCCTCTTTCCTATTTTTTACAATTTTATATTGCATTAAATATTATTAAATAAATTAATTGGTTTTGAATTTTAAATTAAAATATTTTTGTTAAAAATTAGATACATATTTTGAAAACGGTTTTATTTTGTACTTTTTATTTCAAAATTTAGTTTTTATTTGGAAAATAACACAAGCTTTAAATTTCCCCTTACAAAAATGTGTCATATCTCGCTCGTATGCCATTTTACCCTTGCAAGTAAACCAAAAACCATTTTCAATTTAATTTAAACCTTATTTTAAACAAATCATATTCCAAAGTAAAATAAACATAAACAATACTCAACAAAGAAATAAAACCAACAATTCATTTAAAAAAAACTTCACTTACAACAAAATAAGGAAAAGTAGAACTTATGTATAATAATACTCAATCATTGCAAATATCCCAAATGTACTTTTTTGGGAGGGCATTTAGGGCTCTTTTATTTAAGTTTTAATTCCGAACACACTGAAATAGCTTTAGGCCAACTAATTTCAGTAAATTAATAAGAAATACTTAATACTTACATGCATTTTAAAATTTAACCAAACAAAATTTAAAAAGTCTGTTTTACTAAAAAAAATATTATAAGCATATACATGTAGATAATAACATACATTTAAAAAAATTATTTCAAAAAGCAATCTGTTACTCGTCTTTAAGATGTTGAATTTTAAAAAAAATCCAATAATTGTTTTTTCGAAAATATTCATATATTACAGGGTGCGTTTTTGCTCCAGATCGATGTTTTTTTTAATAACTTTTGAATGAAATACAATTTTATAGTTATGATTGTATTCATTGCTTCTGGCAAAGTCGAGATCTTTCAAGCACAATTTGAATAACAATTTCGCAGACTTCTGTTATAATTTCAGCAATTTTGTTTCTAGCGCTGTCCTTAAGTAATGACCATGTGGTTGGTTTGTTGATGTTCACCTTTTTCTTCATGCAGCCCCATAAGAACAAATCAGGAGACGTCAAATCAGGGGATATTGGAGGTCAGTCGATGACACCAATTTTTGTAACACGGTGTTGTTGAAACCACATGTTCTACAGACCTAATTGACCCAATTCCAATAAATTGTTATCGACAACTCTATACGACTGTCAAATGCCAACTGATAAAATTTTATTCACACAAAATTAACAACGAAATAAAATTAACCTGGAACATAAAACGCTCTCTGTATTTGATTTTTATTTGAAAGTAGATGCTGTGCAGACATTTTGATCGAATTTGGTTGAGACGTAAATGAGAAAGTTGAAAGTCAAAAAATTGTTATGTTAAATTTTTTAGTCAAAATCATCAAAGCCGTTTTCGAGACAAAAAAAAAATGTTTTCTTATCGACTGTTTGTTAGTTTTAGAGCTCAAAATACTTCAATTTCAGCTCTAGCCAAAAACCCTTGAGTATTGAAGAAAATCACTTCAGCGGATTAGGCTGTAGGTTGACGCACGAAATATCAAGTTTGATCAAAATCTCTAGTTCGATTTTTGCTCCAAATGCAAAACTTGCAAATACAAAATAAATTAGAGGTACAACAGCTCGTAGAGAACAAGGGTCTAGTGATTTACAACACATTCTACTATTTCTCTGTGTATATTGTCGCCAGAAATGGAGGCGACGTACAATTTTCTGGGCAGGTCCAAACGACTTAAAAGAGAAAAAATTTTCATGACTAGAGAATTTGCCACTTCCTGGAAAGAGGTAGTTCCTCTTAAAGTTTTCTTGTTTTTTTGGTGGCAGTAGCTGGAGATTGATAATCTGTGTTGGAAACAAAACTGTGAACTAATTATCCACTAAGCATTTTTTTTTTCTTTTTTTTTGCGCAACCAATATTTGTACCCTTAGACCCATCCAAAGAAAAACTGATAGCGCTTCAATGGTTATTTTTCCCTTCATTAATTGTATAAGGGATGTGACATTTGGTTTAAATACTTTTGCATTTTTTTTTTTCGTATATCACTAGCAATAGCTAGGAGCTGTTTTTAATTTATGATTACTATGGCTCCCGACATTATGGAAGTAGGTGTATGTAAGAGGGTTTTTTGTGAGTGAGTTTTTAGAAAATTTAATTGGATCTTAATTGAATGCTACTTGCAGAAATTTCCATAGTATATAGTTTTCACTAGTGCACTCTGTAGTGTACACATACATATAGGCATAGGAGCAAAGAAGCGGTTATGGTGTCAAAGTAATTATTTTTCTTAATTGGAAGTTAATTTTTTGTATCCTTAGGTTCTGATATTAGTTCTTTAGACACATATGTTGCAGCACTTTGAAGAATGCTTAACGTTATGTGGCAAGGAAGTTCCATTATACTATACTAGCAGTTTGGACTTCTTGTTCAAGTGCACTTTTGGTTTTTTAAGAAGTTGAGTTAAGACTTTCGAACATAGGCTAATTGACAAGGGTTTTTTTCTTAGAAAATATGTTTTAACGAATATCGTTAACCGCAAATCCGAGACGTCTAACTTGACGCATAAATCAGGTTGAATTTGACCAATAGTATTGCTTATGGAGACTTTCAGGACAGTTGTAGTTCATTGTGCTCTATTGTGACTTAAGAAAATCCTACAAGAAGAAGTTCAACGTGACATAATCATGTTCGAATTTAGTTCGTGTGAAATGTCCATTTTGGCACGGCCTGCTTAGGACGTAGCACCGTCCTGGTGAAACTATATGTCGTCTGTGCCCATATCATCAAATTCGGGCTAAAATATTTTGATTATCATCGACCGACAGGTCGGTTTGTCTTATACAAGACTAATTAATTCATCGAACTCAAAAGGTTAAAGTTAGCAATAATTCTTCTGATTCAATCAGCTTGCTTGCTGGCGTCCTATAGGGTTCCATCTCAGGTCCTATTTTGTTCTCTATGTTTATAAATGACTTACATTACATATTTGCTGATGATGCTCAAATTTATGTTTCGGGACCTTTTAACTTATTGGAAGATCTAACTTGCTGGATGAGATTCACAATTGGTCGCTGTGTAATGGCCTTACGCTAAATCCAGCGAAATCCCAAATTATTGCCATCTCTAGACGAAAATTTGATACGAGCAATCTACTACCTGGTTTTCTAGCACAATTTCAAAATTGAGTTTTAGAGAACTGTTTTAAGTCTAGGCTTTAAAATAAATCGATCACTTTAACTTTTCTGCTGGACGTATATATGGATGTCTTCGGAAATTGAATATGTTCTTTAATCTAACACCGGTTGAAGCTAAACTGAGAATTAGAACTTCGTTGGTTGTACCACTTATTGACCATTCTTCAGTAGTTTACCCTTAACTGGATCCTCAACCTCTAAGTAAAATGCTTGTTGCTTTTAATTATATAATTAGGTAAAGTTTTGGTTTGCTAAGATTTGACCATGTTTCCTAATACCATCCCAGGATGTACTTTTAAGCAATTCTTTGAATCCAGGTGATGTATTTTCTTGCACAAAATGATACAAGGAAGGACACCATCATATTTATATGAGAAAATATGCTTTTCGCAGTTTGATCGAACAATAAATCCTATTTCACCTATATGCACATATGTATCTAAATTCATCAAGGAGAGCTCTAATTTTAAATGACTAAAGAGTCGAATTTTAAGGTACTTTAAGAAAGTATGTCTTATTTGTATGCCCGCTATTAAATAAATAAATAAATTGAAGCATTTGCTTTTTTTCGAATTTTATCAAAAACGATTCAACTGATTTTAATCATTTTTACTTACGACTTATAGGTACTATTAGGCAAGTTTGGCATTCGTAAAAAAAAATTGATGATAGCGAAGACTAAAAAAGTGGGTGTCTGCATGTATTCGACTGCAGCCTAAATGGCTCAGCCGATTATCTTCCAACTTGGTAGATAGTATTTTTAATTTTTTCCCCCACACTTTTTTTCTTTTTTTTTAAGACTAATAAGTGAACCTACCTGCCATACGAGTTTTTACTTGCGATATAGGTACTATAGGACAAGTTCTGCATTTGGACAAAAAATCGAACTCGAGATTTTGATCAAAGTTGACATTACGATGATAGCGAAGACGAATAAAGTGGGTCTGGCAATTCCGTCTGTCTGTCTGTATGTCTGTCTGTCCGTATGTCTGTATGTCTGTACCTCGATCTAGAGCCTAAGCCACTGGACCTATTTTCTTCAAACTCGGTAGTTATGGGTCTTCGGTGATTCCCTAGAGGGGAAATTGAAATTTTTTTTTAGCTCTAAAACTAACGGTACCCCCCATACATCCGTAATCCAAAATCTTATTTATCTCGAAAACGGCTCTAACGATTTTGATAAAAAAAAATTAGGTGTGATATTTTGGACATGGACTACGTTTTGGTAAAAAAAAATTTGGGGCAAAATGTTATTAATGGTACCTGTCATAGAACCGTTTTTTTGATTTTCGACTTTCTCATTAACGGCTCTAACGATTTTAACCAAAAATTTTCAGCAGGAGTCCCCCTAAGTTTAAAATAATATTGTATATAAAAATATTCAAAAAATTATTTTTTGTTTTTTTTTTGAAAAAAAATTTTGTTTGAAAAATCAATATGTATCTTCAAAACCTATGAACTATTATTTTTTGAAATTATTTCCTAAAATCAATATTATTAAATACTTAAAATTCGCATCCCACATTTTTTTCTTGAAAAATTTTAAAGAAATTTCTTATATAAAAAATTTATTTATTTAATAATAAAACGATTTTTTAAAGTTTGTTTGCATAAATTCATACTTTTCTAGAAATCAGACAGTAATTTCATTTTAAATTCATGTTTTATATTTATAAAATGTATCTTAAATTCCGAAGTACTTTTACATAAGAGCAAGTTCGTGCGATCCAGTCGTGCATTTTGTTTTTTCAAAATTTTATAAATATGGTTTTTGGTAATGGTACTGGTTGAAAAAAAAATGACCGAAAAAAGGTTATTAATGATACCCCCCTTGGAAACGTTTTTTTTTTTTGTTTTTCTATTTTCTCAAAAACAATTAAACCAATTTTGATAATTTTTATGTTTGCTGAAGCTCCCCAAGAGTGAATATTATTGTGTATTCAAATTTTAAAAAAACTACTTTTTTTGTATTCATCAACTTTTTATTTAAACTCAAGATTTCGAATACCCCACGTTCGATTTTTTTGAAACTTGATAAATAAAAGTTTCGCAATATAATCTACAAGTTTTGAGAAAAACAAATTAATTTTACCTAAAAATAACGGTACCCTCCATGCAAATGTTAAAAAATGGTTTTCGAAGATCGTATTTTTCTCGAAAACAGCACCTAGAATTTGATAAAATATTTTTCTCTTTCGATTAAATTTTACGATCTATAATTTAATGAAAAAAAATTTAAAATAAGATATTACTGGTTGTACTTATCATTTTTCAAATTTTTAATTTCTCGCTATCGACATAACGGATTTTAATGAAATTTCCTAGAGAGAAGCTTCTAAATAGTTTGAAAAACATTGCATTTCAAAACTTTAATTTATTTTGGAAAATTCGATATCTCAAGAAGGGTTCAATATTTTGTTTGGAAATAAAAACTTTAAGTTGGCGTACCAGAATTTTTTCTTAAAAATGTTTAAAAAATTTTGTATATAAAAGTTTTGTTTTTAGCTTAAGCAGTGTTGTCTTTAAATTTCAACAAAAAAAAAATTGTTGGATTTTGAAAGAACCAATCCTTTTTTTTTTTTTTTTTTGTTTTATGTTCACCAGGGTTCGGACTTTACTTCGATCTTAGTTGATCGATTTTGAGAACAAAAAAAAACAATCTACTTCTCTACTTTTCTTTCTTAGGATCTACTTCTCTTTGGAAAAATTCTTAATCAACATATTTAAAGACAGCGCTGATCACTTTGTATTACATAAAAAAAAAAACAAGTTTAGGAATTGTTTAAACGTAAGCACCGTGGAAAATTTAATGTCTTCGAGATCATTTACAGAAAAACGTAAAGATATTTATGAGCCACCTTTCGTTGGTGGAAAATTTACTTTAAAATAGTTATATTAAATTATTAATTTTTTACAAGTGTTTTATGTTTGTATAATTTTTTTTTTACTGTTATACATATGTACTCAAATATCTGTGGTTAGAAACATGATAACTCCGTAAAATAATTTACGTTCTTATCTTTACTTAACATCGAGCTATAACCTTAACGGGTAAATCGATTTTCTTAAAATTTGGAACATAATTTTAATTTTAATTAAAGTATATTCTCAGAAATGTTCCAAATTTTAAGAAAATCTGTCGACTAGTTTAGGACTTAGCTCCATGTGAAGTGGACGTAAAAACGCAAATTATTTTATGGACTTATCACGTTTCTACCAAACACCACATACATATGTATATTTAATTTTAAATGAAGTCTAAAATTTGTGTTATAGGTATATTTATTTTATTTTAAGTCTGAATTTCTTGTACCTTATAGTTATTTGTAAGCAATTAATTATTATTTATTTTTCAATGAAATATAATCAAATTATACTGAAGAAACTTTTGTTACGATTTTTTTTTAATTTTCCTAAAACTACTTCGAAAATTTTGAATCTTCTTCAGTTTTTTCCGTATTTACTTTGAAAATTTAAAACCTAAGTCCGAACCCTGGTGCCCACCTTACAAATGTTTAAAAATAGTACCTAGCACTTAGAATTTCTTTCAATCTATAATTTGAAAAAGTTAAAATTAAAATTAAAACATTACTGACTGTACCTACCACATAATCATCGTTTCGAATATTGACTTTCCCATTCTTTTTTTAACTGATTTTAATGAAATTTCTTGGAAAGAAATTTCGGGAAAGTTTAAAAATTACTGCATAACACCGTGGGTGGTGTTCTTCCATGGTCTAACCGCTCACATTCTTCAATAAATTATGTAAATTTTGAAGCTTTATTTAACGAAAATAAAGATACTCTATTACTACAAAACTATTTTGTATTGGTTTTCAATAATTATCAATCGAAATTCAAAACAAAACCGATAATAATTCCAAAGCTGCTTTTCTCCAAAACATACATATCTCTCTGTGTTATTTAGTTTATTTAAAATAGGAGAAAAAAATTATTGCAACTATTTGAGCTTAATAAATATTCTGATAGATATTCAAATATTTTTTAATTAACTTCTATTTGAAAATACTGGCATTCAGATTACAAAGCGAAACAAAATTTCCCATTCATTTAGTGAATGCTGACGCGTCCCTGTCACGTCCCTGCCGCCTTGTTGAGTGTTGAGTGATTAATTTGGAAAGTTATACATTTCCTCTTGTTCTCGTATTTTATTTCCTCTTTTTTCCCCCCGAAAGGAAGCGAACGCCGCTCTATAGTTTGAGAATTAATATCACTAGCTATTTACAACTTTCATAAATTCAAAAGGCCAAAATCAATAAGCTGCTAAAAAATTTACACCAATTAAGCCAAAAGGGTATATTCTTTGGAAAAGTTTTAAAGTTTTGCGTATCATTTTAAATTTTGGATTGAGCAAACAAAAAATACCCTCCCAGTTGTCCACCCAAAGAAGTAAATTGAATTGTTGTTGTCGTCCGGATTTTCTGCAAAACTCAATTAAAAAACTGAAGGGATTTAAAATTCCTAAAATTAATTCTGTTTGTTTTTGGTTCCTTTCCATATTTACACTCAAAACAAAAACATAGCATTATCATTTTAATTTATTTGCATTAATCAATGGCACCCGCAGAGAAAATCATGTCTGATGATTAAGAGTATTTTTGACAAAAAAAAAATAAATAAAATAACCCAACATGGTGTCTGAAAGTACATAATGTGCTGAATTGTTGAATTAAATTTTAATATTAAATCAATAAAAAGATTCCAGGAATTCAAAATTGTTTTGTGTTTTTTTTTTCGGGAGATTTTCTAACATTTTAAGCTAATTGTTGTTGTTGAGTTCTGTGGGTTTGTGTTGGGAATGTGCTTTATTACAAATATTTGGCAGGTATTTAGGATTCTATATGTTTTAATAATCATATAAAAATTTTGTTAATTGGGATTCAATGCTAGCGCTGACCTGTGTGTTGCTAATATAGCCTGGCGTGTTTTAATTTCATCCGAGCGTGGTAATTTAATTACGTACTAGTTGTATGCAATGGAAAATTATTTAAAAAAAAATATTAAAAGCTCAGCGCTACAAAATTTTTTTAGGGGATGAATTAATATTACATAGTCTAGTCGAAGTTATAGTGGTAACGCAATAAGGGAGACGCACGAACTATAATTCGACACCTACCACCTTTTCATTGATTTCAAAGCCGCGTATAATAGCATCTATCCTATAGATTCTATAGGAACGAACTATATAGAGCGATGTCCAGTCTTAGCATCCATGACAAACTTGTCCGTTTGTGCAGGACGACGATGGAGAACGCATGCTGCTCCATCATGGTCGGAAAAGGTCTCACTGATGTATTTGATGTCTAAAGAGGTATTAAGATCTGTCGTGCGACTTCTTTAACATCGTTCTTAAAATAATTGTGCAAAACTCATGCGTCAACACAAGAGGCACAATCTTTCAAAAGTCCGTCCAATTACTCGGATACTTAGAAGACAATTGAATGGATGAGAGCTCTATATGATTTTTTGAGAGGAAAATTCTTCGTGTTATATTTGATCCCCTCTGCAAAGACGGGGAGTGGAGGAGAAGATATAACTATGAACTGTAGGGGCTGTACCGCGAAACTGACCTAGTCAAAGGAATCAAAGTCCAACGACGGAAATGGCTAGGTCATGTAGAGCGAATGGACCCGACTGCTCCGGAGCAGAAAGTTTTCGAATCCAACCCCAATGGACAGCGCAGTAGAGGGATGCCGCGACTCAGGGGGTGCGAAACTAGAAACACCTAGCTAGGGACCCAGCTAGCTGGAGAAGATTGTTAGTTGAGAACAATCCCCGGACTTGTGCCAACAATCGATGAGGGTATGATTTTGTTTTTATAATTACAAAATTATATAGATATTCATTGGTCTTTATTTTTTAAAGAGAATGCATACAATATTTATTTAATTTTTTATTTATTTTTTTAACATCAATTAGAGATCATTTACATCTTTAATTAGACTAGCGAAAGACAAAAAGTTAATAAATAAATAGTTTCTTATATAAAAATAATATAAAAAAAAAATTTTATTGAAAAAATATTTTTTTTTAAGTTTTGAAACGCAGTTTTTAAAATTTTTTAGAAGATTTTCTATAAAAAAAATTCATTGAAATCTGTTATGCCAATAGTGAGAAATACAAAATTCGAAATAGGGGTTCTATGGTAGGTACAGTCAGTAATATCTTTATTTCAAAATTTATTTTTAATTGAATTATTCCGAAAAATAGTTATTGAGGGTACCCCCATGGAACCATTTTTTTGTTTTTGATTTTCTCAAAAACGGTTTAACCGATTTTGATCATTTTTTGCTAAAGCTCCCCAAAATTATAAATAGAATTGTGTACTCAAATTTTCAAAAAAAAATTTTTTGGATTTTTAAAAAAAACTTCAAAATTTTTTTTTCAAAACTCAATATTTCGAAAACCCCATGCTAGATTTTTTTTAAACTTGATAAATAAAAGTTTCTTAATATAATCAACAAAATGTGATAAAAAAATTTTTATTTTACCTAAAAATAAAGGTACCTACCATACAAATGCTAAAAAATTAAAAAAAAATGGTTTTCAAAAATCGTATTTTTCTCGAAAACGGCACCTAGAATTTTGATAAAATTTTTTTTCTTTCAATTAATTTTTACGATCTTTAATTTAATAAAAAAAATTTTGAAATTAAGATATTACAGCTTGTACCTACCATAGAACCATTTTTTTCGAATTTTGAATTTCTCATTATCCACATAACGAATCTTAATGAAAATTTTTATAGAGAAGCTTCTAAAAAGTCTTAAACACATTGCATTTTAAAACTTTAAAATAAATATTTTTTGAATTTTTGAAAAAACAAAATCTATTTTTTTCTTTTTTTTTGAAAATTCGATATCTCCGAAACGGGTCAATATTTCTTTTCGTAAATTTAATTTTTATTCGAATAATAATAAAAACTTTAAATTGGCGTATCTAAATTTTTTCCTAAAAAGCTTTTAAAAAGTTTGTATATAAAAGTTTTTTTTTAAGAAACCACTACAACGACTTATAATTTTTGTTCTTGCATAAATTCATAGTTGGATAGCATTCTGTTTTTTCTCTTACTACTAAAAGAATTTAAAAATTAATTTTATCCTTATGAACAGTTTTCTCTAATAACATTCGTTTTTAAAATTCCTAGTCGATTACATAGGAGCAAGTTCGTGCGACCCAGTCGTGCATTTTATTTTTTGTGTTTTTATTTTTAAAATTTGTCGAACAGTTTTTGCGAAAAAAAATATTTATAAAATATCGAAAAAAATCGTATGGCAGGTACCGTTATTTTTGGTTTTTAAAAAAAAAGAAAAAAAAAAATGATATCTAGCAAGTTTAAAGAAAATCGGCCAAGCCGTTTAGGCTGTAGTCGAGCAGACAGACTGACAGACAGAATTGCGAGACCCACTTTTTTAGTCTTCGTTATCATCGTAATGTCAACTTTGATCAAAATCTCGAGTTCGATTTTTTTTACGAATGCATAACTTGCCTTATACCTATGAGTCGCAAGTAAAAAGTGAAGAAGTTAAGTAGCATAAAACGGGCAAATAACTTCTATGAGTTGGAGCAATAATCCTCCTCGTAAACGAAACATCATTGAAATTGTGTCTAATAATATTTTCATCTTTGAAGTAGTTTTTGTTTTCGTTGAAAGAATAATCCAGACGATTACTGAAAGCCCCCAGCTCACACCAGCCCCTCACGCTCTTATCATTTATGTACGTATAAAAATGCATACAAAATCCTGAAATTTAAAAAGTATGTCATGGAACAAAATGCTGCTAATAAAAGAAATGTTGATTGTTATTGCCTCCATATGGAGTACCAGCACTCAAGATTGTTCTTTGTTTTGCTATGAAAGCAAGCAATTCCTCACTAGACGAAGGTCATTTCTCTTTGTTTATATGTAGGCCCACTTTCCACACAACCTGCTTTAGTTAAAACCAGAAACACCATATCCATTAATACGATTGAAAATAGTTTCGCAAAATTAAATGCTCGACTCAAAGAAACAAATTAAATTGCACTTTGAAAACAATATTGTCAAACAATTAGCTCCCGAACGCAACGCAACGCAAAGAATCTTCTAGTGAGAAAGCAGTTGTGTGCACACGTGAAAATTCTTCTTAAAAGATTCCTTTGCTTCCACATTATAACATAAACCACACTGCCATCTGCCACATCACCGACGAAGCTTTGAGTAGTTTTCAAGAATTTCTCCGCACATTAGGTATTTGTGCGAGAAATCTGGAAAAAGAGGAGATTCGACAACAACAACAAAAACCAAAAGTACATACAAGCAAAAACCTTAATTGGAACTTTATGAGCCCCAGAAGAAAAAGTAGAAGAGGTAGCTAAGAAGATTTTTGTGGGGAAAGCTCTCAGGCTGGAAATTCTTTCGCAATTTTTTGTCGTCAGGTTTGGATTGTTTGGTTAGTTATAATTTTCAAACAAGTACCTAGAGTACCTACCTAGATATGCAGTCTGAGATATCTATACTATTATATAAAAGCGAAACCATTTTAAAGATTGATACGCACGATCTCAGAAAGTAGTCAACCGATTCATTTGAAATAAATTTTATTATTTTTTATATTGTTATAAGAGTGTTTATGGCTATTATTTTTTTTCATTAATAATTTGTCAAACTTAAATATTATGAATTTTACATTTTTTGTCCATTTCTTTTCATTAGTTGACTTATACAACCACTCATATCTTAAAACCTATACAATAATCGACAAAGATTAGCATTGCTTCATTAAGTCAATATTGTTGCGCAAATTTTAAGCCCAAAATCACTTCTTAGTTACACATACAACCTGAGAAATAAATAAAAACAAATTATAAAATTATAAACTTTTTGAATTTATTTTATCCAGGAATTAGATTTCATCACAATCGCGAGGTAGCTGCTTTGTTCCATGTCATTATCATTCCAACATTTTAAATTTTCTTTTCTTCCCATTCCCATGCTCTCTCTCTCTTAATATCTGTTTCATTCAATAGTTAGGTACGTTTTTTCTCTTATCTACCTACCTACATGCTACATAATATTCAATTTTTCTGTATTGTATAGTTTATCAAACTAACCGACACACACACATTTTTTTGTTTCTCTAATTCTATCGTCACATCGCTGAGCAATGTGGGGGTGGGCTCTTTTTACTTGCGATATAGGTAATAGGTAGATACTAACTATAGGGCAAGTTCTGCATTTGAAAAAAAAAATCGAACTCGAGATTTTGATCAAAGTTGACATTACGATGATAGCGAAGAGGAAGACGAATAAAGTGGGTCCGACGATTCCGTCTGTTTGTCTGTATGCCTGTATTTCCGTATGCCTGTATGTCTGTACCTCGATCTAGAGCCTAAGCCACTGGAGCTATTTTCTTCAAACTCGGTACTTAAGGGTCTTCGGTGATTCCCTAGAGGAGAAATTGAATTTTTTTTAGCTCTAAAACCCGGAATGCATATAATCTTATTTATCTCTAACGATTTTGATAAAAAAAAAAATAGGTGTGATATTATGGACACGGAATACATTTTGGTAAAAAAAATGTTTGGGGGAAATGTTATTAACGGTACCTGTCATAGAACCGTTTTTTTGATTTTTTGACTTTTTCATCAAGAGCTCCAACGATTTTAACCAAAAATTTTCAATAGGAGCCCCCTTAAGTTTAAAATTATATTGTAGATACCTATATAAAAATATTCGAAAAAAAAAACTATTTCTAAAATCTATACTACCTAATACTTAAAATTTGGCATCCCAAATTTTGTTCTCGCAAAATTTTAAGGAAATTTATCATATACAAAATTACTTAAATATTAAAAAGATTAATCAGACGACAATTCCCTACATTTGAACATTTTTATCTCATTAAATCCATGTTTTATATTTATAAAATGTATTTTAAATTCCAAAGTACTTTTATATAAGAGCAAGTTTGTGCGATCCAGTCGTGCATTTTATTTTTTAAGTTACTTGAATACACTCAATAGCATTTTGGGTGACAAAAACGGACATTCAATTGACTACAGTGCCGTGCACATGAATTATTCTTTAAAAGCGAAACCATTTTAAAGTTTGGGTTGAATGATCTCAGAAAGTAGTCAACCCGTTTATTTGAAATAAATTTTATTATTTTCTATATTGTTATATTTATAATATGCACAAACATGAATAAGCTCTTTTTTTCAAGTGTGAAAGAGAATCTAATTCGATACGGTATGTTATACATATAAACTAAAATTAATATTATTGTAGCAAATATGCTCAGTCCCATTGAGAAATGTTTTCATATGCTAATATTAATATATTAAGAAAATATTCGTAATTACAATTTGCGAAGCAACGCGAGTACGGGTCGGCTAGTTAATTAATACACACATGAAAAATATCGTCCCGACCAAAGTAATTTAAGGAAATCTTAAAATGTGGAATGTGTGCCAGGGTAGAGCGGATTTTTGTTTTCAATTCAAAAACATACTTCTATCTTTCTGAAATCCATTCTGAAAAGTCTTATTTTATTTTATTTATCTGCACCGTTGGAGGTCACGCAATGCGAGACAAAAATATTTTTGTATGAAGGTTTTTATAATACAAACTCTATATACTACTGAAATAAATCAGCCAAGTAGAAGACTTAGCACTATTATTGGACTTGTTGAATTATTGATTCAAATTAGCTTTTTTGGCCTTTAGTCCACAAAAATTTCCAAAAAAGCTAATTTGAATCAATAATTCAACAAGTCCAATAATAGTGCTAAGTCTTCTACTTGGCTGATTTATTTCAGTAGTATATAGAGTTTGTATTATAAAAACCTTCATATAAATATTCAATGCCAGGCCACGGGCAAAAAAAAAAAAAAAAAAAAAATTCCAACATTAATGGTTACAATTCTAATCTTTGTTGGATATAGTTCACATTGGATTTTTGTCAAAAAATTCATATTTATAAGATGAACTGAACTTAACAAAAATTGCGTATTGACAAGGTCCTCACAAGTCAACTGATGAGTCCATGTGAGATCACCCGGACGAAACGCCAATTTTTGTGGACTAAAGGCCAAAAAAGCTAATTTGAAAAAATATTTTTGTTTAGTCATATTAACCTACAAATTATGTACGTTATAAACTTAACTTATAAAAATAATTTTTAAATTAAAAGATTGAAGGACTGTCCTCCTAGGACCTCGATATATATGATATGGCAAAATTCGGTGCTTTTGAGCTGCAGTTAAATGAATGTACAAACTTAATATCAGCGTGATTCCAGAGAAGAAGTAGACCACTATATGGAAACAGGTGATTTAAATAGTTTCATTGACCTTATGAAAAACGTACATATTTATGCTTGAAGTATTTGACACGATCAATGTGTACTGGGTACTGTGGCGCCAATGCACTGCACTGAACTTGTTGATTTTACTCTAATAAGTACAGATCGATTTATGCTTTAGTTACAGAAATTTGGATGTTTTCAGCTAAAAAATAGGACATCGATTGGCATTTCGACACATTTAAATAAAATCGCTGACACTATTTGAATCATTTTGAAGGGATACAGAACTACTCTGTAAGATAAGTACCCCACAGGATTTTGTTATTTACGAAACAACGTCTTATAGCAATTATAAAGAGTAGTGTACCAAAATGGCTACCTTGAGGTACACTATCTAAAAATAATTCGGTAAGTCTTTCCTTTCAAATACGATATGATCTATTGAACAAATGCTGAAGGAGTACCAAGAGATGCAAATTTGAGTAAAATAAGCCTATGAAACAACTTGTCGAAGGGCTTAATGAAGCAAGTAAAGATATAATCTACTGGATGGTTATTGTCAATAGCCTTATTTTTGACCAACGTGAATTATACTAGATTAGATTTCATAAAGCAATCAAAAGAAATGTTGCTCAGCTGATATAAAGGCTTTTAAAAACAACAGCCTCAAACAGTTTTGGTAGAAAGAACTTTATTTAAGTGGTATCTGATCTGGAATAAAAATACTATTGGAGCCGCCAGAGTAATATTACAATTTCTTAAATCAAGAATGTGGTTTTTGAAATATTGAGTTTTCCAAAATTTTAATTTTTTTAAATCAAAACATTTGTTTTTGAAATTTGTTTTTAGAATTTTTAAGAGCTTTATAAGAGCATATGAAAATTGATCAAAATT
The DNA here is from genome assembly GCA_963931855.1 of Philhelius festivus. Taxonomy (NCBI): domain Eukaryota; kingdom Metazoa; phylum Arthropoda; class Insecta; order Diptera; family Syrphidae; genus Philhelius; species Philhelius festivus. Next base: position 212,343,701 of record OZ007554.1, on the reverse strand, counting down.
AGTTGTAGAGTAAAGTCGGGTAATGTGGGCCAGTCGGCTAATATGGACCACCAGCTTTTCTCGCCTTACACAAGTGCAATCGAAGTGACGATTGGTTGCGATTGTGCCTGACCTGCTTAAACTTAACTCAGTATAGTTTAAGTAGTCAGGAATAACGCGTCACGAAGTTGTCGGGATTAAAAGAAAATCCAAGGCATTGATAATTTTTTTTTCGTAGAAGTTTCTCCTTTTTTCTATAGTTAAATATATATTTTGTTCTCCTTTTATTTTTTAAATATAAGAAGTGAATATTTGTTTTAAGGTTTTTATTTATAAAACTATTGTAAAGAGTCTCATTTTCTTGTAAAATTACTTTTTTTCGAAACATTGTGTTGCGGGTAATATGGACCACTGGAGGAAAGGAGTAAGTATATGGACTAGTGGTCCACATTACCCGCCTTTTTAATATAAGGAGTTTTGGGTCTGGATGAGGATGAATGATCGACCATGGATGATTTTGATACATATGAATTGTTTGGCAAGACATATGTCAGAGTCCAAACTGGATAAATAGCCGTCAATGGAGTGAAGACCAGGTGGTCCATATTACCCTCCACTTTTTTTTTGTTACGTTTTAGAGTTACTTAGCTTTTTGTTTTTTGTTATTTTTTTATTAAGTGAATTTATTTTTTTGTTGCTACTTTTTTAATCAGAATTAACTGATATATTTTTTTTTCAAATATCTTTAAAAAAAACTTACACCGTTTGTGTTTTATTAACAAAAATATGATTGGTGGTCCATATTACCCGACTTTACTCTACTGATTTTGAGAAAATTGACAAAAATTTTTCTTTGTGTCCAGTTTGATTAAAATTTCGAGTTCGATTTGTTTCGAAATGCAAACCTATAAAACTTTCATACATTTACGCATATATTTATCTTTTTTATAGTATCTAGACTTAGAATTTTAAAATTATGAATAGTGCATTTAACTATTATGCCGGAAATATTGGTTCGTTCCAATTTCATTTTGTTGGGGGGCAATGTCCCCATTCATCAGGCTAAAATCTTAATCTAACATAAATATAGCTCTTATTATATAAATCCAGGATTAAATTGGAAGAATGATTAAGACGGAGTTTCAGGCGGGGTGAACTGAATTTTTTCTAATCTCAACTAACAAGCTTCTTCAGCTAGCTCGGTCCCTAGGAATTCTGTTTATCTGTCTGTCTGTTTGACTACAGCCGATTTTCGTTGAACTTGGTAGATAGTTTTTTTAAATTTTTCCCCCACCATTTATTTTCTTTTTTTTTTAACCAAAAATAAAGTTACCTGCGGTCAAATTTTTTCGAAATTTTATAAAATATTTTTCAGACAGGGTGACCTGAGGTTTTTCAATTCGAAATAGTTAATGTTAAAATTAATTCTCCGAAGCATGCGAGTAGTAGGTTCGTTGGAGCCAAAAGATGTAGGGTGGATGGGCAAATAGAAGGGACGAGGATTTCTTAGATTGCGGGAACTAAAGAGGAGGGGTTCTATGTGGCTACCTTGTGGGACTCCGGAGGTCACTAAGAAATCATCAGAGAAAGTAGATCTGAATCGAACTTTGTAGTAACAGGTTTTCAGATAAAAAGAAATCCATCTTGAGAAGAATGGATCCCAAGAGCGGACAGCTTGAACAGAATAAGCTTATGTGAAATTTTGTCAAAGGCTTTACTGAAATCGTTTAAGACAATGTCAAATTCCTTTTCGTTTTCTGAGGCTAATACGAGTTCAATGAGGTTAGTCGTTGTGGACCTACCTTTGACAAAGTCGTATTGTCCAGGGGAAATGAAAGACTTACAATGAAAACTTAAAATTTCGTACAAAATGCTTTTAATAGTTTTGGGAATATGTGAAAGTTTAGCAACTGGAAGATAGTTTGTAACTTCACACTTTGAAGAACAGCATTTTCGGGGTAATCTGGCGGAGATACCATCTGGGCCGGGAATATACACATCATTTACTTGATTAAGCTTATATTCGATGAAAAATCGGTCAATGGTATGAGGTAGCAAGGGACCGAGCGATAAATTCGGTAAATAATTGAAATAATTACAATCAGTTATAAAGGAGTAGTCAGTAAAACAAAAAAACTAACAAAAAAGTTGGTGGTTGTTTTTGAGAGAGAGAGGGAGGGTAACCATCGAATTTTCGTTTAAAGTTTAATAAAATTTAAGAAGGATTTAGTGTCTTTAATAAGATTTCTTTGGGCTTGGATTAAATAAAGTTGATAGAGCGAGTTGTAAAGTTGGGTAAAGTAAAGATAAATATCAAGATAATTTGAGTAGTCTGTTGGTGGTCCAGAACGAAGGAAAATTGAGAAAATTATTCGCTAGCCGTTGCAATATTAAAACTAAAAAAAAAATGAAAATCCTTCAATTGTATCTCTTGCCATGAAAATTAACCTCAACTTAGCCATTTGTACTCGGTAGAACATTTTACGTGTCCTTTATTCTCGCCAATGACACGGACAAAACAGTATACTGTTGAGAGGAGTAAGTCACTAAGTTTGGTTTCTTTCCGAGCTTATAGCACCTTATATAAATATTTATATATATTTATTTTCTAGGGCAAGTCCTGAATTGTCGACTGCAAAGGACAGGAGGACTTGAGATGACAGTTTTTATTATTCCGAATCAAAAACCTCGTTTACATTGGGAAAAAAATAAATTAGATTTTTTTTTTTAAATTATTTGCATTATTTTCAAACGATCATTAGGTATGCCTAATTGTCTAAAAACGATTACTTTGAGGTTCGAAAAGCAATTCAACTTGTAATATTCCTTCTTGGTATTTTTTTAAAATAAACTTTAAAAAAATATATTTATGACTTAGCCGAGGTTTTGCAAGGTGACCCGAATAGCTCTGGAGTGCGCTGTTTGGATACCATAAAATCGTTTGACTTAAGGTTTTAATGGAATATGGTAAAGAACTAATGAGCTCCTCTCTACCTGGAGGTCGCAAGCTTGCTGTCTTCACATCGAGAAGTACCCATTACAGAATTCGCCTAGGTTCTTGTCAGACCCACTTCGTTTTAAGATAAGAGATCAAGTGTTTGATCTTCAGTTCAGTTAAAATAGTTCGGTTCGGTCGTCGAGGAATAACTTTCCGAATAGTTGGGGTGTCATTCTGGCCAGAACAGTGGACATTTGTCAATCAGGAGATTTCTCCGTTTTATCTTTGCTGCGGTTGTTACGGTGCACACTTTTTCGCGCCGAGTACGCAGACGACAACAGTAAGCCGTCTGCATTTTTCCCTTCTAATCTGGCGATTGTCAGGTCTAGAGAGCGAGTGCTTAGATTGGGACACAACTTTTAAATGTATTTTAGCTAAATTTCAAGCTATGGGATTACCTTGGACTGTGTTTGGAGTTTTGTATGAAAGGTCGTACTGGATGTTGTGGAGGCATCTAATTCAAGTTTGTTGTACTATGCCTCAGATTATCTGAAGAAAATTTCAAGCGCTTCAGAATAATCTGCACGACTCGCAGTTCGTTTCAATTGCCCAAAAAAGGCTCTGTACAATCAGAACCCGTCGCGGTGGCGGCACACCAAGGACCTCACCTTAATCGATTATTTTGTTGACATCGACTACTTCACCAACTCTGTTACCGTCTGCCTCCTAACCATAATATCGACATTTCTGATGCCAAAAAGGAGATTATATTCCGCCAATTCAAGAGCCCCCAAACTCTCCAATCTCCAATCTTCAGAAGATAAAAGAGTCGCTGTTCTTTTGCGGTTGCTTCGTCTTATTGATTGCCCAGTCATGCATTGGAACCAGCGGATTCAGCTTATGAAGACCGCGGACCATCTACTGTATGTTGCGCTTTATGCTTATTAATGACAACCGAATGCGAGCCTATAAATATCCTTAGCTGATATAAGCATGAGGGTCTCATTGCCTCCCATTCATTGCTAATCGAAACGAAGCTGGGTCTCAGTAAATTCCTGGAAAACCCATCGACACCCTGTGTCACCCTGAACAAGAGTCATAACTATAGGATGGCGATGGGCAGCCTCGATGGACAAAAGTGTATGTGAAGATACTATGTCTGAGAGTTTACAGCCAGTAGGCATTTGCTTTTTGTGGAGAGTTCATTTACAACCAATACTTGGGAATCCTTTGTGACAAACTCACTTCTCAGACTTTTTCAGACCGTCCGTTAGTCTTAATTTTTTTCGATGATACAATGGTCTCTTCATGAGACGCTTAATAGCCAGCAGCCTTTTGTACTTATTAACAATCTTCTGGTACTTGATCTTATCAGCGAGGTCCTTTTCATGTACAATTCTAACTTCCACGTTCTTGGCAATCTTGCCAAGAATAAACAAACCCCTGATGGTCTTTTCCTATTTCCTCTCACAGCCTTGAATTTCTGGTCGGGGGCTTGGGGTTGGTACTGGTCGGTCGTAGTTAAGTGCTCTGTTTTCAGCAAACGGATACACGGAAATGAAATTGTGCGTGGTGCTTATGTACATATATGTACATTGACTTTACCAATGAAGTGCCTTGAATTTATCAAGTGTATTGTTATGGGGGTCATCATTTTCTCTGAGAGCTTTGATGAACGTAACTCTACAACCATGTCTATAATAAAGATTAATTATATGCACGTGTTATTTGACACTGTAGCTTCTAAACCTAAGTATCCAAAAATAAAATTTCAATATTAACATCTATTCACAAATCCCTTAACATGTTAATAGTTTTTGGAATGCTTATTGCTTATGCACTGATGACTTCACATAACCTTTAAAATTATTTAAATTTTTTAAACGAAAATGTGTATAAAGTCTTAGAAATATAAAGCTCGAAAGCAAAGCAGATTATAAGTTATTCCCTTTTTAATATTAATTTATCTTTTGTTTCGCTCGATAAATTTTTTTACCGACTTTAAGACCAAAATGATTTTTTTTATAACTCAAGTTAATACCCCGAAATAATTTACTTAGAGATTATTGGTCAAAACACTGCCTGCCGTATTCTATGAAGAAGATTTTTTTTTTCTAGGCTATGTGGCGACCTTATTTTTATGTTCATCATAAATCTCTGTGTTTTATGGTTTCGCATAAAAAATTAGTTAAGAAGTAATTTTATTAAAATTCTAAAGCAGTTTTCTTTATTTTTTTTCTCCACAAAATGTAATTATTTAACTTTGCGGAAAAGTTTCAGTACACACCACGGGTTTTTTTTTTTGTTTTATTAAGGATTATTCGTGATGTGCTTCAGATTTGTAATTAACGACTTACCTTAATATCAATAAAAAAAAAGTAAAAGCAAAACCTCAAGACAATATAAATAAAGTTTTAGGTGTTGCGCGTCTGTCTTTCGGCTATAGTAAATAGCTCGAAAACAACAACAAAAATAAATCAATTATCCTAGGAAACCGTACCCTCACGTTATAAGTTTTATGCTTTTCTATTTAATATCTTTACAACACGATAAAAGTCATTAACTCTAGCTTAAGCAGATATTTACATATCTTCTCTGGCTTCCCTTCTTTCGTGTGTCATTTTTAACATATAGGTTCACATTGGGGTAGAGGGATGAGTTAGGGGATGGCTATGAAATGGAAGTATGAAAAACATACCTTCCGAAAAACTTTCACTAATTTTAAGATATTTTTTTTAAAGGCAAAAAACTGTTCTTTTTACTCATTTTACTTCTTAGAACTGCCGATTGGGGTCGTGAACTTATTTTTTTTTTTAGAAATCGAAGTAATTTTTATCATTACATCTCAGTTTTTAAGCCCACAAACAATCTGAGGTGCCTGCGGTTACCAACTTAACAACTTATGATGTGCTTTTTGCTTTCCAGCCGAGGTTCTGCTCGCCGGTCTCGCCAGGGTCATCCTGAAGAAAACACGAAACTTCAGAGTAAAAGGTCTGCGAACCTTATTACAAAATCTTTATTGAAAATAACTCTTAAATCTATAACACACTGCTACTAATATTTCACTTATTTCTGGTAATTGAATGATTCACTCGTCCGGGTCCTGGTCTTGCCGCTGTCAGTTATACTGGTTGCTGATGATTCGTATCTGGCACTTGGTAACGGGCATTCTGGTTTCTAATAATTCGGCTTCAAGCTAGCCCCACTATTCGGCTGTCGGGCTTATGACAGGATCTAAAGGTACAACGCCCCTGGTGGCACAAATCGGCAGGTACAAATCGCCGCTGGTGGCACTAATCAGCAGATACTATACGCCCCTGGTGGCACTAGAACAGCAGGTACTATACGCCCCTGGTGGCACTACGACGCCATCCAGTTGCGCACCCCAAGGCTTCGGGCGTCCTGGTCTACGCCATCTTTCCAGCGCAAGCATGGTCTACCACGCTGTCGTCTACCATAGAATGTACCACAAAGAACTTTCCGAGCAGGTTCCTCTTTGCTCATGCGAGCTAGGTGCCCTGCCCACCGGAGTCTACCGAGCTTAATTTTTGTCACGATATCTGCTTCTAGGTAGATTGCGTACAGTTCATGATTGTACCGTCTCCGGAATCGTCCTTCCTCACATATGGGGCCAACAATTCTCCTTAAGACTTTTCTCTCGAACGCATCTAAGAGGTCGGAATGCCTTTTGCTAAGCACCCAAGTGTCGGATCCATATGTGAGTACTGGCAGGACCATGGTCCTGTACAGCAGCAGTTTTGAAGTTATGGTGAGATTTCTGGATTTGAAAAGCTTTGACAGACTATAGTAGACACTAGTAATACCCAAACAATATGAAGTGGGGAAGCATGGAACGCTTCGTTACAGACTTTATCAACTGCTTCGCTGTGACATGGAAGATTGGTAACAAATTTGAGTTAGCAGTTTCTTTCTGTTGGAATTTTTCCCAAAGGTCTTCTTGGCTAAAATCGAAGAGTATTCTTTATGATTTGCCACCAATCTATTACTTCGTAGTATTCGCCGCCTTGAAAACGAAAGTTTGATATCTGAAACTGTCGGACAACTGCGTCACAAGTGTTGTTGTTGACTACTGGGCTTGAATTAAGTTAAAACAAAAGAGCCAATTCTCCTATATTGCGATCTACTCTTAATAGTTATCGGACGAGTTGAGGAGCGAAAAAAGGTTTTAAGTGTTTACATGGTTGGCCATATTTTGGTTTCTTTTTAAATCATAGGTTATTTTGACACTGACAGCAGAAAGTCAGTATCATACCTCCGCGGAATGAAATAAGTCGCCTTACGCTTGAAAAAGGTTTGGAAATATTTAAAACTTATTTCCAAAGCGAGTTCTGAAGAAGTGTTCTTCAATACTGAAAACCTACTGCTGTTTAGGTTTCCTTCGACGTTTCAAGAAATAGTTAACCGCTTCTGATCAAGCTAAAATCTATAAGGCTTATATTCGACTAACCCTTGAGAAAAATTACCATATCCAAAAAAGAGCAATAACTGAAACATTTGAATCTCTCTTGGACACCTGTCGCAATGTTTCTTGTCTTTCATTACTGTACCGTTATTTCTACAAATAGTATTCTTTTCAAATAGCCAGATGCATTCCTCGCCTTTCAACAGTTTAATCGTAATACTCGCGCTTTAGGGAATACCCATCAGTTTGTACTTGAATCCAACTTCGGACGTCCTGTTAAATTCAGAGATTCTTTCTTTAGCCGCACTACACGAATGTTGAATTCTTAACTCGACTCTTATTATGATATTCAGCCATTCGAAACCAATGTTAATTTTTAAAAATGCGTTTTTTACTTCTTACTGTTTTTTTGGAAATTTGTTAATAGCAAGAGAAAATCTTCTACTATGAATTTCTTGGTCGAGGCAAGCTACAACACTCTTATTATTTGTGACATGTTTTCATCCTTCTTCAAACTTTCGTTTTGTGAGAACAATTTCGTATCTCGAGCTAGAAACTTCACTCATTTGAATAGGTTTTCTCAAAGCTCTATGAAAAGTCTGGTAATAACAGAAGAGGACATTAAAGAAAATTTTGAGGGTTAAGACAATTACGAGTACACTTTCAGAGGTCCTTACGCAATTCCTGTTTTTATTTTAATTGAAACTTTGTTCGTTCTTGTATAATTGCTTAAGAAATCACATAGCATTCTGTTTTTATCTCCAACTACAAAAGGAGTTTGTAAAGGCCTATTTAGAAAATTAATATATTTTATGCTCCTAAACACCTTTTTAATAATAACAGAATTTTTTTGAAATTCTAAGTCTTTTAAGGACAAGAGCAAGGTCGAATATCGCCATCAAGATCTCCGATAATTACGGTGAGTTTAGCTGAGGTTGTGTCAGCATCCCAGATGCTTTACTGTCTTCTAACCAAAGAGAAACAAATTATGAGTAAATGTACAGTTTTCTCTTAGTATTCGTTCAAGGCGGAAGAAGGAAGTGCTGAAACTTAAGCCGCCATCTTGGATTAAACGAAAAATTCATTTTTAATGCATATTTCAACCATTTTTCGATTAGATTTCCCTTCTTGCATTACTTCTTGTGGTCTCCGGGTTGGAGGCACAACAGCTGTATAACGTCTTTATATGTTTAATGCCTAGCCAAATTTCTGTGGCCGCAAACCATAACCGCCTAACTCGAGTTATGACGAAATTGAGTTTAACTCAATAAAAATACAACGGCGGTTTCATAACTTAAGTTAAGTTTTTATTATTCTGTATTTAAAAAAAAAAATAATCGGCAATAACAACATAAGTCAAGTTAATCAATTTAAAATCTGCCGAGAATTAAAAATGCTTATTTTTCATTTTTCTTATATCAACATAGGCTTTTATTCCCTGATGTAGAACAAATATTTACTTTTCTTAACTGGAGTTAGGTTGTTATGGAAAACCACAATTCTATTTTTTGACCAACTTAACTGAACTTAAGTTCTTTTGGCTAACCAGACTATGATTGCATGAAAATCTTAAATCAAGTTAGGCCGTTATTCCGTGTTTCAATTTAAAAAATCACAAATCTAAGTTGACTTATGTTCTTTTGCCTTAATCAGTTTACTGTAAAAAGGAGTCATAAGTGAAGATAGGTCCTAACGAACAGTTGCATCTGTAGTGTAAGTACTGTTTAAAATTGAAAGGTTTAATTAAAGAAGTGCGTAAGATATCGATTAGAGCTGTGCAAATAATGGAATTAGCAAGGATGCTTACAATTTACAAGATAATTATTATCTATTATCATTTTGATTACACGATATAGTTATGTGATGTATTTAGGAGCTGATATCACATTGGGGCAGTGCCCTACGAACAAAATTTGTATAGGTATTACTCAATAAGAGAAAGTACTCATTACAACAACAAGCGTCGTTTCAGTGCTTTTCTATCTCCCCTTAAAAAAATTCCTATGTAAATTGGTGATCGAAATTAGAAAAACGGTTTATAAAAATATTTGTTTTTCATTTGTTCTTAAATAAATTTGGGGTGTCAAATTAAAACAAAATTCAAAAAGAAATATCAAAATAAGAAGTCGTAAGAATTGATCTTCCATTGAGCATTTTTTTTTTCACTACGCTTGTGCAAACCTCAAAAACATTATTGTCTATTATTTTTTTTGCAGGACAATGTAATAATAGAGATCAGCTTGTGCGTGAATAAAATGGAATGAAATTAAAGAATTCCTGTTGCCAATCCCTGTTTTCATGATTTGAGAGTGTACTTTTAGAAATATATTTTTGCTTTAAATCAAAATATAATATTATGACTTTTGTTACAATTAAACCAAACAAAATTGTTTCCATATTTTGAACCGAGTATAACGAAATACAGTCATTAAAGAATGGCCAAACTCTTATTTTTAAGTCATCAGTTATAGCAACAAAACTTTCAATATTTAATAGAATTCTAAGGTTTATGTTAAGATATGCAAACAGTGTTTTGTTGTTCAGGTGAAATACATAATAATGTACATGAAACTGAGAACGTTGAAAATGATCCCGAATTTGATGGTATTTTTTTAATAAACCAGAATAGATACACTTATTTAATAAGTCTAGTAATTCAATTTCTTAGAGCTCAACTAGAAGAAACATTTGCAAGACCTAAATGCAAATCTAAGAAAAAGCTATATATTAAACTTTCAATCAGCAGAAAGACTGTTAAGGTTAAGGCTTGCAAGCCTCTTTATATTTGTAGAAGTAAATACACCGAGAGCATTAAATTTTAAAAACTTGAACTGTAGTTCAACAGCTACTGGTCATTAGAAAGCTATTACCAAAGAATTTTATATATTGGTTCCCTCCAACACATTGAGGATACAAAATTTGACACCTTGGTGTATGCAGTTAACTGGAAGCCAAAACGCGACCGTAGTATAAAGAATACGAAAATATTTTTAATGTTTTTTGTAAAAAAATATTTTCTTCAGTTCTTTGACGAAACTGAGAGCTTCTTTAAATCCGTCATCAAAACAAAAAACTTCACTGTCGTTAGTGTCGTTCGATTCCATTTAAGTATATCAGAGAAAAACGTGCTCCTAACAATAAAACGACATATTTCGAGGTTTACTGCACATGAAAGCCACTTTATTTGAAAAGACTCGTGTACAAAATATTTAAACGCCAGCTTTAATCTTACATCAATACACGGCCATTATAAATCATAATCTTTGAATCTGGCAAGCTTATCAAAATACTTAAAAATGTTTGGATTTATCGGCCAAGAGTTTAATGCCCCAAAAGTAGACAAGTGTTCTTTTGCTTCGTAGAGAAAGGTTACCGAATCCGAGAATGAAAAGTTCGCATTGCAAGTGAAGCAAAACGCAACGAAAAAAAGAAGCAATAAAAACCAAACACTTTTAAATTAAAGCTTTTACCTTCATCGATCCTTGAACCAGGGCTTACAGATGTGATTGCGCCCATCACAAGCTCAATTAGCTTAGTGAGAAAAAAAACGAAGGTCCAAATTAATTTTTATTTCGTCAATAAGACTGATGGTGGTTTTAGTGCGGTAAGAGTCCCACACTACTCGGTACCGATTCTTACCGAGTATCTTTTGAAGATTTCCATCGGATTAAAAAAAACTAAAAAAAAATTAGACTGATTTAATTGACACGAAGAACAACGACAATGATTTTTCCGATTTTGCCAAATTTTATAGATCTAAAGTTTCTTGGAAACGAATAGATGAAGATGGTAACAAAATAACTTGGAACTCTATTCGGTAGCTACGTTACTAAAAAACTGCATCAAATGCCCTACACAAATTTCTTGCACAAAGATGAGGTTTCTAAAATTATAAAAAGTAAAAAAAAGACGAGAGCTTCTTTAAATCTAAACAACTTTTTTCCCGAAAGAAAAGAAGATTTCATGGACAACATTAAGTCTTGATTTTCAGTCTTTCTATGACAATCTTCCATCCAATATGGACGAGCCAAATACTTATCCTCATTTAACAGGCCCTGACAACTCAGAAGATACTGAAATATCAATTTTGCTCAAAATTTAATCAATAATGTACAATACATAATTTAAACTTATGCATATTAAAAACTTGAATAACTAAAATATTCTTATTACAAAATGTTCCTTTACTTGTATGTTACTTTCACGACCAAAAGAAAACAAACATGGAAAATTAACTTAAGTTAATGAATACCCCGGTTTATTGGTAAGGAAAAAGAACTTAAGTCAACATATGAAATTTTTTCCCACAATCTCACACATGGAATAACGACCTAAGTCGACAAAAGAAATTTTAATCATTCTTTCTTAATATGCCATAACAACCTAACTCGACCTAAGCTTTTTATTTTTTTAAAGTTCAATAAGCCATAACAGCTTAAGGGTGGCCGTGGTGCGATGGATGTGTGCTCGCCTGTGAACCTCATGATCACAGGTTCGATCCCTGCCATCGTCTATGTCGTTTTAATTCCATTAAAAACCTTCTAGAGATTGTCATCAATGGGTTGCTGGTTTACTCATCACATGTTGTTCAGGCATAACACTAACAACATGTAATTGAGTTAAACTAGTATGCCCAGCAAGGATGAACACGAATAAAATAATGTGAATTATAAGCGTTATTCAAATAAGACACGGCATTCTCCGCTTTAGTTCAGCCGCCATCCCTGGAGATAAAATATCTGAGACAACAACCTTCAGTCTCAGAACATCGTGCCACACATCTTTCCTATCTTTCTTTCTCTTCCTTAACTTCACGCCCGCGCTGTGTTCAAAACATTTAAAGGGTAATCATAATCCCTTGAGCGTGGGTAGATTATAAAAAAAAAAAAAAAAAAAAAAAAAAGTGGTTTTTTCCTTAATTACTCACTAAATATAAGACATACATTTTATTACTTCTAGTATATGAGAAATGTGTATTCTTTCTTCATTTCTGCATTTAAGAAATTTAAAAATTCATAATTCCTGATTCATAGAGAGATTATGAAACTTAAAACTGCTCTCCTGAAAAATATGAAAAATCGACTTAAGCGGTTATGCCTTGTGACCACTGATTTTAGCATTGAACCTCATAAGTAGATTAGATTAGATTAGATTAGATTTTATTTTCATTATTTCTTAACTTATTAATAAATTACAAAAACAAAATTATCATGGCAATGCCGTCTGCCAGGTTGACAAGATAAAATTAATATAATATAAAGCTCATTGGTTTTACGATTATGTTAAAAGCAAGAAATTATTAAACAAAAAACAGAAAAAAAAAACAAAAATATCTTATGTACATATATTTTACAACTAAAATAAATATTTAACTTCGATGTGTTTTTAGAAGCTTTCGCAGAGTATTCTGTCCCGATATGATTTTGCCACTTTGCAATACGTAAACAGTTTTTCCACCGTCATCTCGTTTAAAAGACTTATCATTTCCTCTTCCGTAAGGTAATTAGATCCGAGGAAGAATCTCCTACTTTCTACCAGTACAGGGAATTTTCCTAAGAAGTGAAAAACATCTTCTCTATCTCTTTGGTTGCATAAACTACATTGTCCAGGACGATCCTCCCTATGCGGAATATAGTTTAGATGCATGAGCTCCCCTCGAAGTCTCAGCATCATAGAAATAACCTCCACACTGTTCTCATCTCTAAAATAGTTATTTGGACCAAGGTTATGATTGTGATGTTTGTAAATTAATCTATGAGTTGAATTTGAAGCTTCTTCTAAACAACGACTACGGAGCTTTTCATCAACCGTCGTCGCAATCAATTTATACAGTTTAACTCTGCAATCATTAACGTTACCGAAATCCAAATCCAGTGACATTTCACACCATAAAGCCAGCTCGTGCCATTCTGCGTACCAACAACTTCTTTGATTGATTGCATAGAGGGCTGCTTTCTTCGGTAATCTTTCACTATGCATTTGCAAAACTTTGAGAATATAGTCTATACGTAGGTTTAGGGTTTGAATAAAAAGCGGTGATAGTCCAGTTTCCAGCAAAACCATGTAATTTGTTGTGTTGTAGGGCAGATGATATATTCTTTTAATAAAGAATCTTAGCAGTTTTTCCATACTCTCGTACTGTTTGTATCCCCAAACGTGCGCTGCGTAAAGCATTATAGACTCAGACACTGCTTCAAATACACGAAATTTGCTACTATGTGCTATATTCTTGTTTGAGAAACACTTTGCCCAGGAAGTCCCAATTGCACTTTTTGCTTTCATAAGTTTTTCCCCATGATGTCTTTCCATACTAAGATTCTTTGTAAAGCACACTCCTAAATAATTGAATTCCCTCACCACCTCTATCAAGTTCGAATCGAAGCTCCATCTTTCATTTGAGCTATTTCTTCCACCTCCATTCTTGAAAATCATTATTTTGGATTTACCTAGATTGACCTTTAGATTCCACATTACACAGTACCTATGCAATTGGTTTATCATCAGTTGCAGTGATTGGGGTGAATTAGAAAACAGCACAATATCATCGCCATAGAAAAGTGCTTTGATCAATGTCCCGGCGAATTCCACTCCTCTACCAATGTTGTCGGTTAGGTCATCTACAAAGAGGGCAAATAAAAGAGGACTCAACGCACACCCCTGTCGGACGCCTGTTCCAGTCTGAAACCATTCAGAGATTTCCTCTCCATTCCAAACCGCGGCTTTAGTAGCATTATAAATATTTTTGAGGATTTTACCGAATTTCCTGGACATCCCCAGTCCATAAAGCTTGTATAAGAGCGCATTTCTGTCCACCGCATCGAACGCTGCTTTAAAATCCACGAAGAAACAATAAAGTTTCTTTTGGTTCCATAGGAAGTTATCGGCAATGCTCTTAAGAACAAATATTTGGTCGACAGTGGAGTAACCGGATCTGAAACCGGCTTGAAACTCCTTCAATAAACCATTCTGGCTAATCCACAAATTAAGTCGTCGTTGCAGAATTGACGTAAAAATTTTGTATGAGGCGTTCAAAAAACTTATTCCTCGATAATTATCTGGGTTTTGCGTACTTCCTTTTTTGTGGATAGGAAAGATTAAGGACTCCTTAAACCTTTCGGGTATAGATCCACTATCCGAAATATAGTTGAACTCCGACGTAATCGTATTTATCAGCTCATTGGTGCCGTACTTGTAGAATTCAACTGGGATTCCGTCGGACCCAGCCGCTATGCCATCCTGTAAATTTCTTAAAGTATTTATAACTTCTTCAGTAGTTATGCACGCATCTAGTATACTATTTTCAAAGCATGGCTCTGCATAGGATACTGTTGCATTGACGGTTAAGGGATTCAAAAGTTAATATAATATAATGACTTCAATAAACCACGCAAATGACCTCTGTCTCGCACGTCTACAGTCATCGTCAAACCAATGTTCTACAGGAGTGAACTTTTTGTTGTTATTGTTGCTTAACGGATAAGCCGATTTTATGCAATTTGCAATAGCACTCAGACCAGAATTGATTCCCTGACTTAGTAAAAGGTTTAGGTTTCTATGATATACAGCTGCCTTGTTAAAATTCCATTTCAGTTTTGGTAGCAACTGTAGATTTCTTGTACCGAAATCATCATTGGTAACTACTTGCATCATCGTATTGATGGGTAAATGATCCGAGAATGGTATCGCGTCTACTTTGAAGTCACGTATATACTCCACCATTGCTCCTTCAACTAAACTGTAATTTATTACTGAGCTACCTTAACTTCCAACAAATGTGAATTCACCATCCTTATCTGATGTTGCGGTTCCATTCAAAATTCTGAGTCCAAATGTATTACACAGGTCAAGAAATTGTTTTCGTCGGGCATTGCAAATTTCATCCTTTGATTGAAGTGCTATTTCCACTACCTCATTTTCAAATCCCGCTTCAGCCGCGGTCCTTGCGTTGAAATCACCTACTAAGAGCACATTTGGATTGTCATTCATTAACAAAAATTCGTATAACTTTTCGAAATCTGATTCAAAATTGTTGCAGTTAATGTATGTCGGAATTATTATCATTTTTTTGTCCTCATAATTTAGTTGTAAGAATTTTGTTTCATTTTTAGTCTCGAACTTGCAGCCTAAGTTTTTGATGGTTTTCTTAAATCCAAAATAACAACCTCCACTAGCTCTTCCACGCGTACTAGTTCTTATCGCTGAGATCCATACAAATTCGAAGTCCTTAAATTTTCTTTCTTATTTATCAAAATTGTTTTCAGTTAAGAAGGTTTCGAACAGAAAAATTATATCAAAACAGTTAACATAATTATAAAAACCATTATATATATTTTTATTGACTAAACCTGAAACATTATATGCAAGTATTGAAATTTTACTAGGTACTAAATTTACATTAATTATGTTGGTATTTACAATTCTATATACTTTATTATGGCAGCCGGCTTTTTTATTAAAAATTACAATTTTGATTTCTTGCTTTTGTTACGCCACTGCAACTCGCCTCCACTGTGTTTCCGCCATTAGATTTGGACTCATATGTACCCTCACTAACATCCCGGATCAGTTGTTTGAGAAACGCCACACCATCATCGCTGTCACTTGTAAGAATGTTGTTTTTGTCGTAATAAAATGTTTTTTCATTAAGCAGCAATTTTTTTCCTTTTATTTGAGGTTTTAATTCTCTGTTTTTAGATATAATTTGGTTCCTAATATTGACTATTCTTCTTCTCCGCTCTCGTGCTGCCACTGGATAGTCTTTATGCATAGAGATTCCTGTGCCGGCAATGTTGGCTTTTGATCGCAGAACTTTTATTGCATCGTTTTTATCGTGTAACTCGACGACGACATTTGCAGCGTTTCCTCCTGAGCGTAATTCAGTTACACTTTTAATAATTCCTGCATTATCTGATCGCAGCATCTCCAAGCAGATAGATTTCGCTTTTTGTGCAGCATCATTTTTATTTACGGGGTGGCCGTGGCGCGATGGTTGTGTGCTCGCCTGTCAACCTCATGATCACAGGTTCGATCCATGCCATCGTCTATGTCGCTTTAACTCCATTAAAACCTTTCTTAAAATTGTCATCAATGGGTTTACTGGTTTACTCATTACATGTTGTTCAGGCATAACACTAACAATATGTAATTGAGTTAAACTAGTATGTCCATCAAGGATGAATACCAAATAAAATAATGTGAATTATAAGTGACATAGAAATAAGACACGGCATTTCTCCGCTCTAGTTCAGCCGCCATCCCTGGAGATAAAAATATCTGAGACAACCACCTTAAGTCTCAGAACATCGTGCCACACATCTTTCCTATCATTCTTTCTCTTCATTAACATCACGCCCGCGCTGTGTTGAAAAAACATTTAAAGGGTAATCATAATCCCTTGAGCGCGTGTAGATTATAAAAAAAAAAAAAATGAATTTATACAAGAACAAAAATTATAATTTTGGTATGCTTACTTTAAGTTTTTATTACTGTACGAATGAAAATTAAATTTCCAAAAAAAAATATTGCACCGGTTTTGAAATATCGAATTTTCCAAAAAAAAAAATGATTTTTTTTTTTCAAAAATTCAAAAAAAAATTTTTTTTTAAGTTTTGAAATGCAATGGATTTTAGACTTTTTAGAAGCATCTCTACAAAAAATTTCATTAAAATCCGTCATGTCGATAATGAGTAATTCAAAATTTAAAAAAATAGTTCTCTGGTAGGTACAAGCTGTAATATCTTAACTACAATTTTTTTTATTAAATTAAAGATCGTTAAAATTAATTGAAACAAAAAAATTTTTATCAAAATTCTAGGCTCCGTTTTCGAGAAAAATACGATTTTTGAAAGTTATTTTTTGACATTTGTATGGTGGGTACCTTTATTTCTAGGTAAAATAAAACTTTTTTTCATACATCTTGTAGAATATGTTGATAAACTTTTATTTATCAAGTTTGAAAAAAATCTAATATAAGGTTTTCAAAATGTTGAGTTTTGAAAAAAAAAAAAATTGAATACATAGTTCTATTTAAATTTTTGGGGACCTTTAGCACAAAATGATCAAAATCCGTTGTACCGTTTTTGAGAAAATCAAAAATAAAAAAAAATAGTTCTTTGGGGGGTACCCTCAATATCCATTTTTCGGAAAAATTTTTTAATTCAGTACCTAGCTTTAACTAAATAAAATTTTTTTGTTTCTTTTTTTTTCAAATCTGTCGTTCAGTTTTTGAGAAAAAAAATATTTACAAAATTTCGTAAAAAATTCGTATGGCAGGTACCGTTATTTTTAATCTTTTCTTTCTTTTAATCTTAAAAAAAAAAAAAAAAAAAAAAACGTGTGGGGGGAAAATTAAAAATGATATCTACCAAGTTTGAAGAAAATCGGCCGAACCGACAGACAGACAGAATTGCGAGACCCACTTTTTTAGTCTTCGTTATCATCGTAATGTCAACTTTGATCAAAATCTCGAGTTCGATTTTTTTTACGAACGCATAACTTGCCTTATGGTACCTATAAGTCACAAGTAAAAAACAGACAAGGTAAAACTAAATGTAAATTTGATTTTGTTCAAGTTCAACATAGGCGATTAGATTTCCCTTCTTGCATTACTTCTTGTGGTCTCCGGGTTGAAGGCACAACAGCTTATATGTTTAATGCCTAGCCAAATTTTAGCATTGAACCTCATAAATATATTTGTGCATATATTTTTTTTTTGTCAGGGAATGTGTCTTGTTAAGGTTTTTCTTACTTTTGTGATGGTCCTCGAAAGACCAACTTCAAGTTTCCTTATTTGATGAGCTGAATAGACGCTTAATTGGTTTGGTATAAGTTAACAAGACAGACCAATTTAAATTTTCTTTGATTAAAAATCATACCCATATTCTTTGTGGAAAATTTTTCATTAAAAAAAAAAACATTTTTTTAACATAAAATACATAATGCCAAAACAAATTTCCGCCTTGGGCTTGGAAAGAAATTAAATGTTCCTAAAAAACTTATCAAGGGCTCTTTGTTTATTCAAAATACCAGCCCACATGTTTTTTTTTCTCAATTTACGAGTAATGAATTTCAGTTGAGTGGCTTAAGCATGTTGAATGTACCGCTACCTACACACATTCATATTACTTTCGTTTACTTTGACCATGCTCGTTAATCTGTTACTGTCTGCTTGGACAGGGATTTCCGTTAGTCTTGATCAAGGAGAAATTTAAACACCGCTTTTGTTGAAAATTATAACTACATACATCATAATTATACCGTCATGAATGTTTGTATACTGATTTTACGGACTTTCCCATTATAGAGAGCTTAACTCCATAAAACTCGCATGTAAACAAGACAGGACTCCCTTATAATATCCTCTTGTCTATATACTCTTACACCCACCACCACACCACAATGCGCCTTCACCATCAACTAACATAAGCTTCGACATCAATTTATTATTCATGTTACTCATGCAATGAAATTGCATTCAATTAAACAAAAATTTTCCAACTAGCTTGCCATGTAAGTAGGTAGTTTTGTTGGTCCCTGAGGAAATTTTGAAAATTTTCCAAAAACAACAACAGCCAAATGGGTAGCTTCTTATGCGAACCTATTGTCAGAGAGCGAGATATACTGGGGCGGTATGGATGTGGAAAGGCGACAAATTGTCGTCAGATGCATTCAGAAGACTTAAATGAAGCCTTCTACTAATGGATGAAGACGATGACGAAGACGAAGAGTACGACGTCGACGACGACGATTGAAACTAAAAAGCACTTAGGCAACTCCATTTAACGTTTTGCGTTGTCTTCCTTAAGAAAAAGAGACTTTTGCTTACCCGCCCAAAGCTTCCCCAAAACTTTCAGCTCTCTATACATTCAAGCCCTTCGCCTATAGTCTTGCTGCTTCTTCATCTCCAAATGCATGAATTGTCTCGTCCTTATTTCGATTGCAAGCAAAACATTAAAAGCAACTTAGTTACATAATTTGAGCTTGTAAATTAATAAAAGGGGATTGCATTTGAATACTCGTTCATAGCTATACATATGGGATATCTGCTTACTTTCGTCTTGGTCTGTGTGCTTGGTCTCACCGAAGACATAATATTTTAATTACATTTTTGTTAGGTATATCAGATTTCTTTTGGAATGAACTTAACACTTAAGATGATGGCGTCCTGCTATAACTGGAGGATGTACCTCTATTCTTCAAAAGCGGATGAATGCAGCTGTTGTTGGTATAAAGTTGAGAAGAGTGCTTGCCTCAAGTTGGTAGGTATTATGTTACAAATAAGGATGGATTATAATTCTTTATTGTTTTGTTGCAAAATTCTTCTATTCACAGATTCACACCAAGAAGGATGATGCAATATGAGGAAATAGCATTAAGGACATTTAAATAGGATTTCTTTAAAAACACTACTTTGGAACTATTCGAGAGAGCTGTAATGAAGGTTTATGTTTATATTTTACGTTAAGAAAAGTCTACATTTATGAAAGTAACACTATGAAGGCCTTAGGCTATGGTTTCGATGGCAGCGACTTTTACTTACGCGAGTAACCGTTTTTAAGCGATTGATGGGAGTGGTTTCAGCTCACAGCTTTCAACCATCATCATTTCAGTTGCTCAAATGTATGCTGGTACATACATGTCGGGTTAGGTTAAGTAGAAGTGCCTGTGGGTGAAGAACCAACACACTTTCACCAAAAAATTGACCCGTTGTGATACCGAATGGATCTAGGGAAGATTTTTTCTATTACTCTTTCAGCAGTTTGGAGCTGCTTTTGACGACAAGATGTTCCCAAGTCTAACACCCAACAAAAACAATCCGGATTGACTGTTTGAACGTACAGTTTTGGCAACAAAAAGGGATGATTTCTACAAGCTCAATCGAAACAGTAATGGACGAAGCAGAAGTCGTTAATTAATCGACTGAGTATTGGAAATCATTGAAACCAGGCAGAATGTCGACGCACGTATTAGCATTTAAGTTTGAATCCTCAGTGATGCTTATTCGCAATTTAAACGGATAAAAGCTATGCAACAGAATTAGGTTGACCATCAAAAATTGTCACCAAGTTTAAAAGAGCCAAAAATATTCGATGATACATTGAAAATCGAAGACATACTGATTCCATGCATACTGATGATTTGACATTCAAATTCAAGGGGCTCCAGTTGACTCTGAACCTGCCTTTAAAATTACCATCAACAAAGCACAAGGCCAATCGTTGACTATTGCTGGCTTTAATTAGCATAATTTATGATTTTCACGCGGCCAATTATAAATGTATGACATGCTCCCGAGTTGGCAAACAGACAAATATCCGATCGTCCTTAAATGAATAAATAAAACAAACATAATTTCCCATTTGCATTTAAAACATGACACCTCATCATGACCACCTCATCTATCCACCAGACATCATCTGCCTATAGTTATAATAAGGCCTTCCCGTGCAAGGCCAGGCGGGTCGCTAGTTACATTATAACATCAAAAAACTTACTTAAAGAAAAGTTTCATCTCAAAACCCACTCGAAATCGTTTTCATCACTCAATTTGAAAAAAAAACTCGAAATTTCAATCGCTTTCAATAACTTTCAATTGCTTTCAATCGCTTTATTCGCTTGCTCTTTCGAGTAAAAACCGCTTCCACCGAAAACATAGCCCTACACAGCTACCGCTTTCATTCTCGTTGTAGCCAAGGTTCGGCTGCGGATATCCCAACCCAAGCCAAAACAAGGAAGTACTGCGAGGAAATTCGACGTTGGACGCTTACAATCGCAAGAGATCGCAAGGTCCTTTTCCGATCGAGTTTCTAACAACCTCTTAAGAAGTCCTGTGCCGCCAGCATCAAGTATTGAGGACCAGTGGCAACGCTGCCAAGCAGCCATCAGAGATGCTGCTTCTAATGTGTTGGGTTTTATACGACCACCGCAACGAAACCCCTGGTTTGACGATGAGTGCCGGCAAGCACATGCAGCAAAGCAAAAGGCATACAAAGCGGCGCTGCAAAGAAGGACTAGAGCTGCTCGCGAGCTCTACGAGCAGAAAAGGAAGGAAGAACACCGGCTTCTCAGAAAGAAAAAGAAGGAGCATGAGAAGCGCTTGATCGAGGAAATAGAAGGATGGATGGCAGGAATGAGATTCGGAAGTTTTACCGAAATGTAAAAAAAACATTACAAGGATACAATTCCCGAGCCGAAGCCTGCAGGGGTAATCATGGGAACATCGTAGTAGAACCGCAGTCCATGCTGAGGATATGGAAAGAACATTTCTCCAATCTTTATAACGGCGATGAAGAAGAGAATTCCGCTGCCATAGAGATATTACCAATCGAATTAGGCGACGTAGACCAACAATACCGCCCACCCGACCTGGACGAATTGAAGATAGCTATATCGAAGCTCAAGTCCAACAAAGCCGCTGGAGCTGACGGCCTTGCTGCCGAACTATTCAAAGCGGCAGGCGATGACTTCGTTGGGAGCTTGCAGCAACTCATCTGCAAAATATGGTCGGAAGAAAGCAAGCCCGATGAATTCAATCTCAGCATTGTTTGTCCGATCCTCAAGAAAGGAGACCCTTTGAACTGCGCCAACTACAGAGGCATAAGTCTCCTGAACATCGCGTATAAGATTCTTTCTGCCGTATTATGTGAACGTCTGAAGCCTTTCGTCAATAACCTGATAGGTCCATATCAGTGCGGCTTTAGACCTGGAAAGTCCACCATCGATCAGATATTCACATTACGGCAGATCTTGGAAAAAACCCAGGAGTTACAAATCGACACCTACCATCTTTTCATCGATTTCAAAGCCGCGTACGATAGCATCTATAGGAGCGAACTATATAGAGCAATGTCTAGTTTTGGCATCCCTGACAAACTTGTCCGCTTGTGCAGGATGACGATGGAGAATTCACGCTGCTTCATCAAGGTCGGAAAAGATCTCACCGATGCATTTGATGTCAAAAAAGGTTTTAGACAAGGCGATGCTCTGTCGTGCGATTTCTTCAACATCGTTCTTGAAAGAATAGTGCAAAACTCACGCGTCAACACAAGAGGCACAATCTTTCAAAAGTCCGTCCAGTTACTCGGATACGCCGATGATAGACATTATTGGAAGAACAAAGCGTGATGTCAGTGGCGTATTTGTGAGCATTGAGACGGAAGCGAAGAAGATGGGTTTAGCGGTAAATGAGGGCAAGACCAAGTATATGCTGTCATCAAGAAAGGACACACAACACCGACGCCTTAAACAAAACGTCATTATAGACAGTTATAACTTTGAGGTAGTTAAGGACTTTATATACCTAGGCGCCGCTATAAATTCAGAAAATGACACCCGGTCCTTGTCTATGGTGCAGAGACATGGACTTTGTCGAAAGTGGATGAGAGCGCTTTAGGATGTTTAGAGAGGAAAATTCTTCGTGTGATCTTTGGTCCCATCTGCATAGACGGGGAGTGGAGGAGAAGATATAACCACGAACTGTACGGGCTGTACAGCGAAACTGACTTAGTCAAACGAATCAAAGTCCAAAGACTGAGATGGCTAGGTCATGTAGAGCGAATGGAACCGAATGCTCCGGCCCGAAAAGTCTTGGAATCCAACCCCGAAGGACGGGGCAGTAGAGGAAGACCGCGACTCAGGTGGCGCACACAAGTGGGAGAGGACCTCAACCAACTTGGTGTGCGAAACTGGAGACAGCTAGCTAGGGACCGAGCTAGCTGAAGAAGCTTGTTGGTTGAGGCCCTGGTCCACCCCGGACTGTAACGCCACCGTAAGTAAGTAACAGCTTTCATTCTTATTTAAAGTTATGCGTGCTATTCTATTTTGTATGTGTATAGATGTCGCTAAAAGCATTTAAGAGGTAAAATGAATTAAATGCATAGGAACTTATTTGATTTGGATCAAAACAGACCCACATTTCGGACCAAAGTTGTGCCCTAGTCAAAAATTGGAAAACTTGGTATAAATTCATATATTTTTTCTTCCTAATCCAAGATGGCGCAAAAGTTTTCATACCCTATTGGAAGACTGTAAATTATTTTTACAAATGGCAGCAAATGTCAATTCTACTTTGAAATTTGTGAAAAAAACACAAAATACTCGAACACCTCAAAAAGACATGAATTGCAATACTTTTTAAGAAGGCGGAATAATTGTTGCGATTTTTTCGCAAAATAATTCATCGGTGGTGTTGGCGCAGCGTGCTTGTATTTTTGGGTGATCTTCCCAGTCGTCCTGGGACAGTTCTAACTGGACAAGCACTATACCGTTTAACCGCTCGCTTAGAAAAGTATGGAACAGCAGAAAATGCTGCCATACCTGATTGCCCCGGAGCAGCCGTTCTGCTAAGAATATCGCAGGTGTGACTGAAGATGGCGCAGAAATCCACAATGGTCTTTACAGAGATTTTTGATGTGCTGTTATGATCAGAAAACTAGAGGCGATAAGAAGAGCCAATTAAAGATAAGGCTCAGATCGCCCAAGATCAACATTTCTGCAAGGGATGATCGATATTTGGTGCTTCAAAGCCTTCGAGATCGTCACCAAATAGCGGTTGAGCTCTCTACCCAATCAACAATTTGTGGTTTGAAAGCGGTTTAATAACCGGCTTTGAACTCAAGCTTTACAAACCAAGGGGTTACAAATTGGTTAAAAAGCCGTTCAAAAACCGTTCCAGAAGCATCTCCATAACCGAAAATGGTCAGTAACAAAATAACTTCGGTTATTTCTGAACGATTTTTGAACGTATCTTTTAAACGCTTTTATTAGGTCATTTAAAACCGTTTGTATAACGCCTTTAGAAAACCTGTAATATGCACAATAATTGGTTATTTTAAAACGCTACTAGGACGTTAATTTGCAACGATTTTAAATAACCTGTATTATGCTCAAAAAGTTATTTTGGTGGCTATTTTATAACCTGTAATAAGCCTTAAAAGTTATTTTGACGCCTTTTTATAACCGTTTACCTACGGTTTGTACGAACCCTGAAATTATGAGTTTTCTCCAAACCACGATATATGGTTATTTTGAAACTCTTCTCAAATATTTGCTTCCCAGCTGAAAAAAAAAAATCTTTTTAAAAAATAAAACAGTACAAGTGATATTTATAATGAATATTATTAAATTTTATTTAAAAAGTTTGTTAACTTTAATAGTATATACGAGTAACTAAAAACTATAACTTAATAGTAAAATATAGAGACACCTAATACTATTATTATATAAATATAAAGTATCTATAACACTGGGTGGATAATTGAGTCGTTTATTTTCAAAACATGATATGTCACATCTTCAAAAAATACATAAGTAATGACGTTTTAAGAAAAATCAAAAGTTTTTGTAACCATAATGCAAAATTTTGAAGATGAACATGTCTATTTTGAAAATAAACGATTCAATTAGAAAAAAAAAAATTAAGCAAAATTGGAAGTAATAATATCGATGTTTGTGTAGTGATGGCAGTGGTGTCAGTTGATGAGGTTTGCTTTGATGATAATGACTCGTTTCTAGTTTAAAAATAAAAATAAAATTGAAATTTTGTTTAACTTACATTTTTTTTTATGGAACTTACAACAAAGATTTGTTAGCAGCCAGCCTAAGTGGTGGTGAAAATAGAAAAAAGAATAAAAAATTAATAAGAATGTTTGAATAAAAAGAAGATCAGCCTGTAAACGAACACATGTACAATATTATTTTTATAAAAAGAATATTTACCTGTTTTTTTGAACTATGAATAAGCAGTGGAAAAAACCAAACATCACACTTTTTGCTATCCTTATCCTTATTCATAATTTTTAAACACACTACAAACTATGCAAATATTATTATTAAAAAATGCCTTATCAATCAAAATGTTCACTTGAAAGAAAAAACCAAGAAAAACACTTAACTTTTTTAATTTTTAATTATCACGCTCGCGTACGAAAAATAAAACTCAACCAACCGATATGAGAACAAGAAAACAATGACGAGCCATAAAGATGAGCGTGGTGGTTGTTGCTGGGGTTAAAGATTAAATCTGGATTTGGTTTATTTGCAACCTATAAGTTTAAAAAATGCTCTTTAATAACTTAATGTAAACCTGGGGTTAATAACTTTTTCTTTATCGACAAAGCATAAAATTGGATCCAAATAAACTACAATTTATCCTAAATTTACAGTAAATTGTAAATAACTTTTTTTACCGAATAAATCGAAACTAACTAAGTATTCAATTGGTTTATTTGCATCCAATACATAACTTTTATGTTTTAAAATGATTATTAAACGACCTACTCAGAACTTTATATAAAATTGGTTACTTTTCAACCTATATGAAACTTTTTATGCGGAAAAAAATATAAAATGGGTTAAATTTCAACCAATATGTAACTCTAACAGTAAAAAAAAAAGTTATTTAAGGACTTACTGAAAACTTAGCATAAAATTGGTTTATTTTTAGCCACTATATAACTTTTCTCATAAGAAAAAAAAGTTATATTATAACCTATTTTTACTTAAAGGCTAGGAAAAAGTGATAAATGTACTCAAATTAAACCTAGATTTAAAAATAGTTATTTTCGAACCAGAAAAATGACGATTTGGTTTTAAAAGGGTTAAAAAATATCCAAATATTATCACCAGTTTAAATTTGGAATTTTTCAAACCAATATATGATCAAAAAGTTGTGCAAGAGAGAAAATTTTACCGAAATCAACCTTAGGATAGTTTTTGGTTTGTTTTTACCGTATAGCATACTAAAGTAATAAAGTATCTCATTTCTAGCCCCACTATGACCAGAGTTATCTTAGGTTTTTTTGTAACCTCGGTTATTCTGGAGCCAGGGCTAAAAATTGTTGCTTGGGTAGCTCTCTCACAGACTTCGATCCATTAAAGTGACGGCTGTGAATGTTCAAACGGTGAGGCTTCGATTAGTGGAGAGTGGATTGAGAGCAAGAAAACCTCTTTGTGGAACGAGACTCACGATATAGCACGTCGGATGGAATTTGCTCACCTTCACCAAGATTAGATCAAGGCCGAAGTGAGTACAGTTGTTCTTTTCACTGATAAGTCCAGGTTTTGTTTGCGCTCATCAGATGGACGTGTATAGATGTTGAAAGAAGAGTAATTCTTCGACAACAGATGTCCAGCGGGAAAATTTCTGGAGAGGTTCCGTCATGTTGTATCTAGGTAGGAACTTCCATGAGTGGAAAAATCGAGCTGTGCATTCTAGAACAGTATGTGGTTCCATTCTAACGATTAATTGAAGGAACCTACCTTCTGACCGACCGTTACTGACTGTTTGCAAGAAGTAGTAATCGAAGTGATGGCTTGGAATTTGTTTGGGACCTGGTAGAAATAATGATGAGAAAGCCATCTGCCCTTCCACAGAAACTCAGTGGTCAAAGACATGCTCTGTTCAAAGAATTGGAGAATTTTGGTGACAACAACGTAAGGAACTCTAGGTATGCCCAGCTTTATTTGGTTAAAACAATATCTAACAATAAATCAGCTTTATTTAATAAACTAACCGAGTTGACTTGTGTAATTTTAACAGGGTAAGTTTGCAAGATTATATATTATCAATCTTACATGTTTAATTTTACACGATTGTTTTTAACAGATAATTTTTCTGCGTAAAAGAAACAAGTTTTTATAGAAAATCATCATGAGCGACGCCGACGCTCATTTCGATGTCTGTGAATATTCGAATAAGCAAAATTGTCACTTCTAGAGCACCCAGAACCCATACGTATAACCTATGAAGAGCCATTGCACTCGTTCGAAGTAACTGTATGGTGTGCTGTATTTTTTTGACAAACGCCTTGATCGAAACGACTACTGTTAGCGGCGAGCGTTTCGACGACTTTCTTCTTGGAGAACTGGAGACTGGAGAACATAAGATTAGAAGAGGACGTAGCAGCGGGCGCATATTGCACGAGCCATACTGGAAACTCTGAAGACTGTATTTACGGATTGCCAAATATCTCTTCGATAGTTTTCACTGGCCCGCAAGATGGCACGAATTGAACAATTCTAGACTTCTGACTTCAGACTCTTAAAGCTCTCAAAGCAAATATGGGTCAAGAATGGGTGTATCTTTCGCCGGAAATTCTGGTAAGATTGACAAAAAATGGTCATCCATTATGGCGGCCATTTAGCCGAAATAGTTTTGTATACTTAAATGGAAAAAATTAAGACTTAAAGATTTTCATTCATAAAAACAAATAATATCCAAAGAAAATCTGCTGATAACTTTTGCGCGCCTTTTAGAAGCCCATTAGTTTCGAGTACACAAATTTAGGACTCAATTAAATCTAAAAACATTATAATGGTGTCGTCCAAGAAAAGTCGTTAAGATCATAGCTTGTGGTCCGTCGGTTTTGGTCAATATTTCTGCACCGAAGGTATTTAATAATAAAGGGTTTCTCAATGAGCTTAAAATGAGATATTAAAAAATATTTAATGCTTTTTGAAGATCTATCAATGATTAAATGTTGAATGTGAGATCGTTCAACCACACGGGCCCTGCCGTTCACATTAAAATCATCAAATTGGTTCAAAACAATCATCGGTCTGTAGCGCACTCCGTTTTTGGTGATGGCAATGGTATTATCGTATTTTCGAAGAAGTTAGAACCGATGATGCTGTCGATTCACAATCCCAACCAATGTCACTTGGTGGACATTAGAGCTGTGTCAATCGCGATTGATTCGGTCTTTGTGACCCGTTCACGAAAAAGATTGATTGATTGCAATCAAATCAATCAATCCTAATGTCAATCTCTTGCCACTGATGAACGAAACGAACGAAAAAACAGTTATGTTTCGTTCATTCAGCTTGTTCTCAATCATTTCACAATACCAAATAGGAATGAACATGAAACAGAATGTACTATATTTCTCACTTTATATGCAATGGGAGATGGCGTGGCCGTGAATGAAGCAACGAAGTAGAAAAAAGCCAAACTTTCTTTCATTTTCAGATTGTTTCGGTCTCGTTCTGAACGAAACGATTGGAAAAAAAAAATATTTTTTTTTTTTTTTTTATAATCTACCCGCGCTCAAGGGATTATGATTACCCTTTAAATGTTTCAACACAGCGCGGGCGTGAAGTTAATGAAGAGAAAGAAGGATAGGAAAGATGTGTGGCACGATGTTCTGAGACTGTTGGTGGTTGTCTCAGATATTTTTATCTCCAGGGATGGCGACTGAGCTAAAGCGGAGAAATGCCATGTCTTATTTCTATGTCGCTTATAATTCACATTATTTTATTCGTGTTCATCCTTGTTGGGCATACTAGTTTAACTCAATTACATGTTGTTAGTGTAATGCCTGAACAACATGTAAAGAGTAAACCAGCAACCCATTGATGACAATTTTTAGAAGGTTTTTAATGGAATTAAAACGACATAGATGACGGCAGTGATCGAAACTGTGATCATGAGGTTGACAGGCGAGCACACAACCACCGTGTCACGGCCACCCTTTTTGTAGTTGAATGAATGATTGAAAACATCTATATCTGGTTCGGAACGAAACGGATGGATAAAAAATGATTGAAGGAACGATTGACTGAAAAGACTGAATCATTGAACCAATCAATCAATGGTTGATTCGATCTTTCAAAATGAACGATTGGTACAGCTTTAGTGGACATTGCGTGAACTGGCACCATTTCAAATCCGGTAAATATATTGACAAACTCATCCAAAATCGAAAATGATTGCTTAAATCTGGATCGGCTTCTGAGTAATCCAGAACACACCCATGGCAACACGCTACGTTTTCTGGGGACGTTTTCCTTGAGCTCGTGGGTCGTTTTGATTTTGTACGTATTTTTGGCAAAATACCCCTTTGATCTTGGTATAGGTACTGCTAACTGCATTTGTTTGGCATGCTATGGTGGTCGCTCATTATAAGTATTTCCAACTTTTTAAAAATTGAAAATCCTTACCGCAAGAAATAATAAATATTGAGCTATATCGTTTAGATGGGGCTTTTTGTAAAATTGAGACAGAATTGGGCTAGCCATTATACATACGGAATTAATGAAAAAATAAGACAATTTTCTACAAAACAAAAAAAAAAAAAAAAAAGAACATCAAAGATACAAAGTTAATCAAAATCGTTCAAGCTGTTGTCGAGAATATTAAACAAAAATCCGAACACTTGTATGGTGTCATTTTAGATGATTTAAAAAACGAAAATTTTAACTATTTCTATGTCGAATCACAAAAAACTGCTCTGTTCCAAATTTGAATTAAATCGTTTGGATATCTAGCATACCCTTCGTAGGACTCCCCAATCATCAATATATCAAGTTATAATAAAACCTTTGTTCTTATCATGAAACCAATACTACCCCCATGAAGCAAGCTATCAAAAAAACTACACATTTGTATGTCCATTAATATTTTCTACAAACCAAAGCAAGTGATCTGGCCATGAATGACTTCATTTCAATTTGCCAGCGGTTCAAAGGACCTACCCACACAATGACATCAATTTAACTTCACAGCCGAGAACACCTTTTGTGACAAAAGAGTTCGAAAATTTAATTCACTCTTCTTGGAAATGATTCCATTTAATAATATGAAAGACATTAAGTGCAATCTCAGATGATTCTTGAAATGCACCTAGATGCCCAGGTATAGGTGTACCAGACCAACTCCTTTCCATTTTTTCTCCTTCGATGAATTTTTCTGATGCACACCATGAAACAGAGGACAACGACGACGTTTAAGAACTTGCTGTTGCATTCAGCGAGTACAAATTTTATATGTAAGCTAAGTTCAAAAAATATATATATATGTATATAAACGAGTACCTACCTAAGTTTATAAAAAAAATCGTCAAGGTGTGTCAGAAGGAGGAGACCATCAAATCGTAGTTGTATCCTTCTTTCAGTAAATGAAATTCTCCAGAGATGCTTAAAATAACTTTGTCAAAGAAGATACCTTATACCTATCTACTTTTATGCCAGTAAAAAAGTAAGGATAACTGTGTCCTTCGAATAAGAAATGGAATACAAAAAAAATAGAAACCATCTTGCTGCAAACAGGGCACACTAAAAGAATATTGTCCCAGAAACAAAGGAAGCTTCTCCTGACGTCCTGGTGCAGTACTCGAGTAGTAAATATATGTATATTCGCGGAGTGCAATGTTGCGCTGAGTACTTGAATGTGCCTTTTGAGTTCTAGAAAAATGCACTTTAAAAGGTTATTTGACTTTTATTTTATGTATATTGTGTAGTGTGTACCTACATTGTACAGTGGACTGAAATTGTCTCAGTATATTATGAACCGAAAAGAGGTCGTAAACGTGGTAAATTATAATGTCGTTGTGACAGGACAAACAAGGAACGATGCGTTGTAGTTAAATACGAAAACACAAGAAACATACAATGTCCCATGATTTTCACAATTCCTAATTGAGAAAGTTGAAATTATTGGCTATAATCAGGGCTTTGTAATCAAATATTTTACTTTATACCAGAGTTTCGAAAGAATTCAATCTTTTGTGAATGCATTCTTGTAATGACTTTAAATGAAATTTCCAGTCATCGATTTCATTTTGAGACTGCCACTTCAGATTCTGCAATTAGCAATCATTTAACATTAAAAAGATTGGAATAATTATTTTTTTTTTTTTGAAATTCGTTTCACATCAATCAACTGAATGCAATCTTTTGAGAATTTATTTATGTTTTTGCATTGTATTGCCTTCATTTGTAATCTTTTGCACAGAAGAATGTAACGACTGTAAAAGAATGCAAGTTAACACAAAGAAAGCTAAAAAAAATACAAAGAATTTTAAAAAATACAAAAAATAAGAAACAATGCAAAAGAATGCAAGAAAAAGAATAAATGAATTCTCAAAAGAATTGCATTCACTTGATTGTTGAATAATGAATGGGGATAAAAGTTATTGTAATTTTTGTATTGTCAAATACAAGATGATTGCAAATTTGAAGTTACAGACTGAAACTGAAATCAATGAATGCAATCTTTCAATCAAATTCAATGAATGATTTTTAAAGATTGCATTCACAAGAGATTGCATTCTTTTACAACACTGCTTTTAACAATGTTTGTAATGTTAGCAAGTTTTTAACATAAATAAAAACTTTTTAGAATTTCGCGTGAAGATTTTGGGCCTTCACCCGTTTAAGATCCTACTGACGCAGGAGCTTAAAGTTAATGGTCATAGATTTTGGCGAAACAAAAAAAAATATCTTTAGTGACAAGACAACGCACATTTTAGAGTGAATGGTTATGTTAACAACAAAATTGCCGTATATGAAGACGTATATGGTTCGGTTGGTAATAGCGGCTACTTTTGGCCTGAATTAAAAGATTTGGGTGTCCAAGACATGTGGTTTCAATAGAACAGTTCTACGTTTCACACTGCGAACGGCACATTGATTATTCTAAGCACGATTTGAGGATAAGGTTGTCTCCTGCGGAGGTGAAATAAACTAGCCACCCAGATCGTGCGATTTGACCCAATTGGACTTCTTACTGTAGGTTTTTCTAAAGTCGGACGTCTATACCAATTATCCGAATTTTAGCGATCCTCCCAAACTCAACATAACCCAGATTGTTGCTCTGTCAAATCTATTTGGAAAAAGAATTGCATTTGAATGAATAGGTGGCGATTTGAACAATGACATATTTCGTACATAATGGCAAACATGTTAATACCTTAGCCAAGCTTGTTTACTCTATTTCACCACCAAGTCACTATTATTGGAAAATTCTTTATACCAATAACTTTCTCAGATAAAGCAAATTATATGCGTCTTATTTTTGCTAAAAACCTAGTCTAAAATAACTTATAGAGGATTTTTCAATTGGAGCGGGTAGATTTTGACGGCCGGTGGCGGCCATGTTGTTTGTGACATCTGTGAACATGGAAAGTGACAAAATTGAACAGCAAGTTCAAATGATAGTTCGTTATTGCATACTTTGCGGCAAATTTAGAGGAGAAGTGTTGGCTTTTCACAGTCGATTCTTCCATGTTCGGTTGCCAAATTTGAGACGAATGGTTCGGTACAAGTACGACAGGTGGACCTAGAAAAAGTTTTCAAAAATGTTCTGTGAGGACTAAACGAAGACGTGTCGCTGAAATCTTGAAATGAAACGTCGCTCGTCGTGGAATTCGGATTTGGGAGAGGAAAATACCATGAGTGTAACACCTTGTGAAGTACTGTCCCTTTTTGTTGAAGCAAAACTTACAAAGAAACAGTATACTTATTTATTCAGAGTTTTGTCAGCACCAAGATTTAAAAAAATGCACTACCTTGCTAAAAAATTATAAAGAGAGAAAAAGAAAACTGCTATTCAGAAGCCGACAAAATTAGTGTCACCGCGAGAAAGGTGCCGAAGTAGACTTGCAGGCTTTTCATAACCAAACGGCAACAAGAGTTATTACTTCGCAGAACGACGTTCTTGTTACTCTCAATAAGGACTCATATTAAACATTACAGCTAGGAGGAAAATTGGGATTTGATAGAAGCGAGTACAAACAAAGCTTTCATGATCCTAATGCTAGGAAAAAATTTTGGTACGCCAATTTAAAGTTTTTATTATTGTTCGAATGAAAAATAAATTTCCAAAAAAAACTATTGAGCCGTTTTTGAGATATCAAATTTAAAAAAAAAAATTGAATTTTAGTTTTTATTTTTAATTTAAAAATAATTTTTTTTTTAAAGTCTTTAAATGCAATGTTTTTAAACTTTTTAGAAGCTTCTCTATGAAAAATTTCATTTAAATCCGTTCTGCCGATAATAAGAATTTCTAAATTCGAAAAAAATGGTTCTATGGTAGGTACAGTCAGTAATATCTTAATTAAATTTTTTTTTTTCATTAAATTATAGATCGTAAAAACTAATCGAAATAAAAAAAAATTTATCAAAATTCTCGGAGCCGTTTTCGAGAAAAATACGATTTTCGAAAACCATTTTTTAACATTTGTATCGTGGGTACCATTATTTTTAGTTAAAATTGTTTTTCTCACATATTGAAGATTATATTAAGGAACTTTTATTTATAAAGTTTGAAAAAAATGGAAAATGAGGTTTTCGAAATATTAGGTTTTGAAAAAAAAAATGTTTGAAAATTTTCTTAAAAATCAAAAAAAAAATTGTTTGAAAATTTGAATACAAAATAATATGCAAACTTTTGAAGATCTTTAGCATAAAAAAAAATGATCAAAATCGGTGGTATCATTTTTGAGAAATTGAAAAACAAAAAAAAATGGTTCAATGGGGGTTACCAAAAATAACCACTTTTTGTAAAAAAAAAATTTCAACCATTTTTTGAATTTTTTTCTTAATTCTGTGGAACGGTTTTTGAGAAAAAAAAATTTCATAAAATTTCGAAAAAACCGGCAGGTACCGTTATTTTTGGTCTTAAAAAAAAAAAAAAAAACGTGTGGGGGGAAAATTCAAAACGATATCTACCAAGTTTAACGAAAATCGGCTGAGCCGTTTAGGCTGTAGTCGAACAGACAGACAGACAGACACTTTTTTCGTCTTCGCTATCATCGTAATGTTAACTTTGATCAAAATCTCGAGTTCGATTTTTTTAAGAATGCATAACTTGCCTTATAGCTAGTACTTAGAAGTCGCAAGTAAAAATTTATGACCAGAACTTTACCAAAGCTTCATCCTCAGTATCCAGAACATTTTACAGAAACCTAAACCATCAATTGCTAACCGAAGAAAGCTTCTTCAACGTCACATACTCATCCGAGTCTATAAGTACCATTTTCAAAGCAAGAGTAGAAATTCTAAATTTGTTCAATATACTAGATCCGATCTTCAGCAATATAACACTTTATCACTTTATAGTCAGCTGTCCTGTTTAGCAAAAAAAATACGAAGCTTCATATATTTTCAAGAAAATTTTCTGTGGCTTAATATAGTCTGTATGAAATATTAAATGGCATTCCAGGTTGGTCCAGCCTTTATAAATCCTGTAAGGATGCTCTTATGTAGTATAAAGGGACATACGATATAGTTTTTTGAGGGCCTCCAACTTTAAGCTTGTGAGAACTTTGAATTTCATTCTCCCACTCTCTCACTATTTTAAATCATTGTACATTTTTACAACTTTTTTTCAAAACCTGTTCATTAAAATACATGGATCCAAAAACTTAATTAAGGAAAACATTTATGGCATCAAAAGCAGCTATAAGTGGAAACAAATCTATTCATAAAACAACCGTTTGGTGTTGCAAGCATTATAACAAGTGGCACCCGCTTCACCTGATACTCTGAGGTACTTCATAAATATTTAAACTTCGGACCACAGGGGTCATTCCTCCATAACTATTATTCGCATTCAAAATAAAAGTAATTCTATATCTTCAACTTTCATTAGCTTAGTTAAACACAATCAACACATTACTTTGCAAATATTTAAACTCTGTACCAGAAGAGAATGACCAAACCAAATGACGAACTCCTTGCAATGGATCCAGCGTCCAGCTCAGTCAAACTATACAATGCACGAAAATGCAAAGCAAAGCAGCCATTAGCAAATTAAAACCATCTCTCGGTAAGGAGTGTGACAACAGAAAAAAAAATCCCTCCTGATATTTTCCCAGCGACCGACGACAGGACGAACTTAAAATACTAGCACATGTATACAAAAAAAATAAACCTTCTCCGAGGAGTCCTTTAGCGTTTGCGTTGACTTTTCTGATTATATTATTTTTATTTATATGTAGGTCCCATATTTTTTTTTGTTTTAAACTTCTTTCTCTCTATTGGCCCTTGTTTTTCTCCTAACGTTTACCTTAACGAATGTTCAACTTTTTTTACTCAAATATATATGTATTTAGCTCATGCTGTAGTAATTTAAGCCTCTCAAAGACTGCATTGTGAGTTTAGTCCGACGTGGACGTTTCTGTTGTATGGTTTTTGTGCATCGGTATTAAGCTCCTGAGGCATAGACACACCAATTAAGAAAAAATCTTCTTTCTGCATATAGATGTTTTGTTTTTTTGTTTTTGTCATCTAAATCTACACTCTGCGACTTCCCTGATAAAATCCTATTTTTGCTCACTCTGTCAGAAGCCGAAACAATTTTATGTTGTTAGATGGAAAAAATAGATAACCATACCTTTTAGGACTCGACTCTTTCGTTCTAATTCTTGTTGAAAGTTGCACAAGAAAAAAAGTCAAAACTAACGCCTTTCGACTTGGCACACAGCTATAGTTGACACACTTGAGCCATAGCGAGGTGAGAGGAAGGATAACAAAAAACCTTTTCGCTGATGTGATTGTTGTCCTGGCAAAGGACCTGCATTTTATTAAATAAAAAATTAATTTAAGATAGCATCACGCAGAACACAACCATCTCTATCTAGCAATTAACTTAATTAAAAGATTACAGAAGCAAAAAAAAAAAACTGAAACGGAATAAAAGCAAAAACCAAAAAGTATGAACGGAACAAAAATTAAACAAAGTGGCATTTAAATGATAAATTACAAGAAATTACAAGAAAGGATATGCGAGTGCGAGCTTGGAGGAAGGACTCGACGTGAAAGTGAAATGGCAAACAAACAAGTTTTAAGTTAAAATTTTATAAGACAAAGATGATGATTATTATCTAGCAAATATGGTGGGTGGGTGCTTTCAGGGTGGTACCTAACCCTTAACAAGGAAACGCAACCAAAGCAGGTTATGTAATCAGATCTGTATGAAATACTGAATATTTTTCAGGTAGAAATGAGGTAGAGCAAAAATACAAGGGGTATGGCTGCAAATAGCATGACACTCTGTTGGCCTTGAGCGTTGAGCATGTTTTTACGGTTGAGTTCAAAAATATTTCATTTTTTTTTTCGGAAATTATTTAAATGGAACTTCACTAAATAAATTAAAAAAAATAATGAATTGATTTTTTTTTAAGTTAGTTTCAAAGTTGAATAAAATAATTTTAAGGCTGTTTAGATTATTCAAATAAAAAGAACTAAAGTCGGGTAAACAGTTTAAAAATACGACGACCCCATGGCGTGTTCGATAAGTCAAGGTTTTTGAAATGAAAGAATGGGTTTTATTTTAACATTAAATATACTTTTTTCTTTAAGAGCGATACACTTCCTCCAACGATATTCCAGACTTTTTAACACTTCCAAAACATATGTTCCATCAAACTCTGCAAACTAGGAATTTTTGGCATCAACAACTTAATGATTTGAAGAACATTTCTTTATATTTGGAATGGTGAAAAAATCACACGGAGACAAATTCTGGATAATAGTATGGATGAGAGAGCAGTTCATAGTGCAATTCAAATAATTTTGCTTTTGAAACTAGGGACGAATGTGCAGGCGAATTGTCGTGATGAAAAATTTTTTTCGCTTTTCCACCAATTCCGTTTTTTTTTTTTATAATTTTGCGTTCACTAAGGAAAATATGACTTCCCTTAAAATATCTAAGCACAGTGCGAGGATCTTACGAAAGTTGGAGATGCATATTATGTCTGAATATCAAAATGGGAGGCAAATACAGATTACGGTAAAGCATTCTACATTCGTGTAGTGTGGCTGAAGGAAGAGTCTCTGAATTGGAAAACGTCCAAAGTTTGGCTCCTGAATTATTTTTCCAAGTGG
Source organism: Philhelius festivus (assembly GCA_963931855.1). Classification (NCBI taxonomy): domain Eukaryota; kingdom Metazoa; phylum Arthropoda; class Insecta; order Diptera; family Syrphidae; genus Philhelius; species Philhelius festivus. The sequence goes on along the minus strand of OZ007554.1, from coordinate 212,306,757 downwards.
GTTTTGTTGACATAAGAAATTTGCAGATATGGCACATTGATCTGATGCACCTGGAGGCGACAATGTATTTTTCTTGGTCAGAGGTAGGGAACAATTCTAGAGTGTTGGCGGATTGTCCTGCGAATTCAGGAATCCAAGTAGACTCGTCAACGAGATGGGTCAAGTTTTTTTTTAACTCAGAAAGAAGCTCGACATACCTTCATTGTGTTGTTTCTCCGTCGTAGCAACGATTTTACTTTGCGGAAAAAGAGAAACATATCTTTGGAGTCGGACAGGACAGCGCATCGAATTCGTTACTAGGGCTATTCAATTAATTGGCATAGTCGTGCCTGATAACTGTTTTGCCCTTTTATAAAGTCAATTAAGACTACGGCCGCACCTTGCCGACATTACTTTTTTCTTTTTGGTGCACGTTCGCCTGTAAAAGTCCACTGTTGCGATTGTTCCGTAAATTCTTATGTGTACAGATGTATCCAGATTTCATCAACAGCTACAACGACGACAAAATTCATTTGAATTACGCTCAAATAGTTCCAAGCAGAGCTTGGAAATGATGACTCCAATGTTTGATTACTTGTTAGCAAACGCGGCACCAACTTGCCTATGTTCATGCCCAAATGGTCAGCAGGATCCGAATCAAGCTATCATTTGGAATGGATACAGTGTTAGCTTTCTGACGGACTTTTATTTGGCGATCGTCTGACTCATTATCCTTTAATTTGTTGACCATTCCTTCAGTTGTGAGTTCATTTGAACTTCGTGGGCGCTCAGCGTGTTTTATATTCATTTGACCACAAGAAAATACTGTGAACCACTTTTCGACCATCCCATGCAAAGGTGCAGAGTCAGAGTCTTCACAGAATTTTCGTATGTTTTTCTTCAGTTTCCTTAATAATTGTACCACGTAAAAAGTAGTGCTTAAATTTTTACATGCGACTTATAGGTACCATAAGGCCAGTTATGCATTCGAAAAAAAATCAAACTCGAGATTTTGATCAAAGTTGACATTACGATGGTAGCGAAGACGAAAAAAGTGGGTCTCGCAATTCTATAGATATCATTTTTAATTTTTCCCCCCACATGTTTTTTTTTTCAAGACCAAAAATAACGTAACCTCAAATACGATTTTTTTTTTCGAAATTTTAAATAAAAAAAATATTTTTTTTTTCTCAAAAAAAAAACTGTTCGACAGATTTAAAAAAAAAATTATTTTATTGAGGCTTGGTAATGGTTAAAAAAAATTTCCGAAAAATGGTTATGGAGGGTACCCCCCATGGAACCATTTTTTTTTTATTTTGAAAAAAAACGGTACCACCGATTTCGATCATTTTTTTTGGTAAGGCTCTCAAAAAAATTTAATTTAATTCAAATTTTCCAAACAAACATTTTTTGGATTTTAAAAAAAAATTATTATTTTTTTTTTTTTTTTCAAAACTCAATATTTCGAAAACTCCGTGCTAGATTTTTTTAAACTTGATAAATAAAAGTTTCTCAATATAATCTACAAGACGTGAGAAAAAAAAAATCATTTTACCTGAAAATGGTTTTCTTATAGATAGATATCTTTATTGTAGCATCAATTTTGTAACATTTTTTCTTAAACTAAATTGCACAATTTACAGAGATGTGGTATAAAGCTACCTTACTACTGTCAATAATATATTTATTACAATTAATCAAACACAAATACAAAAAAATAATGTTGAAGGAAAAGCTACATAAAAACCTTCATTAAAAACTTAGGAAGAGAATGAAAGAAAGGAGGGCGGTGAAAAAGAGATTCAAACCAAGCTTTGAGTCTTACAACAAGTAGGTAAAATATATAATTATTAAAACAAAACTACATAAATATGTGGAAAGAATAACAAAATACATACATAAATAACAAAAAATGAATAAATAAATAAATAAATAAACAAGTAAAAATAACTAAATTAACAAATAAATAAATAAAATAAATAAATTAATAAAAAAAAAAACAAATAAATTAATAAATAAATAGACAAAAAAAAATAAATAAATAAATAATAAATAAATAAATAAATAAATAAACAAATAAGCAAAAGAAAATAAATAAATTAATAAATATAAAATAAATAAATAAATAAAAAAAAAACAAATAAACAAATGAAAATAAATAAGTTAACAATATATAAATAAATAAATAAATAAACAAATAGATAAATAAATAAGTAAATAGATAAATGAATAAATAAAGGTAATAAAATGTTATAGTAAAGCTAGGTTTGAAATCAAGGTATTATCAGACATAGTACATGATGTAAGGTATCGCTCATTAAGTTTGGCAATTCTTTCTGATACCATATCCATAGCTAAAATGGAATGAAGTTCATTTGTTGAAAATGACCACGGAAGCTTCAGAATCATTTTCAAAACCTTGTTTTGAGCTATCTGTAGTCGTCGTATATTACTGATTGCACAATTACCCCATGCTGGTGAACCATAATACATGATAGCTTGGAACAAAAATTTATAAATCAGAAGCTTATTTTCGGTACTTAGTTTTGACTTGCGGTTGATGAAAGGATAAAGAATTTTAATTGTAGAATTTATTTTCTGAATCGTTTTTTGTATATGTAAGCCAAATGTTAATGTTTTATCTAAATGCACTCCAAGATATTTCACTTCAGATCTCCATTCTATCCTTGTGCCATCAATAAGAAGATTATTGCTTGGTAAAAAGCAGGGTTTTCTTTTTCGAGTGAAAAAGATTGCCTGCGTTTTTGAAGCATTGATTCTTATTTTCCAATCATGAAAGTAGCTTTGTGTAACATTCAGTGCAGATTGCAGATTAGTTTCGATTGTGAAACCAACTGAATCCGAAGAGAAGATACAAGTATCATCAGCGAAAATTGCTGTTTCACAATAAGGAAGTAATGGAAAATCGTAAGTAAATATTGTGAATAGAATAGGACCTAAAACTGATCCTTGTGGAACACCCGCCGTTATATTATATGTTTCAGAGAATCAGTTATTGATCGAAACCTTAAATTTCCTTTCGAGTAAAAATGATTGAATGATTTTTATTAAGTAGATTGGAAAGTTGAGTATTGACAACTTGTGTAAAAGCGCATTATGCCAAACTGTGTCAAATGCTTTTTCGACATCTAAAAGTACCATACCTGTACTTTTACCAGACCTTAAGTTAATTTTTACATGTTTAGTAATTCTATGTACTTGATTAATTGTACTGTGATGGGCTCTGAAGTCGAACTGCTCGGGTGGTAAAATATTGTTATTTGTTAAGTGTAGATTTATTCTATTTTTGATTACATGTTCAAAACATTTACTAATTGAACTTAATAAACTAATTGGCCTGTAGCTGTTTGGTAGACTAGCATTTTTACCAGGTTTTAAAATTGGTATAATCTTGGCAGTTTTCCAGTTATTTGGAAAATAGCCAATTTTGAGGCATTTATTGAATAGTGCTTGCAAAAATTTTAATCCTAATGTTGGTAAGTTCTTCAGATATGTATTTTTAACGCCATCAAGACCAGCTGATTTTCTTGCTTTAAGATTTTGAAGTATATCCAAAATATCATCCAGCGAAACCTCAATTTGGTAGTCATTTATAGATAATGAATTAATTGAAGCAACTGAGTTGTTGACAATGGATTCAATAATACTATTATTCATATTGTTATTGGCATTATGGTTGGCAGAAAAAGTTTCTGCTAAAATATTTGATTTTTCATTGCTCGTAATTAAAATATTGTTTCCTATTTTAAAACCTGGATTTATTTGAGCTTTTTTAGCACTAATGCGAAGAAAGATATCAAAATAATCGTTAAGTGTCTCTCACTAATCTTGAATTTAGATTTTTTTCCCAGAGAATTTAATAACCTTTCAAATGAATGCAATTCTTTCGTAGTTCATGAAGAAAAACAAAAAGAAAACTGCAATTTATTGAGAGAACAATGGTGCGTCTATTCATGTGAACCGCACTGTACCACGGGAAATAGATAAATCAAAAGAGAAGAGCGAGTGGTTGAACGAGTTTGGTAACGAACTTCTTAAGATGAATAAGTGGAATTCGGTCAGGACGAGTAATCATCCTTAAACAGGTTAATTTTGTTAATCACTGCTGATTTTGTATAACAAAAACGTATCAAAATTCGTTTTTTGGGAGCTATAATTAAAAGAATTTGTTTTCGTATTTTTTTTTTTTTTTGAGAAAAAAAAACTTTACTTTGATTATTATATTATTTTGCTCTTGAGGGGATAACCAAAAAGCACTTATTACTAAGTTAAGAAAAAAAAAATCAACCGAGACATTCAGAAAGAATTTCGGAATCCACTTTTTTTGCCTTCGCTATCCCCTCACTATCAGTTGGATAAACTAAAACATCTCGAGTTCGATTAAAAAAAAAAAAACATTGATGCAAAAGCTGGTGTAGAACTTAAGCCTAGTAACTTGTACTACTCTCAAATCCTAACCATTACTATGTGCTAGATTAAGAGCCCACAGCAATTTTTGGGTGTGATTGATAACAAAAAATAATTAGCATAATTAGATAGGCGATTAGTAGTTAATTACAAATCTGAGCGTCTTGCATTCTCTAGTGGGAGCAATAGTGCATTAGAGTGCATCATATATGCAGTTCTTTCCAAACTCTAAAAAATTGTTTAAACAAATTTGCCATAACTTCAAAATGAAGAGCTAAGTGCCCTGATTGCGAATATCGAGGTCCACGACGTTTTGAAGGCGGCATCCTTCGTGCAAGAAGTACCCTATTCTTACCGCGTCTGGCAGACAGAAGGCTGTCTGCAAAACGTCTTGGACCCCGATATTTTCAATTAGGGGCCTTAACTCTACATTTTGGCAAAGTTGTTATCACAATTATTAAGACTTGCAAAGAACTGCATATATGATGCACTATTGCTCCCATTTGAGGTTGGAAAAAAAGAACACAATTTTTTGTAGAATCCGAACGGATATATTGAGAACTCCTAATGATGACAATAAACAAAAAAGGTTGTGTGTACTGACGTACGCGCGGTAGAAGTAAAATTTCTTTTCCCTCAAGCAAAGCCTATGTACGATTCTGACCTATAAACGTTCGAAAATGTTGTATTCTAAAAATATGTTGCTGTCTTTGACCGATAACGTGTCGTTTTTACATGTCACTGACAGCTGCATAAGAGAATTTTGTACACCCAAAGCCGGAAAAGAAGTTTCACTTCAACAAAAATTTTGGATGATTTATCACTTCCTCGCAAGAGGCTAAAAGTTAACGATAAAATCTTAATGTGTCAGTAATTTGTCAATATTATACCTACCTTTTTGATGAATTGAAAAATAAAAATAACCGACCTTCAATCCAACACAACGAACCTACCATTTCACCACGGGGTACATTTTTTCTTAAGGAATTTTCCTATACATACATATGTATGTACTTATTCAAAATAGGTTTTTTGGTCCTTAATCCACTCAAATTGCTGTGTCACTCGGGTGACCTCACTTTAAATCAATAGTTGACTTGTCGATACGTGAAATTCAGTTCATCAATAATTGTATATAGCGATTGTAATATAAAAAACCTTCACATAGACCTATACTCAAACATGTATCGCAAGTAAAAAGGAGACTTTGTAGGTTAAAAGCCATTTTAAAATGAAGAAATTTTGGTAAGAAATCGTTTTAAACTTTAGAAAAATCGTATTTGTCTACCAACATTCATTGAAATATAAATATATTTTATTTTTACATATAACCCCGACCAATTGTATTAATTAAAGAATTTTCAATCATCGCACGAAAAAAGTCTCCACTTTTTAACCAAAAAACTTAAACCTCTACTTAAATCAACAAAACCAAATAAAAGAGAAAATGTGAAAAGAGAAGCACAAAGATAAACAAATTGCAAAATATAGACAAATCGTTAAAGGAAATATTTAAATTTCTATTGACGTTGTTGTAAAAGAAAAAAACAAAACACAAAAACAAAAAGACCACATAACGACACAAAAAATTGAAACGAAAATTGAATATCTATCGACAGGTGGCGCCTTATCACCGAAAAATACCAAAACCACAACTTTTCATTCCTTCACAACGAGCAGCAAAGTGCCTTTCGACCAGAGGCAAACCGACTCCATTCCATTCCATCCCGTCCCGTGCGGTCCCACTCATCTATCCAATAAAGTCAATTAAAAGCATTCAATTTTTCAGTGAACATCCTGGCCCCAGGAAAACGAAAAATGACATAGAAAATAGCCCAAGAGGAAAACTTTTCAAAAAGAAATGAAATCCTCAAAAACAACGATAGATAAAGAAAAACAAAAAAAAAATCACAACCATGATGATTGTAGTTGGAGAAACGAGCAAGAGCAATCCTAATAGCAAGAGAAAAGGACCAAATGGTATAAGAATGTATAATACGGTACAATGTATTCAGCTCATTCCTTGGGGTCGAGAGGAAAATATTTAATTTCACTCAGCAGCATTGTAGCGGCCACCACCCGCAAATGACTCGCTGATAAAATTTTCGAGTGTTTTTTCCCATTCTTCCTGTTTGTTTAAAAAACAAAAAACAAAAAAATGTTATAATTTATAACTATTGGTGGAGATTCATCCTTCCGTGCCGAGCTGTACCAGGCCATCTCCGTCCCACAATCCCCTACGGCATACCAAAACAGTTTTCGCACATATTTAGCTCACTAAATATTTCCCTGAATCCTTTTTGTCTTTCCACTCTGTATTCATTTGCCTTGGCTTCGACTTCCTTGCTCCTTTTTCCCACTGCTTGTATCCTATATAATAGGTACATAGATATCGGCTTGGTGGGTAAATCGGGTATACAGGAGCGGAAACCAGCAGTCGTTTATAGCTCCTGCGGTGATTGTGAATCGTTAGCTTTAATCTTCAAGTGGGTTGGCATATAAATATATCGGAATGGAACATGGGAGGGTGTCTTTTGCAAGCCAGAGGAATCGAAAATTTAAAGTGTGTCGGTGGAATGGGCAGGAAAACTATATGAAAAGGGGGAAGGGGAGGCTCAAATCGTTAAGCCATTTTGTGCCCTTATTTATAGGGAAATAAGGAGGGAAGCAAGCTAAACATAATCCAACCCCAAATCCGATTTTCACCTACCACCGCGGCATGGTTGCTGATGTGGTTCTGGTGGTGCGATAACCTGGGGATATGGTCGACATTTACCGACATTCACGTTATCTTGTTCTAAAAATAAATTTAACGTTGTAACAAGACTTTTAAGTTCAATCAAATTGCTCGGTCTTTTACATTGTTGTACATAAAGGCAAGTTTTGGCTTCGTGCAAAAATCGAATTCGAAGCTTCTAATCAAATTTGACACTTGATGGAGAAGTCCCTTCAAGCGGTTTTAGTCTTACCATCTGTGACCTCCGTCAGTCTGTGCTGTGCAATACATCAGTATGTCCACTGTACATCGAACTATTGAGCTTAAATGGAAGAAAGATTGGTGTCAAATTTGGTAGAGAACGGTTTTACTTAATTCCCTAGGACCAAAAGCTGCTATGAAAAGTTTTTTGTGTGTGATGTTGCTTACCAACTTCAACCCCAATATGGTACATGTTTAAATAAATGGTGATCAATCAAGAGAGAAGATAGTCCCATTTAAAATGTTGGCCGCAACTGCTCCGTAGCTCGTCCATTCGATCATATTCGTCAGTATCTTAAAGAAAAAATCCTTTTTAGCTGGCTTATCCACAAACACCTTAAACTTTACGTAGCCCCAAAGGAAAAAGTCTAAGGGTGTGAAATTATTTTCCACCGAAGCGGTATCTGAATATGTCCATTGTTTCACGGGTTGTTTTGTGGCAAGTAGCGTCGTCTTGTTGGAACCAAATGTTGTCGAGATCTCAGGTTATAATTTCGGTCAAAAAATAGTCCGTTATCATGAGCCTCATTTTCGAAGATATACGGACTGATGACTCCACCGGCCCATAAACCACACGACGCGGTTGTTTTGAGTGGATGCAAGTTCAGCTCTTGAACCTCTTACGGTTGTTCTTCGGCCCATATACACCAACTTTGCTTATTGACGTATCCATTGAGCCAGAAATGGGTCTTATCGCTGAACAAAATGTTGATCGAGAACAATGGAACTCGAGAGCCTATTCACTGAAACGATGACACAACGGAAGGTCAGTCGGGTTCAATTCTTGCGTCAGCTGAATTTTGTATGCCGTCGAACCAAGATCTTTTCGAAGAATGGCCCATGTTTTTCCATATGATAGGCCAAGTTGTTGAGAACGGCGGCAAATAGTAGCTTCAGTAGGTCGATTATGGACACCATAAGTTCGTCACGAAAAACTTTCTTCATAGAACGTGAATTTTCGGAATATAATTGAACGATTTCCAAGTTATTCGGGTGTAGGTCTATCCATGATGAAATATCAATGAATACTAAATAAACTTGACACGACTCACACGCCATCTGTCAAAAACCCCTTTTAAAAAACATACCTCTTGCTTTATCTCCCTTTACAAATTTTAGCTCTAAATGGTTCACGGTACTCAAGTATTTTTCTTTTTATCGAAGTTCAAATCTAGACAAAAATTCAACTTTTAACGAATTCGATATTCTCTCCAACTTCATCTAAAGAATTGTTACAGCATATTATCCTCATTCTACATTCTAGAATCGTTCTCAACTCGAGTTGACTGCGATTTTCTGGTCAGACAACACTCGAAGGAAGTTGTGTTGAGGTTCTTGTCTGGTTAAACCACTTAAACCACCTTGAATTCCTGACGTTGCAGGTCAAACCGTCAACACTCTAGATTTGTCCCTTACCTCTAACTCTAATAAATACAGCATTATACTCTGTCCAACAAAAATTGTCAGTACGGGCCATATGGGAGAGCTTTTTCTAAAGCAGTGGCGCCTGATGCACCCCCACTAGAATGCGTTAGGAAAAATGCCACTAAAAAAAGAGCAAGCCACTGACTTTTCTTAAGGAATTGTTGTTGTAATTCTTTGCAAAAAGTTGTACACCCCAACACGACCGTCGTATCCCACTGCTGATGAGATACTGTCAAGAGTGTCAAGTGTCACTCAATGACTCAATACGATCGTGTGCTCTTTATCTACATCAAAACAGAGTTACCATTATCATTCTCAATTGCAAGCAAGGAGCTTTTTCAGTGGTTTTTATTAAGGAGCTTTTGGGATTTGAAGCTTTTGAGAACACATTTTAAGAAGATGAGTATGTTGAGTGTTGTCGTATTGCTTTTCAACTTACAAAAAAAAAGTGCCCATTATCTTACCGCTTGGCGTTGTGGGAAAAGGTAAATTGAATATTGTTTTCAGTCGTTTTGGATCGGCAGACGGTAGCCCTACGCGTTTTTTACTCTAATTTGCAGCGATTTAGAATGTAAACTACGGAATCCCTGTGAGAGCTTTAAAAGGCGACACACTTATGCATGGCAATGCAATCAGAATGAGAGACAAACGTCCTATCTTCCCTGTACTGACAATTTTTGTTGGACAGAGTATAATGTATTATCACCTCTAGGAATATCAGCCCATTGTGCCATATCTGCTTATTTTTCGTGCCACAAAACCTCTCTTAAAGAAAAAAATCCCTTTAGCAATACACAAATGCCAACTGGGATGGTCTTAATGTAAGTCTAACTGGTACTTCCTCGATAATGAGGTTGATTCCTGTGCAGATATGATCACAAATTTTTTTCCGAACAGGATAAAATCTACAAAACAAAAATAAAATTCGTACTTTGTTTGATCTGAGTTCTAAAGAGACCATCAATGTAAGAAAACTTAGTTTCAGAAGATATACTCGTAAATCCAATTTCACTGAGGAAATCCGGAATAAGTTCAAAAAGCTAGCGCTCATATTCGATTTGAATAGTATACTTTTTACGAGCTAAGCAAGAAATAACTGATCAAAATAAGTTGAATTTACGATGATAGCGAAGGGTCTCGCAATTCTGTCTGTTCGACTACAGCCTAAATGGCTCAGTCGATTTTCTTTAAACCTGGTTGATATCATTGATGACTTTTTCCCCCTACACGTTTTTTTTTTTTTTTTTGTGAGACCTAAAATAACGGTACTTGCCATACGATTTTTTTTTCAAAAGTGTTTAAATATTTTTTTTCTCAAAAACTGTTCGACAGATTTCAGAAATAAAACAAAAAAATGTCATTAAGTTAAGGCTAAGTAATGGTTGAAAACATTTTTCCGAAAAATTCTTATTGAGGGTACCCCCCATGGAACCATTTTATTTGCTTTTGATTTTCTCAAAAACGGTACCACCGATTTTGATCATTTTTATTTTGCTAAAGCTCCCTAAGAACTTGAATAGAATTGTGTTTTTGAATTTTCAAAACAATTTTTTTTTTCAAAGCTCAATACATATTTTGAAAACCACATGCTCAATTTTTTTTAAAATTTGATAAATAAAAGTTTCCCAATATAATCTACAAGATGTGAAAAAAAATTATTTTATCTAAAAACAACGGTACCCACCATACAAATGTAAAAAAATGGTTTTCAAAAATCGTATTTTTCTCGAAAACGGCGCCTAGAATATTGATAAAAATTTTTTTCTTTCAATTAATTTTTACGATCTTTAATTTAATAAAAAAAATTGAAATTAAGATATAGCAGCTTGTACATATAGAAACATTTTATCCAATTTTGAATTTCTCACTATCAACATAACGGATTTAAATGAAATTTTTTATAGAGATGCTTCTAAAAAGTTTAAAAAATATTGCATTTCAAAACTTAAACAAAAAAATATTTTTTGAATTTTTGGAAAAAAAAAAGGTTTTTTTTTTTTTGGAAAATTCGATACCTATCTCAAAAACGACTTTAAAATTTTTTTTTTGGAAATTTAATTTTCATTCGTACGATAATAAAAACTTTAAGTTGACGTACCAAATTTTTTCCTTAAAAATGTTTTAAAAATTTTGTATATAAAAGCTTATCTTTTTAAGAAACCATCAAAAACTCGAGTTCGAATTTTTCCACTTTCTCTTTGATAATTTCATTTTATTTTATATAATTAAACAATTAAAATACATCTTCAAGACTTATTTACTGTTACATCAAGTTTGTACCATCTGCACGTACATTTTATTATTTTTTGGTTTTATTTTTGAATGTGAACTTAGGCCATAAGGAGCTGTGTCTACGTTTGACCCAGTAGGTACGATATTTTTCCTTTGTTGATTTTTCTTTTTTTTTTATATTCCTGAAAAAATAACTTTTTTTTTTCTTGATCAAAGATAATAAGATAAGTGGTTGTGTTTTTTACCGAGCCTCAGGGTATCTTGGATTATCTTGTTAACTTAAGCTGTAGCAAAAAGAGCGGGAGGAGATTAAATTTGTCTCAAAAACTTTATAAATTCAAGATTGATAATTCTGTGAATTTCGTTAATCCCCGTCTAACGTAGAAAAAAAAAACAAAAAAAAAACAGGAAATGAAGAAGAAATTTAATGTATTTAGCTGTAAGATATATGATGAATATAAATATGTTACAATGTTGGACAGGGGTTGCCTCGCCTTTGATATTTAAGTGATGTACAACATTTATAAAATTGCTAAGGGTTTTTAGAAAATTCATTAAAAGAGATGTTTTAGGACTTAATTCGTTTTTATCCAATTTTAATACGTTCCTAAGTATGGATATAAAATCGTTATAGTTGGGAATGAGAAAGTTGAAAATCAAAAGGGCCTACCACAGGTACTGTTAAAAACATTTTTTTTTACCAACATGTAGACCATTGTTGGTATCGTCCACATATATTTTTTTTTCTTATCAAAATCATTAGAGCTGTTTTCTAAATACAAGGATATTTTATGATGGCTGTATGGAAGGAACCGAGCTAAAAAAAAATATCTGATTTCCTCCTCTAGGCTGCAGGTTGAGGTACATAGGGACAGACAGACGGAATCACCACTTTTTCGTGTTGTAATGTCAACTGATAAAAATCTAAACATCATTTTTTTTTACATACAAGTAAAAAGTCATTCTGAAATCTACTTTTCTCTTTTTTCTCAATATACAGTAGAATCTCGAAAACATGAACGGTTATAACACATGAACTATTTGGAAAGATGAACGCTTTTTTCTCACCATTGCAGTGTGCTAAAAGATGAACGGATTGAAATCTGGGTACTCGAAAAGATGAACGCTTTATTTCTTATACGATTTTTTTTCTACTTCTTTCCCTTTATTTCATCGTTACATTTTTTAGTTACTGTATTAAATTTTTGTAACAGTTCTTTTGGGCGTGGTATACTCACAGCTTGTGTAAATTCTTCAGTTAAAAGTGAATTTTGTAGAGTTAAGGTTTTAAACCTCAAACAATAGTGGCGCTGTGTTAGATGACATAAAAAAATATCTTATCGAAGCATTGCAACAAAATATGGAATCGTGGAATCGCTATATTCAAGATTGTTGGAATAAAAAAAAAAGGCAATCAATTCGAGAGTGTGTAAGACATCAATTTCTTGAGCGGAAACACGCAAAACATTACTAAATCAGAAATGCCGAAAATGGAAGCGGCGTTGTATAGATGGTTCCTGAAGCTGCGAGACCTACATGTTCCCGTGTCAGGGATAATCATGAAAAGCAAGGTCAAAAAATTGCACACTATTTTCAAGGAAACAAATTAATTTAACGCGAGTGGTGGATTTTTGTTGTTTTATGTTTCTTAAAAATAATATGAATTGATATTTTGTTAGATGCAATGTTTTTATGTACAGCTATATACTAACTGTCCAAGCTTGGAAAGATGAACAATTCGAAAAGATGTACGGGGCCTGTTTTATATCTGTTCATCTTTTTGAGATTCTACTGTACTTCACTTTTTTCTTCAAATTCACTTTGACTTTTTTTCGGAAGTGGTAACACTGGCCGAAAGTGTGAGACTCAATTATTTATGATCATCAACTTGCCATCGATCTCAATAGCTCAAGATTTTACGCACTAGCCTGAGGAGAATTCTCAACAAAGATTTCGGATTATTCGCTTACAGGGTCCAATGGACTCACCAATTGGAGGCATACGACCAATCGCTTGAACGACGTTGTAATCCATAAATGGGAATGTTTGCATTTACTATAAAAGCCATAATACATACTCGTACATGAAAAATATTTAATTTTTTTCATTTTATTGCATTTTTAAAAAGGAACTTGTATTTGGCCCGATGCAACATAAATGAGATCATTTATCGACACCTTCTATTGGTACCCGCTAGGTAGCTGAAAGATGAACGAACGACGAACGTTGGATCCATCGGTTCCAAAACTGTGACACTTGAACTGTCTACTCAGGAAGTAGGAGCAAACGAACAGATATCGCTCTGAAGAACCAGCCCTAAGGATCTCAGTCATGCGCAGGCTTCACAAACCGGCCATGAAAGGAAAACCGTATTGTGATGAAAACATAAAATAAAAGCCTCGGATGAACGGACTGACAATGTTGACGTTGGAAGACTGCAGTTGGAAGAGACCCAAGAAGACGCTCACTGTACACCAAGATGTTCTTTTTCTTCATCATGTTTTTTTATGCCGCTTCCTCTGATTGTAATTTTTCTTGTTTATTATCTGCGTGTGAAAAATTGTCATGATTGCAATCCCATCATAGCCTATGTCGACCAAATATGGTTAGAGCTTGCAAGAAACCCTTCTACTGATGAGATAAGTCCAGAAAGCCCCTGGCAGCAATACCAACAACCCATCAGGAATGCAGCAGAAGAGGTGCTAGGATTTTTTTTTTTTTTTTTTTTTTTTTTTATAATCTACTCACGCTCAAGGGATTATGATTACCCTTTTAATGTTTCAACACAGCGTGGGCGTGAAGTTACGGAAGAGAAAGAAGGATAGGAAAGATGTGTGGCACGATGTTCTGAGACTGAAGGTGGTTGTCTCAGATTTTTTATCTCCAGGGATGGCGGCTGAACTAAAGCGGAGAATTGCAGTGTCTTATTTCTATGTCCCCTATAATTCGCATTATTTTATTCGTTTTTCATCCTTGTTGGGCATACTAGTTTAACTCAATCACATGTTGTTAGTGTTATGCCTGAACAACATGTAATGAGTAAACCAGCAGCCCATTGATGACAATTTTATAGAAGGTTTTAATGGAATTAAAGACGACATAGACGACGGCAGGGATCGAACCTGTGATATTAAGGTTGACAGTAAAGAGCTGCATGAATACATTCATTTGCATTCATTCAACAAGTACAGTAGTTCACTATATTCTATTCATTGTTATTTTACTAACTAGAGTACAGTGAAAATGAGTACCACTCCATAAGCCACAAACACTGTACAGCATTCGATCTCTGTTATCGAAATGAATACACCGTTTGAATTCTCTTCTATACGTGAGTGCTTGATTCAAACAAAACATGTGCAAATCTAACTGCCTTTAACACACTGAGTACACCGAGTACACCAAATACATTGACCTAAACGAGTGCAGTTTGTAGTTTATCTCTGGGCTTGTATCGAGTGAAGGCGAACAAAAATATTGTGTAAATAAATTAATTTTGATAAAATGGAATTTAATAACGTAAGTCATATGACATGGTTTTGCATATTTGTACGTATTTATTAATGAAATTCAAATATTTATTAGGACTCCACAAATGATTCTGACATAAATTTGATATAAATTTATTGATATCAACGATTTTTCTTCATTAGCACACTTCTACACAGCCTGCGATCGCCTCCGAGTCTTACTATTATGTTAAAGGATGTATGAGAAGTTCGTATTTGTTCAGTAGATAAATGAGTGTATTCAGTGTACTCGGTGTACTTGGTATACTCGTTGTACACACTGACGAATACCCATTCTTCATGAGTACACTACACTTATTGTTTTGGTATCAATGAGTGCAACATTCATTCAGTAAACAAATATCAGGTGATTCATTCGTTTTGCTTTTCAAGATGTGAGTGCAATGAATAAGGTACCTGAAAAAATATGAATGTCTTGGAACTGGTTTCAAGTCATTCATTGCAGATGTTTAGTTGACAGGCGAGCACACAACCATCGCGCCAGCCACCCAGATTCAACCAGTCGCCGCGGGGAAACCTTGGTTTGACTACGAATGTGCTCAGGAGGCCTACAGAAGGACACCTACGTTGTCAAGAGAAGTGATGAAAACTTTTTGCTCAGACAAAAAAAAGGCTCATGAACAGCGTGAGGTCGAGATGTTTTAGCAGAAAATAGGTGCGGAAATTCTACAGAAGAGTCACAAAAAAAAAACAAGAGTATTCACTAGCCTAGAGCCTACTAAGAAAGGAAACACTATAGTGGAAACACAGTCAATGCTAAAAATCTGGAGAAATTACTTAAACCAGCTGCTTAATAGTAATGCAGGTCAAGATTCCGTGCGTAGTCCCGACAAGTCTGTCTGGTTGATAATCTTGAGTTTTACATACCCGACCTGAATGCAATCAAGGTAGTCGTCGCCGGGATAAAATCAAACAAATCAGTCGGTGGTCTATAAACGGAGTTTTTCAAGCTCGCTGGAGATGATCTGGCAAGGAGTATACATCATCTCCTAAACAAAATTTTGTCGGAGGAAATATGCCCGACGAGTGGAAAAAGGTGCCGCCTACTCTGCACCACCTACAGAGGTACTAGGCGACGACGTTCTTTCATATTGCTGCTTCAATTTTTTTCTTGACAGAGTGATGTGCAACAACCAGGCAATATCTTGGATATGCGGATGCCTTGGAAAAAATGGGAAGAACCCAACTTGCACTTACGGGTGCCTTTTCCAGCATCAAAATGAGTCTTATCATCAATGAGGAGAAGACGAAGTATATGTTGTCATCAAAACAAGTCAATTCCCATCGCAGACTTGGTCAGAACGTGATTGTTGATGGATGTAACTACGAAGTCGACAGTGAATTGCTGCTGTCAACTTTGTAAATGACATTAAGGTTGAAATCAAGTAAAAAAAAACTACACGGTTAAGATGGCTAGGGCATGTAGAGCGAATGTACATCGACGCTCCATCCCATAAAGTATTCAATCAGATCTCATCTCTAGTTGAGGAAGATACACGCCTCTAAAATTCGTGTTCATCAAATCCACGACGATTGTCTACCCATGGGGCCAAGAAAGGTTTGATTTTATTCCCCTCCATTAACAAAAAAAAAGTATACCTCACCTCCATATGAATATTTCGCTTCGCTCTCATAACAACAAAATATATTGACGTCCAAACTCTGCTGTTTACACGTTAAACCTGCTAACAGCCCTCTGTTAATTTCTTCGTTAATTGCAAAAACGTGTCAAGCAAATTGACATTTTTGTTTATTTTTCCTTCCCCCCCTTGCAAAACATTTCCTGGTAGAAACCTTAATTTTCCTCAAAGACAAAAAATAACAAAATATACATAAATCAAAAGCAAAAAAGAAACGTCCTTAATTGACTTATGAAATATGTTTTCAATCTGGAAAGGCAATTAACAGGGATCTACGAAGATTATAGTTTGTTTGCTCTTTCTGTGTCTTTTTCGCCCGAAAACATGTCTTTATCGTGTTTTGGTTGCCATTTCCATGATGTCATTCAAATTAACAATTTACATAATAATTAGCTTAAGCCTTAAACACACATTAGCATTTGTTTCCATAAACATAAAACAGCCCTCCGGAAGTGGAGCTATGTACCTGCGGTTCATCTGCCATAACGAGTGCGTAGTTATGTAGTTTTGGTTTTTTTTTGTTCTTTTTCGACTGAGCTCGATTTGATAAGAAATAATAACCAGGGGCACACATAACATTGTGCAAGTCGCAGAAGTGGCAGAGGCAACTGCTCGTTTCTCCTTGCTCATTATTATTATTGTTTCAAAGGTACACACACGTCACCGCTTTAACCGAAAACTTTCATGTCAAACTTATTCTCCCTGCAAGGATGTAATTAATTCCATTTCCCCCCCTTTTACACCCACCACGACCGAGCACCATAACCATATAATTCCATCATCAGATCTTGTTTCCTGGGCCCAACTCCGTCCATCAAGATCAGGAACCGCCATATTGTGCTTGTACATCACTTAATCCAACTCTTGTGTACAGCTTATTAATGGTAGATGAGATATGGTGGAGCTCCTCGCAGGCAGTGGCATCAACTTGTCAATTATACTCACTGTTCTATAAGCAGTCACGTTCTGGCTCCATATCGATTATAGGAATCCCGTTGGCAGGGCGCACAAATGTTGATAACGCCTGTCATTTGTTTCGTACTTGTTCCTATGTTACACAAAGTTACTTTCACACTTTAATATGTGCACAACGCACGATGATAACCGGGAGCCGGAGTTACAGTCTACAACAACGTCAACGGAATTAATATTATTATTTTTCAGCCTGTCAAACTTGCTAAGTTAGATGTCGCTGCTAACCGAGATGAGAAGATGGGGTGGATTTTCAGTCTTGTCTATGGTAAACATCTTCTGACGTCCGTAAAGTTGGGTGAATTTCACAAGGACGCTTAAGTCACTTATTTATAATTTTAAGAACTTTTTTTTTATAAGTTTTGACGCCTTTAAGTCAACCTTATTTGTAGGGATGAAGACTGTACCAAAATACCGTGCTCAAGGGATAAGTGAGTCCCTGAACAAGACATGCTCGTGGCCGTCATTTCTACCTAGAAACTGTATGCCTTTAAAATTGCAATGTTAAGGACAGATATCTCGGTCATTTAAACAAATAAGGTATACTTAATTTTCTAAAGAAATAAATTTAGACGAAATAGGGTAAAGCTTTAAGGATAGCTTATTTTTTTATAGAAGAAGGAATTTAAGGCGTTGCTGAGCAGGATTTCAGAATTGTAGCAGTTACTTACTAGTTTATCTAATATAGCGCTACAGTCTTTTGTGAACACAGCTACAACCAACAAGCTTCTTCCAGATAGCCTTCAATTTCGCACGCCAAGTTGGTAAATATTATCTTTACGTTACGTGCGCCGCATTGAATGAATATTAAGAGGCGGTTTGCACTGCAATCTAAAGATCTATTGTGTTTTGTGTCCCTATTGTGCAACCTTAGATGCCGTGATTCTATACTGTGCCATTCCTAGATGAGGAATTAAAAACATTGAAAAACCATTCGAAAGAGTTTGACTAAATGACTATTAAAACTCTCGGAACTTGGCCTTCTTAATCACTTGGTAAGAATAATTAGAAATCTCCTAACCCATAGACTTTTTATAAACAGGTAACAAAACACGCCCCATCAACCAAGGGAATACACGCTGGGGTCCCTCAAGGATCAACACTCGGACCGCTTCTCTTCAACATTTATACTGCTGATCGACCAGCCAGTATACTAGGTACAAAAACGAATCTTTATACAAACGACTGTATCACATAAAAAACCGCTTTTTCACCACATATTGCTGCCAGGAGAGTGCAAGAGCACATTAAAAACCTATGGGAATACTATCTCAAATGGGCACTGAAGATAAACAGCTAAAAGACCGAGCTCATCTGCTTCTGAATACCACTGTCAAATTTCCAGACAACACTTAAGCAACAGTCAAATACTTTGCAATCAACTTTTCCAATGAACTAAAATTCAAGAAGGATGCAGACTTTATGTTGAAGAGAGCCAACTATTCTTTGCACGTGGCCAATCCGCTACTCAGCAGACGAAATGGACTAAGTAAGAAGACCAAGCTGCTTGTGTATAAACCATTTCTGAACTATGCCTTTCCCATCTGGTTTACTATATCACCTACAGCTATGAGGAAGATGAAGAATTTTGGAAGAAAGATGCTCCACATTTGCACTGGACTACACTGACGAAGAAATATATACCAACTAAGAAGCTGTACGAGGAAGCAAAATTAAAACCACTGGACCAATATTTGCTGTAGTTCTCCGAAATAATCATCAGGAAACTTGAAGATCATCTCAACTCAGAGGTGCAACAAATCACCCAAAATGCACTAGAGCCTAGTGACAGGTATCTATAGGCCCGAGCCATCACTGACGATCAATTTGAAGAAATCACACAAAATAACGACGAACTCTTTTACGAGAAGAACGAAAAGAAGGTTGAATTCAAAAATGTTTGTCCGACGCTCGTTCGCATCAAGACCAGTCGTTGGATTTTTATCTATTTGGCTATTTTGCTGTCAAGTGTCAAGAAACAATCCGTACATTACTTGGTTGTACCTTGTCCTATACCGATGGGATCGGACCGTCACCCGAACAATCACTTGTTCACCTTAGACGCGATCGATGTCTAGGTGTCAGCCTTGCTTCAATTAACTTAGCTCAAGGAAGGTTTCCAAAACAACACATTGGCCCTTTTTATACATAAGTACTGGTCAATTCGATTGTGTAAAATTCGATCGTATAAAAATTTTGGATGCTCAAAAATTTGGTTCCAAAACTTTCTGGACAGCTCTATGTTATTGTTACCACTTGCGAATGGCATCTAATACAACAACTTCAGATGGATTTTCGACAAAAGACATTTATTGTACAACATACAACACTCGCAATGAAGGCCATTGCTAGGCGTAGAAGCTGTCATAGGTGACCTTGAAATCATTGATATGGTTCTGTTTATCTGATGATGAACTTTTTTGGTATAAAGGCACACTTAACCGAGTCTATCAGGATCTTGACGAACAGCTTCAGGCTTTCACATAATACGACAAACATTTCTTCTGACGATATTAAGAAAGTGATTTCTCTGCCATTGGTGCAGTTTGGAAGGTATCCATTATTTAGGTTCGAACGATCAATTCTAAGCCTGCGTATACCATCGGCTATAATTTTCTCCACACAAGTTTTGGATATTCGCTGGTTATAGTCTGCATATTGAACCTATTCACAAAATAGCGATCACTTCGTTCAGAACAGGTGCAGGACATTATTTGTCTACGTTGATAAGGTTGAATGGGAAAATCTGTCTGACAGCGGGATTTGATTCGTCATCTCCGTTTTTAGAAATTATCTTTTCATATTCTCACCATAAACTAAAATGTTCCTTTAAAAATTATATACTTATATACTTAGGTTTCGTCCACGTTGAGATCCTCTTTTTAGTTTTTGGTAAAACTTCTTTAGCTCATTTTGCTAGCTATAAAAGCGCTCTATTTCTTCGACCAGTTTATTCACATGCTCATTTGTCTTCCTTCTGAGAAGACACCGCTCCTATACTCATTTGCTTTTAGACCTTGCTAGTAGTTCTAGTCCTTCTATGGAGCGCCACTTTAAGGCTTCTAGCTTAACTGCTTGTGTTTGTCGACATTCATTGCTTATCTAGGGGTTTCCTTGTGGTGGTTTTGTTAAATGCGACCCATAAGGGACGATATCTCTACGTTTCCCCTGTCTGCCAAACTGAGTTTGTTATTGGAGGTTCAATTCTACAGGGTATTCTTTCCGACTGGATCACCTTATATGTCAAGAACAATTTACATATCATAGTTATGTAACTACTTCAGGAGCTCTTAGAACATATTTTTGTGGCCGGGAAGCTACGCCGGTGAAACGACCAACAACGTGATGACCAGTCCCTTTGTAAAGAGGATGGCATGTCTTATGTTCATCTGAAGGGCGTCCAACGTTCGATTGTGGTTTATTCGCACAGGCGCTCTGAAGCCCAGTCGGCGAACAGACGGCTTATCTATAATCATGGACTTTGAGCTCCTGGGTCCGTAAAATTTTGTACCGGTATAGGCCCAATTCCCGGGTCAAAATTCCCCAAGTTGAAGTCTACGAAAGGCTGAGTTCTTAAGTACGGCGAGGAATCGACTGCCTCGGGTTGCGATGTGTATGTACTTTCACGGACCGCAGCTATGTTCTCGGCCGATCTTACGTTCTTTTGACGTACGAATGTTGGCTGATTGACTACCGAATCGGTCATCTCAAATTAGCTACCAAACGTTGAAGAGTCTGATTAAGAAGAACATGGCTGTCATAGGCCTCCAAAATTGACCCGCGAACCGTATAAACCGCTTAATATAGGCCTGAAAAGTACTCCTTAAGGTAATGGCAATCGCTTTGGACTGTCAAACCATAGGGCCAGGTTTGTCTCTCAGCCACTGCCACCTAAAAAAAAAAGAAAAAGTTTTTTCAGGGGTATTACCGCTTGCGAAAGTAACTTTTACAACGAAGAGTGCTTATCCACTCAGCCGCAGCCATTCGAACTCAGGTACCCCTCGACACAATGGTTAGTGCATTGGACTGTGGACATTCATGCAGAGCTGCAAAAAGAAGTTGTTGATGGGGACACTGCCTTTTGCGAGGAAGTGAAATATCAGAGTATCTCTTGTCATGAAAAGTGCCGTTCAAAAGCCGGTTCGTAATCGACACCATTTGTAGGTACCCTCCATTCCTGTTAACACGAACACAGGAAAGGTTGATAGTTGTTAGATACTAGGTTTAGGCTCCCTTGTTGTCGTTCGAGCTCGGGGCTAAAAGGTATGTTTCCTCCATTTCTGTTTGAGAATTGTAAGTCTCTAGGCTCTGGTCCTCTAAAAGCTTTTGGCGATTATAAGAATAACAGCAACTTTATTAGATATCTCTAATATTCTTTTAGCTTACTATCAGTTTTTTAAATCACGTTTTCCCAAAATCTTTTGATTTTTTTTTTCTTTTTTTAAAAAAACTGTTGCAGGAATGGATTGCCTTGAAATTTAACGTTCAAACATTTTTCACCGAAAATTATAATTTTGAAATATTAGACATAAAAATTCCCTTTTTAAAGCAAACTAAAAAACTTTACGTTTTCCAAACCTTTTGGTCCAAAGTAAGGGTGCATTTGAGTTAAGACTACCTCCGTCAAAAAACAAGGCTTAACATGAAAAGGCTTATGAAAATTTTAACAATTCCATTGAAACCATTTATGAGAAAATTGATCCAACTGACGAAGTCATTGTGATTGGGGATTTTAATCTTACAAACTTGAAATGGTGTAGATCTACTAACGATGATATCTATTTTCCAATAAACGCATCGAATATAAACGAATTTTGTGTATTGGATGGAATGGCTTCCTTCGGCTTAAATCAGCTGAATGGAGTCAAAAATCAAAATGGAAGAATATTAGATCTTGTTTACTTCTCTGATGTATTGAATACTGATGCTGCCGTTATCTCATGCGATTCAAAGATTGTAGAAGAAGATCGCCATCATCCAGCCTTAACTATTTCATTAAATTTATGTGTATGTAAAATTCTGAATGCTTGTAAAAATCAACTTGAGTTCAATTTTAAAAAATGTGATTTTAATCAACTCTTTATCTTATTAATGGAGACAAATTGGGATGATTTATTTTTAAACTTAAGCTTAGATCAAATGATTTTGCGATTTTATGAAATTTTGTTTGATTATTTTTTAGATACCATCCCATTTCGCAAAGCAAAATATTTAAGTAATAACCCGCCATGGTTTGATTCGCATATAAAAAAATTGAAAAATAAAAGAAATAAAGCCTGGTTGAAATTTAATCTATCGAAGACTGAAGAGACATTTCGTGAATATCAAGAATTGCAAATCGACTTTATAAACTATTCAAATCTACTTTACTCTGATTTTATTTCAAACACTGAATGTGAGCTTAAAGATGATCCACAGAAATTTTGGAAGTATGTCAATAATAAAAGGAAATCTGATGGTTATCCAGTTAGTATGAACTATCAAAATTCTTCAAGTCATGATCCAGAAACGATATCTAATATGTTTGCTGATTATTTTAAGAGTGCCTTTGAAGACTTTTCTTCGAATACTTCTTCTTCCATTCCTTCTTATACTCAACAATACACTCATCTTAATTTTATAAATTTTTCGATTACAGAAGCTTCTATACACGACAATATTTTGAAACTTGATGAATGTTTTAGTCCTGGCCCGGATGGTGTTCCATCATTTATATTAAAAAAATGTGCGTCTTACCTATCTTATCCGTTATGTTCTTTTTAACGAGTCGATTAGAAGTTCGAAATTTCCTGCTCTTTGGAAAAATTCATATTTAACGCCAATACATAAAAAAGGCCTAAAGAATTTAATAACAAACTATCGTCCTATTGCGAAACTATCAGCTATCCCCAAACTTTTCGAATCTCTGGTCTGTGACATACTTGCTTTTAATTGTTCATCCGTTATATGTGAAAATCAACATGGTTTTGTAAAGAAAAAATCCACGGTCACAAATTTATTACAATTCTCTACCTTTTGTCTAGATGCGTTTGAAAAACACTCTCAAGTAGATTGCATCTTTACTGACTTTAGTAAAGCCTTTGACAAATTAAGTCACAAAATACTATTAGATAAATTAAGGAATATTGGATTTAACCATTGTTTTGTTTTGTGGATATCTTCATACCTTAAAGATAGATTTTATAGTGTAATATTCAGAAATAACCGTTCGTGTCAATTTAAAGTTAATTCTGGTGTACCTCAAGGGAGTCATCTTGGCCCTTTGCTATTTGTTTTATTTATAAACGATCTTCCCTCTATATTAAAACATTCTATGGCTTTAATCTATGCTGACGACGTGAAAATTTTTCGAACAATTAACTCCATTGCGGATTGTGAACAACTACAAGACGATCTTCGGAGATTTTATGAATGGTGCAATAATAACTGCTTGTTTTTAAATATTGACAAGTGTAAGACTATGTGTTTTACACGCAAACGTAATTTATTTATTTTTGACTACCTGTTGAATTCGTCACATTTATGTAGAGTGTATAGTTTCTCCGATCTCGGAATCTTATTAGACTCAAAATTATCATTCACCGATCATTATAACTATATTGTAAAGAAAGCAAACAAAATACTTGGTTTTGTAAAAAGATTTTCCCGTGAGTTCCGTGATCCATATGTTATAAAAATTCTTTATGTTTCTTTTATTAGGCCAATTCTTGAGTATGGGTGTGTAGTATGGGCACCATACTACTCTGTACACATACAGTGATCCACAAAAGTCTGCGTACAAGGAAGATATTTTTTAAAAATTGCTGTTATTCACAAATGTAAAGTGAATTATTTAAAAAAAAGGTATTTTTCATTAAAAGAAATTTACCACGTTTTTATTTTCAACAAAAAAAAAATAAAAAAAAATATTCGTATCACAAAAAATTAATAAAAACAAAATAAACCTCTGAAATTCTTCCACAAAAGTCTGCGTACAGGTGAATATTTCTTGCATTACACTCTCTTTAAGTATCGATTAATTTGTTTTTGCATAATATGATTGTTTGTTTATTTTTAATCGTTCTAAACGCGTATTGCAAATCATTGTCTTTGATTTGTTTTTAAAGCCAAAAATGGCAAATAAAAAGTTAAGTTTGAGTGAGCGGCAGTTGATTTATTATTCTTTACGTTAAACAAAAAAAGTCGTATGGTGAAATATCAAAAATAACCTGAAGAGCTCGGTCAACGATACAGAGAACGGTAGATCGCTTTGGAAACGCAGGACAGATTAAATCGGAGACAAGATAAGGCAGACCTTCGAAGCTCTCCGAAAGGGATAAGCGTGTGATCAAGCGAATGGTGGAGCAAGATCACTTTATAACGGCTATGACGATAAGCACACGGCTCGAAATATATAACAACAATACAGTGCATCCAGAAACGGTAAGAAGAGCTATTGTATTGTGGGGTTTAAGTCACGCACACCCAGGAAAAAACCATTGGTCAGTAAAATAAAGAGAAAGAAACGGCTAGCATTTGCAAAAGAGTATGTTAACAAGCCACCGGACTTCTGGCATAAGGTTATATTCTCCAGCGAATCAAAATACAACATTTTTGGTTCTGACGGTCGTTTGAGGGTGTGGCGACGACCAAACGATGCTCCTTATCCCAGATGCACAATTAAGACTGCCAAGCACGGTGATGAAGGTGTTATGGTTTGGGGCTGTATGGCGTCTTCAAAAGTCAGTAAGCTGGAAGTAATAGAAGGATCAATGGATCAATATGTATACATCGTTATCCTCAAAAGAAATTTGAAAACAAGTGCTGAAATTCTGGGTATATCCAATGACTATTACTTCTAGCAAGATAATGACCCCAAACATACCGCCCATAATCGCGCATGTGGTTGGCATATAACACTCCCTACCTGCTACGAACCCCACCACAGAGTCCAGATATTAACCCTATCGAGCACTGCTGGGATGAATTGGAAAAAAAGATCCGAACTCACGATATCCGCAAAAAGGCGCAGTTAAAAGAAGCCTTGTTGCTTGAATGGAGTAAGATCAATAGTTCTTATACAGAAAAACTGGTAGGTTCAATGCAAAACCGTTTGAAAGAAGTTATAAGGCTAAAAGGGTATCCGACCAAATATTAACAGCGAAAGTAGTACAAAAAAATAATTATTTGTCTATATTTACTAACTTTTTTTAATTTCTGTTACAGCTGTACGCAGACTTTTGTGGAAGAATTTCAGAGGTTTATTTTGTTGTTATTAATTTCTTCTTGTTATGAATAATTGTTTTAATTTTTTTTTTGTTGAAAATAAAAACCTTGTACATTTCTTTATTAAAAAATATTTTTTTTTTAAACAAATCATTTTAAATTTGTGAATAACAGCAGTTTTTAAAAATATTTCTTCCTTGTACGCAGACTTTTGTGGATCACTGTAAATAGAATAGAAAATATTCAAAGAAGATTTTTAAGATTTGCCCTGCGTTTTTTCCATTGGTCAGATAGAGTTATATTACCCCCATACGCTAATAGACTTCAGTTGGTAAGCCTTCCATCTCTTTCTGTTCACAGAGAATATTTGCAGTTCTGTTTCATAACTGGAGTAATGAATGGATCTATTTCATCTTCATCGGTTCTTTGTCGATTAAATTTCAATATAAGCCGTTCTAGTTTAAGAAGAAATTTACCAATTTGTACTATTTTTAGCAGATCAAACTATGGCGCTTATAGTCCTCTTAACCAGTTAATAAATATTTTTAATAAATTCTCTGTTCTTATTGAATCTACAAATGTAAATCTCAAATCCAAACTCTTTAAAAATAATTTCTATGCTCAAAATCGATCAAACTTTGTTTATAGATAAATTTTAGATTTTAAGAAATATTGTAAGTTTAACGTTAGCATTAACGTATTGAAATAAATAAATAAATAAATAAAAAACATTAAAATTCCGCTTTTTCTTTTCTTTTCCTTCGAAGTTTCAGCTTTTAAGTCGAATTTTCCTCGAATAATAATTTGGGTTTTGCAAATTTTTATCTGCTGGCGAAATATTTCCCCCACCATTTCATTCCCCTTCTCAGTTTCAATTTTATATGACCCTGCCTGAAATGAACAGATGTGAATGAATCCAGAAATATTAACAACACAAAAAAAATCAATACAACCTACATACACTTAAAAATGTTTATATTTCAGCACCAGTGAATATGCTGGAATGTCTGGGAAAAGGGTTGATCCTTAAATCATTATCGCGCATAAATTCGAAAAGCCTTAAGGTGGAATTGAGGTTCTGGCAGATATTTCTGTTATGTTAGGGAAAGTTATCTGCGATGTTGTGATATCGCTGTAGTCTGAAGTCGTTGCTCTAAGGAAGCTATTTCAACGTGTCGACTATACTACCAACTACCAACCAACCTTTCTACTAGGAACTGAAACCCCAGCCTTCTATCCAACTATCTTCTGTAAAGGTACGTTTATAAATTTATATCTGCTTTGAATGGGTGTTTTATGTTCCAGCTTTGCCCTTATTCGCTTCTGGTTTTGAAAAATTACACGAGCTATCGGTTTTCTATGCATTCGGGTACCACATGATGGTTGGATTCTTATTATGGGGGATGGAATAACTAAGAGGTTTGGCAAAGTATTTTAATTTAGGAGGAGGAATTCCATCTGGATGAATCTTCAAGTAACACTATGTTTAAGTCAAAAGAGAAAACCCTCCAGGTTATCCACATCCAGGTGGTTAAAATAGATATCCAAACATTGACTCTGCCATTTTGCGTTCTCAACGAGGATATTTTAGTTTGTTGAACTAATTTTATTTGATCTTTTGTAAGTGGAATTAAATTTAAAATTGAATGCACAGCTGTATTACACTACATTGCTTTAACATGGATAGGTTTTGAGTGTGTAGTTTGGCTCAGTTCAAAAGCGCAAAAACCGTGCCGGGTTAATTATTCCATGATTGTGTTGTGCAACTAAAACACGAGTCTCTATATTTGAGGATACGACCAAAATTGGGCTTGAGGGTGAACTGACGAGCGTTCCTAGCGAAACCGGTATCACGGGTGAACTGATTCGAGTGAGCATTGCTTGGAATGAGTCCATGATAAATCTGTTTGCCATCAGTTTTAACGTTCTGTTCTGAATTCTATCCAATAAGTGGAGGGAAGTTTGTGCTACACCTGCCCAAAGATGTGAGTTAAAGTCGTGTTTTGAACGTATTAAAGCCTTATAAATGGTAGCCGGATCAGATGCGGTGAAAAATTTCTTACATCCCTATAGAAATCCTAAGTATTCAGCAGAGTTTTTGGCGGTCTTGAGAATGTGACCATTCCAATGAAGATCATCCTTGACACACATATCGAGTACTGAGAGCTTTTCGGCTTCTTCGATGCATTCAACGACAATTGCATAAGGAGTACGTTTGGTTCCAACGGCAAAAGACAACATTGAGTTTTCCCTCCACACGATTTTTAAACCCCATTTAACAATGCTTAGTTTAACGAGCTTCGAAGATTCCGTTGCAATTCCACTTGCAAAATAGATGGTCTTGAATTTGAAAACGAGTATGAGAAGGTGAGGCTAGAGCCATCGGCAAAACAATAAAGTGGATTAGAAGTTTCATACAAGAATTCATTTATCAAAATGAGGAAGAGAGTCGGAGACAAAACGGAGCCCTGAGGGACACCAACATTTGTTTTGTTGTATTTAACATGTATTGAACAATCCAGAAGGTAAGATCAAGGCAGGCATTTTCGATAAGAGTTCCTGGTGCCAAACTCTATCAAATGCCTTAGAAATATCTAGCGCAATAATCTTACTTTCTCCTAAACAATGTTAAGATCTGTTCCACTCTTCGGTTAGATATGACATCAAATCGATTCCCGCGAAAGCGGTATTGCCGGTCAGTTAGAAGCTCTCGATCTTTGAAATATTTTTTGAGCTTTTCAATAATCTGCGATTCGATTCCATGACCTTGGAAAGATGGGATGTAAGTACAAATTGGTCGTTAGGAGGAGCGGAATGAAGCTGTTTTCCATCATCCAGGAAGAATTCTAGAACAGAAGGAGAGATGGAAAAGCTTACGCAAGGAATTTGCCAGCGATGAAGAACATCTATTCAGGAAATGTGGGGTATATTGTAAGGACCAGCGGATTGTTGCTGTCTGGCGAAGTATTCCCAGCATCAAAATCAGCTGCGAGTTAATTAGCCTTATCTAAGAAGCTAGTTATTGGGTTGTCGTGGCAGATGAGCATTGGGATCGAAGATAATGTCAATTTTTTTACGTTGACCAGAAATTTTCGTGCATTGGATGGTTTGTGGTTTATTGACATAGACTTGTTACTTAAGGAAACCCCATAAGAAGAAGTCTGAGGAGGTCAAATCACACTATCTCGGTGGCCAATTTACATCGCCTCGGTAAAAGATAACCATGTTCGGAGATCGCTGGTGAAAACTGTCTGCTGTGACACGGGCTATGTTTCAGGTAAGGCCATCCTGTTGAAACCACATGTCATCGGTGTCCATATCATCTCATTTGAACCGAAAAAGGTTTTTATCGTCGACCGGCGATGGCGTTCGTCATTGACGGTGATAGCCTGGCCAACGCCATTCTCAAATAAGTGTGGACCGTAGATGATAAAGCCAGTCCAAAATCCAGACATAACATCGACTCTTTTCTGGATGCATTGCAATTTGGTAGATCTAGTGTGGATTTTGATCTTCCTAATTTCGACAATTTTACTTGTTGACGGACCCGTTCATTCAGAAATGGGTCTCTAGCTAAATATGGTTTTTCGATAGAAATTGGGATCATTTTGCAACTGCTCGAGATCCCAGTTACCGAACAGACGTCATTGTCTATGGTTGTTAACTCTGAGCGCTTAGGTTAGTAGAAGTTTCTACGGCTAAGGACCGAAGTTATGTCTCAAAATTCCCAAGTAGTGATCTTTGAAAACCCAAGTTCTTGGGAGTTCTGCGAAATTGACTGCGTCAACGAAATACAACATCAGCCGAAAACATAACCAGCAAGCAATTAATTTCGCACAACGTTCATCGCGAACTCGACCATTCACAGACATCAGGCTGGCCGATCTGGCGTTGCGGCTGTAGGGTCTTCATCCGTACTAAATCCACTTGACTTAGAAGCTGAAGGAATATGAACATAGCTTACGCCGTATCATGTTTATGGTTACTGAGTTGTAAACCAGATGGAAGATGAGCCTAATATCAGGAACAAATTATCTTCAGCGACGAGACCTGTTTTCGGGTGATAGTGTAAGTCAACAAGGAAAATTATCTGATTCGGGATAATGCCAGGTCCACGAAGTCTTATTGTATCCGCAGAGCGCAGGTGGAAGTGATGGCGGGCTTGGTAGTTTAAGGCATGTCCAGGGCTCTGCGAACTCTGCCGGTATTGCTACGGATGCACAATCCATGCACTAACGTGTATGGGTGCTGCAGTGGTAATGTTGGTTTGATGTTCTATGGGCTCGTCCACTGGATTATCAGTGGGCCGCTATTGCTACCTTGCACCTGAACTAACTTTATAGGAACAGTCTGGGCAGTGTCCTAAAAGAAGGAATCCGCTAAGGAGTGTGTAACAACTCAATAGAGGGGTACACGTTCTTGGTTGATGGTTTCTACTTTGACTATGAGCTGGGTGTGTGTATCTGGGGTTGACAGGCCCCGAGTTTTGCAGAAACTCATCTGTAAGTGAACTTCATGGTGGCGAAGCTCGACCGGAAGCTATATTCTGGCAGCACGGGAGATAGTGTCTAGAGGTCTGAGAGCTATAACGTACGTCTTCTGGCTCTCCTATTCTATCTTCGGATAGAGAGATGCAGCTGTCGCGTGTGTGCACTCTTTCTTCGAACTATCTATGAGGTAGGCCCCTTTGTGGGAGTATCGTTGGTGGCTTGGATTATTCCGAATGCGGAGACACATGGTTTTCAGGCGTGCCTGGATTCAAGGGGTGTTAGATAGATCTCGCCTCCTAAGCAAGGGGTGTGTTCATGCCTCCAACATGTCACAGCCTTGCGAACGGGATGGCTTCGGCTATGTTGGGGTTTATGGCCAATCTGACCCGGATTGTGGTAGGCCTCCCGTGGGTCTAAGCCGGTAATCGGCAGGTACTCACGTTAAACCAACCGACGGTTCTGTATCCGCAGAGCCACTTTTTGTTTTTGGATTGTCGGACGAAGACATCGATCCGAACTTATTTGAAAAAGATGATAACATTTTCATAAGCAAATTGGAGAGAGCTACCGGTAGATGACAACGAATTTCTTTTGGCCAAAATTAAATAATATATATGTGAACGAGATCTGGATGGCACTTAAGTGCCAAACAGCTGATGCCAAAATGAAAATTCATCACTATCGAATTGAAGGTATGGTTATCGCACGCAGAGGTGTTACAACTGACCACCGAGATCAGTGGACTTAATCTAGTTATACTCTTCTTAGGTTTCGTTAAATCGCAGGTCTATACCAATAAGCCGCAAACGATCGGAGCTGTCAAAGTTAGCATAACCCTTATCACCGCACAAATTCAGCTTTATCTATGGGCCTGAGTCATCAAAAATTGAATCTCTGCAATGAACGACATCCAAAAACTATTCTGTTGGTCAAAGACATAGTTCTTTCGCAAGTTCTTTCTCGTGCCCCTTGAAGCTCCATGCAATAGAGTCCTTAACAGAATAGTTTAAGATATCTGAAATTTGATTTTTAACTTCAAGTCATCGCAACGTCATTGGATCTTGTCGATATCACTCTGCAAAACAATTCTGATGACCTCGACTTTTGGGGCCGTTCTGTACGCTATTAGGTCGTCAGCATATGCAATTTTCTGCGCTAGACTACCTATCAGATCGCTGGTGTAAATACTGAATAGAAACGGCAATTTGACCGCTCCCTGCTGAAAACCATTTTTAATATCGAAGATTGTGATAGACGTTACAATTTTGACAACGAACTTTCAACCATTTAGCATGACATAAATCATATACAATACCGATTGACTTTTGCCGAGTCTGGTCGGCTTTAGATGGAGATTGAGACCATCTATGGTGTCGATGGCCTTCTCCAAATCAACCAAACAAGCACTAGTACACAATCTTTTAGTTCTGTTCCATTGGACATCAGAGACCAGCTTAGACGCCGCATGAATTGTATTATGTCCCGCCTTAAAACTGAACTGAGTATCCGTTGTGATATTGTTGTTCTCCGCACATTTGACAGAGCTCTGTTAATAGCTTTTTCGAAAACTTACTGATACTCGGAAGAAGACTTATGGACCTGAGATTCACCGGACTGGAGTTGCCCTTCCATTTTTCAGAGAGCGAAGGTACCACGACTGTTTTCCATCGCTCTATAGATAATATACATTATTCAGTATGTCGTTAAACAGTGGGGTATAAATATTCACTGCCTCCAAAAATAGGTGTCGTAATACCGCGAATCCTACGGACTTCTTATCTTCGAAAGAAACTAACATGGAACTGAGCCTGTTTCGCTCGCCGATGATGACGTTACTTCATTGACTACGGTGAATCCGGGGAAGTCCAATGGCCATTGCGTCATTTCATCTCGAAGGTAGAAATGGTGAAGCAGGGTTCTGTTTTTCAGGTTACAGTTCGGGCAACTGCTAGCATTCACCTTAACACCTTGAACTGAAAACAGCCCGTACCGTCTACATTTTCTACTGCCGATGTTCAAAACTAAAGAGGTCTTCATCCGAGACTCCTTCTTCCGAATCTACGTGCTTCTGACAAAAGTACGTCTCTGTTTTCTGTCGTCTTTTGAAGCTTAAGACACGTAGATAAGATTGATTTGATCATCATCATCATCATCGGCTCGACAACCGGGTTCCGGTCCTGGCCTCTTTCAACAAGTCTCTCCACCTGTCGCGGTCTCGAGCCGACGCCATCCAGTTGCGCACCCCAAGGCTTCAGGCGTCCTGGTCTACGCCATCTCTCCAGCGCAAGCATGGTCTACCACGCTGTCGTCTACCATAGAATGTACCACAAAGAACTTTCCGAGCAGGTTCCTCTTCGCTCATGCGAGCTAGGTGCCCTGCCCACCGGAGTCTACCGAGCTTAATTTTTGTCACGATATCTGCTTCTAGGTAGATTGCGTACAATTCATGATTGTACCGTCTCCGGAATCGTCCTTCCTCACATATGGGGCCAACAATTCTCCTTAAGACTTTTCTCTCGAACGCAGCTAAGAGGTCGGAGTGCCTTTTGCTAAGCACTCAAGTCTCGGATCCATATGTGAGTACTGGCAGGACCATGGTCCTGTACAGCAGCAGTTTTGAAGTTATGGTGAGATTTCTGGATTTGAAAAGCTTTGACAGACTATAGTAGGCTCTGTTGGATTTGAGAAGCCGCCCGCGTATTTCTTCTTCTATATTGTTATCGGCTGCTACTATTGACCCAAGGTATTTAAAGGATTGCACCACTTCAAATTCGTGCTCCGCTACCTTGATTGTTTGACCAACTGTTCCTCTCGCATTCGACGCCACCATGTACTTTGTTTTACCTTCACTAATGTGCAGCCCCAGATTTTGTGCCGCCTGCTCGATCTGGATGAAGGAATCGTGTACAGCTTGTTCGGTTCTTCCGATGATGTCAATGTCGTCTGCGTAAGCCAGTAACTGGCTGGACCTGTTGACGATGGTCCCTCTTGTTGCCGTGCCAGAGTCACGGCACGGATTGCTTTCTCCAACGCCAGGTTAAAGAGGAGGCAGGCCAAACCGTCCCCTTGTCGGAGTCCATTAAAGATGTTGATTGGTCTGGATAGCAATCCGGCTATTTTTACTTGGCTTGTTACGTTGGTCATGGTCAACCTACATAGTCGTGTCAATTTATTTGGGATGCCGAATTCTCTCAAGGCTTTGTAAAGTTCTACATTGGTTATGCTATCATAGGCGGCCTTAAAGTCTATAAACAGATGGTATGTTGGGATGTTAAATTCTAGACATTTTTCCATCGCCTGTCTAAGGGTAAAGATCTGATCAGTTGTTGATTTGCCTGGAATGAAACCACACTGATATTGTCCGATAACGGTTTTAACGTATGGGGTTATCCGGTCTTGTAGGATAGAGGAGAGTATCTTATAGGCGGTACTTAACAACGTGATACCTCTATAATTGCTGCACGTTGTGACATCTCCCTTCTTATGCATGAGTCATATTATGCCTTTTCGCCAGTCTTCTGGCATTTCTTCCTGCTTCCATACGTGCACTATAATATCATGAATTGCTTGACGTAAGGCTGGCCCGCCGTGATGAAATAATTCGGCTGGTATGCCATCGGCTCCCGGCGATTTGTTCTGTTTAAGCCGGCCTAGAGCCTTCTCAACCTCTTCTATGCTTGGTGGCGGCAACATAGGGTATTCTTCTTGAAGTAGTGGAGCCTCCACTTCTGCAGTGAGCTGACCAATTAGCAATTCATGAAAGTACACTTCCCATCGCTCCAGTATGCTTTCAGGATCGGTGATCAGATTTCCCTCTCCGTCCTTGCAGTATGTGCAGCGTGGTGTGTACTGCGTCATGTTTCGGATGGATTGGTAGAACTTCCGCGCCTGGTGCGGACCTCGCTCTCGGCTGTTTTCTATTTCACAGATTAGGTTCTTCTCCCAGGCTGATTTCTTTTGTCTGTGAAGCCGTTTTTCTGCTCTTCTGAGCTCTTTATATTCCTCTTCGCGTGCCCGCGTTCTATGAGATTGTTGCATTGCTCTGTACGCAACATTCTTACGTTCAGTCGCTAGCTTGCATTCATCATCAAACCAGTCGTTCCGATTTTTACGACTGCTGCCTAAGATGGAGTTGGCAGTACTAATGACAATATTCTTAAGGCGTGTCCACTTCTCATTTACGCCCATCATACTGGCTCCAGGACTTACTCTCCCTAAATCAAGTGATTCTAGGGCGAGTCCTAACGCATTACCAAAGGTGTTACTGGTGTTTTCATTGCGCAGGGCAGCCGTGTTGATTCGAACCTGATCGGCGGATGCAATGCGTCTTCGCAAGGCAATCCGCCCTCGGAAAACCATACCAACAAGATAGTGATCCGAGTCGATATTGGCACCTCGGTACGTTCGTACCGTCATCAAGTTCGAGTAGTGGCGACGGTCTATCAACACGTGGTCTATTTGGTTACGAGTGACTCCATCAGGTGATACCCAGGTGGCTTTGTAGATATCCTTACGCGGGAACTTGGTACTCGCAACGACCATGTTTTTCGATGCTGCCAATTCTAAGACTCGAAGTCCATTGTCATTAGTGTTCTCATGCAAACTATGGGTGCCTGCGTAATGCCTGAATGCTCCCGACCTATTTTTGCGTTCAAATCCCCAAGGATGATTTTAACATCATAACTTGGACAGGCATTGAGGGCCCTCTCGACTTGTTCGTAGTAAGTCTCTTTTTCTTCATCTGAGGACTCCTCCGTAGGTCCGTGAACGTTAATGAGGCTGATGTTCGTAAATTTGCCTCGCACGCGAAGGGTGCATAGCCTTTCGCTTATAGCGTTAAAGCCGATGATAGTGGACTTCATTTTTTCGCTGACTAGGCAGCCTACCCCGAGCACATGGTGTTTTGTATGACAGCTGTAGTATATGTCATATTCTTTCTTCTGTAAAACACCATTCCCTGTCCATCTGATTTCTTGAAGAGCTGTTATGTCAGCTTTATACTTTGACAGGGCATCGGCTAGCTGCTGAGCAGCTCGAGCTCTATAGAGCGATCGTACGTTCCATAAGAAAATTCGTAAATCGTTTTTCAGTTTTCGTTGCGTTGGTTTTCGTTCGTGTGATCAGTCCGTTTCCGAGGCTTGTTGTCGGTCTCGTAATTCATAAAGTTTTACGGGACAGGGAATTAACCTGTCGCCAACCTGAGGAACCAGCCTGATCATATTAGCCAAACCTTTTTTAAAAGGCTTGTTTCTAGCGGCCGCCGCGGAGAGGCTATGATCACACTTCCACCAGTCCCGAATAGTTACGACACGTGCATGTTTTCGTATGCTACATGTTGTTCCCCCTATTCGTCTGATGGCTGACCGCCATTCACTCCTCCAAAAAAATTTCTGAAACAAACTCGGGACACTAGAATTAACCACCCGAAATCTGTTATATCGAAAAAAAAATTATGGACAACCTCTCGGCAAAGCTTTGTATCCCACCATATGTGATATCAGTTAAATGGCTCCACAACGAATATAAAGAGAATCCTTCTATTATTCAATCGCTAAGAATCTTAAATAAAATCCGATTTCCTCTAAAACCAAGCCTCATACTTTAGTGTATTTCAAAAACGCTCCTTGTCCAATCTTTATGGTTCGAATATTCACATACACACCACTTTAATTCATTTGAAAATGGAAACATATTGATTTTGTGAAATTCTATTTTACACCCCTAAATAAAATTTGCAAGCTTCCTTAATACAAAATGCCGATCGATATGGCCACCCAAAATGTAAAGACGATATCGAAGTTGACTTGTTTTATGCTAAAAGGTTCCTCGTCTTTAAGCCAGGAACATTAAGGAACTCATTTCGTTTTATTGATCTCATTTTGTAGTTGGCAATAACCTCAAATACTTTAATTCAATCTAAATTCATATTATGTTACTATACATCCAGTATGGCAACGATGCTTTATTGTTTCAAGTCGTAAACAAAACCCTTTAACTCCTGTTTATGGTGGAACATGTTTCCACGGAAATTAGATATAACAACCGATTTAGATTGTTAACCGCTATAAGTTCACCGCACAAATAGAAATAAAAGTGATTTTTAGCCAACTGGTCAAGTCAGTCTCGGCAGCAGAGTTATACGTTGTCAAACAGCCCCTCATAAATTATATGCCTTGTCGACGGAACGTGCCAAAAACATGCCATTTTAAATCCCATTAACACGTAGGATAAATGGCAGTTTTTTTGCCATTACATTGACAGCCAAATGTTGATTACGTTTGTGTGTAACTGATGGTAACATGTTTGTGCGCAATTTACAACCTTTACTTCGATTAAATTAACATTGCAATACACCTCTATTCGAATACAGCACAGTCCTGATGGAGGTCTAGGCAGATTATGTGGAATGCGTAGGAATACTAGGAAGTATCCTTTCAACACCTCTCAGCTGCCTTAGTGTGTATAAACGGGGGGCTCACATAAAAATGTAAATTTCATCTCATAAGAGCCACTTTCAAGATTAATTTTACTTACTTCATTTAACAGCCGATGGGTCAAAAGTCTGTAAATAAATTATAAAACATGAAGGTTGGCTGTTGGCTGTGGCGGTAGCGGTAGCACTGGCAGCAGTAAACGGTCTGTGAGGTTTGGTTCGAGATGCGTATACAGCACATGGCAGTTAGAACCAGCGGCATTATATTGGAGCAACATAACTTTTGTCTATGGTAACGCACATGGTTCAATCCGAAGAACCCTGAGGGAAACGGGAAAGTATTTCTAATAAATCACTTCATTCGCACCTAAGATTCTCCCTCGTCCCTTCTCTCTGCTCCCATTTTGGCCATGGGAAAAAGGTAACCTCAAATGGAAAATTTCTACTTCAGCCATCAAAATGGCATAGGTTTTATTAGCATCCATAAAATCTATCTCTGGGAGGAGAGTAGCTACGGGTATGGAGGGAATCCTTTCAACCGCACAACCGTTTTCCCTCTTTGTATTCTGCTGCCAGTCAAGCCCCTATTTAAGAATTTTTCAAAATTTATTAGCCTTTGGGACTTCATGAGTTCTTGAGAGCTTTTTGCGCTCGGGAAGGTACATTCTTGTTGGTGCTGGTGGTTTCCATTTTATACAAAACTTAAGTCCTTTATCATTTTGAGATTTTTTTTTGTTCTACGATTTTTGAAGATTGCTTTATTTTTTTTTCTGTTAGAAAATGAGTTATATTTTCAAGTTGCATAATACGATTTTTAAGAGTAAAAAGGTAAAATATGGCTCTCGACATTAGCGAAGTGATTGAGGGCCTTGAAAACTCATTTAGGGTGAACTTGAAGTTTTTAAATAAATTCTTTCAGTGCTGTAATTGGGGACTTTTGAAGTTTTAATTTACATTTCGAGAATTTTTTTATTACAAATGTGCTATCAAAAACGGGTCGAGCGAATATCTTTGAAAAATAAACTATCGTTCACGGGTTTCCAAGGCACTGCATTTGAAAAAAAAATGTGTTCAAATATTCAAAACTTAATATTTTAGAAAATGTTTTCATACAATTTTATATCAAGTTCAAAAGAGCTCCTTGACAGGTATCGTACTGGCACTGATGGGAATGAACTGGCGGACAAGTTGGCCAAGCAAGGATCATACCTTCTTTATTCCCTTGCGAAAAGAGTCAACATTCCGCTCAGAGTTGGTTAGTGCAGCAGGTTCACTTACTGAATTATATCTAGAAAAATTTGTCCAATCTATTATAAATTCTGAACACTTGATCTGATATGTAGGCCCAGGCAAGACATAACTACTATCGTAGCTACCTGCAGCGGGCACTGGCCAAGAGGAGAGCATAGCTGTGGGGACCAGCGGGAAAAGGAAACAGTCTTCAATTTCCTCTGCAAATGCCCTGATCTGGTCAAATTTAGAGCACAATCATTAGGAAAGACATTTTTTGAAGACATTGATGAACTTTCTGAAAAGACTTCATTTTTTTCCTCAACGTGACGAAATGGCTCTAGGACGAACTTCTGTGCGTGATCTCCGTTTGAATCTTAGATCTAGCAGACTGGGGGCTTTCACGAAGGTTTACGGTGCGGGGGGTCGGATGATCAGTCAGATAGATTGGCTCCTATTTCATCATCAGTCAAAATTTGGTCCCGCAATTCTGTTTGTCCGTCTGTACAAATACTGCCTATACTGCTCAGCCGATTTTCTTTAACTTTTTTAATTTAATTTTTAAATTTGTTCCTCCACACGTTTGTTTCTGTTTTTAAGGCCAAAAATTCCTGCCATACAATTTTTTCGAATTTTTTTGAAAAAAAAAATAAAAAAAAAACTGCTCAGATTTAAAAAATAAAATGCACGAACTTCCTCTTATGTAAACGACTAGGAATTTCAAAAATGAGTGTTATTTAGAGAAAAACTGTTCACAAGCATAAAATTCATTTTTAATAGACTTAAACAACCCCTTTAGTAGCTGGAGCTAAAAACAGGATGCCATGTGATTCAAGCAAATATTAGCTTATGCAAGAACAAAAATTATAAGTCTGTACTGGTTTCTTAAAAAAATATGTTTTTATATACAAAATTTTAAAAACATTTTTAAGAAAAAATTTTGGTCCGCCAATTTAAAGTTTTTATTATAGTTCCAATTTCCAATAAAATTTAAATTTACAAAAAAATATTCAGCCGTTTCTAAGATATCGAATTTTCAAAAAAAAAATATATTTTTTTTAATTAAGAAAATATTTTTTTTTTTAATTAAAAAAGTATTTTTTTTAAATTCAAAAAATATTTTTTTTTAAGTTTTGAAATGCAACGTTTTTTAAACTTTTTAGAAGCTTCTCTATAAAAAATTTCATTAAAATCCGTTATGTCGATAGTTAGAAATTCTAAATTTGAAAAAATGGTTCTATCGTAGCAGTCAGTAATATCTTGATTTCAAATTTTTGTTTATTAAATTATAGATCGTAAGAATTCAGCAAAATTAAAAAAGTTTTAGCAAAATTTTTGAAACCGTTTTCGAGAAAAATACGATTTTCGAAAACCATTTTTTAATATTTGTTTAGAGAGTAGGTACCGTCATTTTTAGGTAAAATGCAATTTTTATTCTTACATCTTGTAATTTATATATCAAGTTTTAAAAAAAATCGAGCACAGGGTTTTTGGCATAGAGTTTTGAAAAAAAAAAAAAAAAACAAAATTTTTTTTTTAATCCAGAAAAATTTTGTGGAAAATTTGAAAACACAATAATATTCAAACTGCTGGGGAGCTTTAGCATAAAAAAATTATCAAAATCGGTTGTATCGTTTTTGATAAAATCAAAATCGGTTGTACCGTTTTTGATAAAATCAAAATCCAAAAAAATCGTTTCATCCATTTTTAACCGTTTTTTAGTTTTAAATAAATTAAATTTTTTGAATTTTTTTTTTTAATCTGTGCGAGTTTTTGAGAAAAAAAATATTTATAAGATTTTGAAAAAAAAATCGTATGGCAGGTATCGTAATTTTCGGTATTTAAAAAAAAGAAAAAATCGTGGTGGGGGGGGGGTAAATTAAAAATAATGTCTACCAAGCTTAAAGAATATCGGCCGAGCCGTGTAGGCTATCGTCGAAAAGACAGACAGACAGAATTGCGAGACCCACATTTTTAGTCTTCGCTATCATCGTAATGTCAACTTTGATCAAAATCTCGAGTTCGATTTTTTTTCCGAATGCATAATTTAGTACCTATTAGCCGCAAGTAAAAATTAAAAAATTTCATTTTATAACCCCTTGGAAAAAAATCCGAAAAAAGGTTATTAATGTTACCCCTAATAGAAGAACTTAATTTTTTTTTCGATTTTCTCAAAAACGTTACAGCTGATTTTGATCAATTTGAAAATATTTCATCTGAAAATAACGATACCCACCACATAAATTTTAAAATATGTTTTTCGAAAATCGTATTTATCGCGAAAACAGGGGCCAAATTACCGCATCAGTTATCGAGTAATACGTGACTGAATTATGTGACTTTGGCATTACCGCTTACGTCAACTAGCAACCGATTACTCTAATTTGACGTTTTCATTCGATCACTGCTGGGACTCACTCACTCGTTCACTGATGCGGTAATTTGGCCCCAGCATCTTGAAATTTGATAAAAACAAATTTTATAAAAATATTCGCTTAGAGAATTGATCAATCAAATGCTAGCTAGCAGGATTATAAATTCAACGATAGGCGGGTTTGCTGCAAGAAGATCTGTCAGTGTAGGGTTGCCGCAAGGAGGTGTCTTATCTCCCCTTCCTTGCAAACTTGTTGGCATGTGCTCTGTTGAGATATCTGTAAACGAAGAGAAACAGAGTGATTGCATATGCGGATGACATTACTATGGCTGTATCAGGGAAGCATCCCAATTCCCAATACCCTAAATGATCTCTTACAATTTGCTAATGAACATTACCGATCGGTGTGGACTGAGTTTTAATCCTCACAAACCTAGATCTGGTCTTCTTCTTTAGGAAATAAAGAGTATCTGTCGGGAATTTTTCGACTTTAAATTGCGATTATCGAAATACTAGCGGGTTGAGGTAAGCAGGACGGGTATCATTCAAAGCGCAGGATTTGCGGAATTATTAGTCACTGGTCGGTAGCGCATGGCGCATTTGCAATGGAGCAATATTTGAAGTGCGGTGAATCATTAGTACGTGTGCGTCGTGCTTTTTGTACTCATTTTAATATTCGACGACTAAGTTATGGTACAAAAATTCAGGCAAGAAGGCACAATGGTCAATAGACCTATTCCTGGACCATCAACGTCAGCAACAACGCCAGAACATGTGTCTCAAGTTCGAAATGAAATTATTCGAAATCGACGTAAATCGAAAAGAAAGATTGCGGCCCCCACAGGAATAAAAAAATCAACAGTGCTCCACCCTTACAAAATGCAAATTGTTCAGTATCTCAACGAAAGTGACTATCCTTTTCGAGAATCCTTCGCAAGAACAATGCTGAAACGTTTTTGGAAACATTTTATTCAGTGACGAAGATACTGGTGCCCCAACACCCCTAGAGAACGCCATCAAAAACGTTTACATTACTTAAAACGACAGTTTGGTGTGCCATTTCAGCGAGCGGGGTAATTGGATCTTATTTTTTTAACCAAGGTGAGACAGTCACTGCTCCGGTGTATTGCCGTATGATTGATGAGTTTCTGTTACCGCAATTGCAGCAGTGCCACTTCGCACACAGCTAGGGTGTCGAAGGAAAGGCTAAGGACAGTTTTTTCGAATAAACTGATCAGCAAGTACGGAGACATTCCAGGGCCGCCTCGGTCGCCAGACCTCACACCTTGCGATTTCTTTTTATGAGGATACCACAAATCAAAGGTTTACAATAACAATCCCCGGACAATTCAGGCCCTACAGAAAAATATTCGCCATGAAATTCAAAGCATTACTCCCGCGCTTTGCCGTCGCATAATCGCTAATTAAATTGCCGAAAAATGTTGTCAACATTGGAGATAGATCCATACTGTTGAATGATTTTGTTCTTAGAAAATACTTAACAATTTCCTTAACCAATTAGGGGATACCCTATCGCAAGTATACAATTCTTTTGAAAAAAATCGAAGCCGAGATATTGACCAAATTTCACATTTACTTCAAGATGGTTCATAATATTCCGCAATAACGAA
Source organism: Philhelius festivus (assembly GCA_963931855.1). Lineage (NCBI taxonomy): Eukaryota > Metazoa > Arthropoda > Insecta > Diptera > Syrphidae > Philhelius > Philhelius festivus. Next base: position 212,265,211 of record OZ007554.1, on the reverse strand, counting down.
TCGAATCCAAACGATTGTATTTTTGCTTGGTCTTGCACATTACAATATTTTAAAAAATCTAGCTGAAAACCAGTCTTAAATGGCAAAAAAATAGGTAGCCATAACGGCATAAACCTATTGACTTACAACTTTCAAACATACCTTTCACCAGGAGTAGAAGGCACCTACAATTTTCTGGCGATTGCGATGGATACTCTTAGAAGATTTGTCAATTCCTCACAAAAATTAGTCCAACCTTGAAAATTGTGTGGCTGAAAATCGATCTCAGGACCTTCTTCTCCCCGATGAGTTTTGCCTTGTCATGGCAGGGAGCCTTACGTCTATTTTTCCGGGTAATCCAACTGGAGATTTAGACAACCAAGAAAACTCTAGAAGTATCTTTCCTAGTTAGTTGCAAGACGAAGCGAAGACACAAATAAGGATACTAGTTTTAGCCCGAACAGTATTCAAAAAATCTAGTGCTATATCCTATCTCAGACTCTATCTGAGTAACGGATCCTGGGTACAAGATAAGTTAAAAGATTCTCTATAAAAATCTTGGGCGAGTGATATGGGGACATCACGATCAAAACATAAATTAAAGCTATTGAGATTTTCTCTTTTACTTGGTGTTTTGGCCTAGCAATCCATGGAAGTGAATTAATAAAGTAAGATTGTTAAATATTTAAAATAAAATTTTGAAAGAAAAAGCACATCAGTTGTAGCTCAAGCTATGTCCGAAAAAATTTAGTGCTATATACATACTATCTCAGGTTCCAGAGCAATGGATCCCTGGTTCTATTTATATAAATCTTGAGCGATGTGATCACCATGTCACGGCCAAAACGTAAAGTAAAGCAAATGGGTTTAAAATTTCTCCTTTTCTCGACGGTTTTGGTTTAGCAATCTTGGAAATGTGTTAAAATAAACGATCGTTGGGATCAAGAGGATTGCTTGGGTGTATCTTTCCCAAACTAAGACAAAAGGGGTTGACAGGCCCTGAGTTTTGCAGGAACTATAAGTGACCTTGGTTGACCTCGGTTGCGAAGCTCCACTGGAAGCTATATTCTGGCACCACGGAGTATCGTGGTGGCGTGGTTTATTCCAAATGCGGAAACATATGGTTTTCAAGCGTGCTTGAATTCAAAAGGTGTTAGATAGACCTCGCCTTAAAGCAAGAGGTGTGCACATGCTGCGACATGTCACAACTTTGCTACTGAATCGGCTTAGGCTGACTCGGAGTTAATGGTTAGGACTTAATCTGACTCCGATGAGGGTAGGCTCTCCGTGGGATAAAGTCTTAACTGACAGGTGTTCACGTTAAACAAAACAAAGGTTCAGGACCTTCTGCATGACATCCTACACACTAACCATATTATGCGAAGTGGCCCTACTAAATGCCAAAATGTTTCAGATTAGAAACAAACAATATTCGCCTTTATTCAAAACTTATATTTTTTTAGTATACGTACCCCTTTGGTGTAGTCGTATATGTGTTGGAGTGTCACGAATGTCAGAGATCTGAGGATTAAGTTCCAGCCTTTGCCACCTTAAAATACATATATTTTTTTCTCAGAAGTAGCAACCTTCTTTAACACCAGTCACTAGGCACTGGTACTTCACGAACCGTTGCGCCACAAATTTTGTATGTTTCTTAATTTAATTGAATTTGAAGGATTAAGACCCATTTGCTGCTGAAACAGAACTTAAAAATTTAAGTTCAACGCCACGACTTATGTGACAGCTAAAGCAATGGAAAAACTATATCATAAGCCTTTAAGTTAAAGATTTAAGTTTCGTATCAGCAAACGGGTCTAAGTCATAAGAATAGATATCAAATATTCACAGAATGGGGTATTTTTAACAATAAGCCCATAATCTTCCATTTAACATATCTTATCCCATGCAAGACTAGATATTCTCGGATCTTTACATAATGTTCCTCAACACCAAAATTGTATGTCTTATAAATAAATTTTGAATGAGCTCTGACACACATCATCTTGTGTTTGACTATTAACAACCCACGCCCGCATCCTTATCGTTGGCATATTAATGAGAATTAACACACGTTTGCCTAGCATAACCAAACCATGTTGTTATGAGTGTAGAAGTCCTGAATAATTTCCCATATTTGCTGTTAGTTATGAGCCCAAAATATCCCTCGGCCTGCACTTGGTTGGACATTCGAACCTTTTAATGGAGTCGTTGGCCTTAATATTAATAGCACCAAATGCCAAGATAAACGTAGAAACGGCCCTCATCAAAATACCTGCACGAAACCAAGTCAGCACAAAATGAAATAATAAACTTATTAAGCGGAATAATTAGAGAAACAAAAGCAATCAACGTCCTTAATGAAATTTCTCATCAAAACTTAGTTATATTGTGCGTATAATACGGCCATAGTTATAGGTATCTCATTCGGAATTCCCAGACTATGCAAAACAACAGAGAACTACTTTGGAGGAGCACCTTTCTGAAAATTCGGCACAAATCGGACTAATCTTCAAGCAGTTTGAGTTTGGGGCCCAAGATTCCCTATAGTGTTTCGTTAAATCTAATCTCTTGGGGATTAGTATTTGCGAGCTCCCATGGAGCCCAACAGAATATCACACGCTCGAAATCCACTGCCAATTGTTCCTATTAATGACCTCGCCCGGGAACCAAACTACCAATTTAATGGCAATCGTCACTTTGTTGACGCATAATACGATTATTGCCAGAGAGATATCCCTGGAATATTAACGATACTAATATTCTCCGTTCTGGTTGTCGCCATCACACTATCGTTGTAGGCTTCAAGCGGGATAAAGAATTTCGGCCGCGGGGTGAAGTGAGCAGAGCAAAAAAGTCTTGGAATGGAATATTAAGAGTGAGATTACCATCGTAAATTTGTTTTAATTAACATGATGGCCAAAGGCTCTGAGAGAGGCTACAACACCGTGAAAATTATTAATTGCTTTAAGAGCACATAGCTGGGGAATTTGCCAGCCAACAAAATAATGGTTAACATTCACAACACGAATCTCCATTTTCAAGCCTGAATGAATGTGGTAAATGGGAATAAATATGCAAAAAATTCGGCAATACTTCATTTCACTTGGAGTGAGGCTTTCACACCCTGAATGATAAGATTTTGAAATGAATTCTGGAAGGAATGGTTAAAATGCGAGATTTTTAAACATCTTATATTTACGGTTTTACATATTGTTCATTCGAAAGGATATTCATGACTTGAATCGAATGAGATTTGGTTGAAAGAGATTTGGTGAAGTGAAAGAGAGCAGCACGGTTATACCATTAGAAGGGGTTCATTGTGAATTGTTATAAAATGGGATGAATTTAGGTACTTCGTTACGTCTTTCTACCGACGAGGATTTGGAGACTTCCTGTGTCGTTGTGTGCCATGTTACTAGGATCGTTATAGGAAAAATAAAACGCGGGACTGGGTCGCACGAACTTGCTCCTATATTTAAGAGACCTAGAATTTATTAGAGAAATATGTTCATAACCATAAAATTCATTTTCTAAATGGCTTAAAAGGCTTTCTTTAGAAGTGGGAGCTATTAACAGAATGCCATGTGATTTCTTAAGCAAATATGAACCTATGAAAGACCGTTGCAGCGGTTTCTTAAAAAAAAAAATATTTTTTATATTAAAAACTTTTTAACACATTTAAAACTTTCTAGATTGATTAGGTTATGTTAACTTGGCTTCCAGCGGGAGAGCCGACACACTCAGACTTGGTCCGTTGGGACACCATTATTATTAAACCTATTGAAGCTCTTTATGAAGCGAATGAAATTGCCTTATTTATATCTGCCAGATCACTAAGATGATTGTAGTAGAAATCTCCTAGATGGAGTCTACGTCTTTGGAATAAAGCAGGACATATTCAGAGAAGGTGAGGGATCGATTCAAGCTCTTCTTCGTCGATGCAGCTTCTGCAGAAATCGTAAGAATATATTCGAATCAACGTTGCGTGCTTGTCTATCAAACAGTGTCCTGTTATAAGACCTATTACAAAGCCTATGTGCAATCTTCTTAAAAATATCAAACCTTTGGAGCGCTTCAAATCAAACCTTGGCGAAATCAGTTTTGACGCCAAGAATATTCTGCCGGTGATATTGTTCCACCTAAGATTTGTTCTATATGTATTGCATCTTGCTTTTGTTCCACTTTTGGCAAGTTCGTGTGGCCCGGCAGCCAGCAGGGGTGATTGTTGAACTGCTGCGACATCTCCATGGGAGACGATCGGCAGTCAAGGTCTGTTATTGAGCTGGTAGAGACAGAACCAAGAGATTTAATGGTTGCTTGGCTGTCCGAGAAGATGCGGAAATCTTTTATTGATATCACGTTTACTTTAAGCAACGACAGGACTTCTTTAATTCTTCAAAAACCCTTCAGTAATTGGGAAGACGAAAAAAGAGAGATATTTTGATCCATCGATGTAGAAATAGATTGAATCATCTTACCATGTCCTCCTAGGCTTCTCTAGAAGACATGGTTACCTGAAAGTTTTTATCAAATTGATTATGAGGGACTGTGAAATGGATGTTTTTTGGATTTTTAAATCGACGGCATCATCAGTCGATACTTTTTTGAGAACAACGTTGGCCAGGACATCAACACCAACGGCGAGCGCTATCGGTCGATGATTAAAAATTTTCCTTTGGTCCGAATCGGATGACATGGACAGGGACAAAACATGCTTTTCCAACAGGTCAGCGGGAGGGCGGCGGCGCTGAGTGCCACACAGCCCATGCCATAATGGACATTTTGCACGAGCGAGTTTACCCCTTTTTTATAACTCTTCTTGTGGAATTTAAAGGTCTTATGCTTTCATACGTTAGGCATTAAATTTAAAATTGTTGGTGCAACATAACCAGGGCCTAGAGACTTACTATCGCATTTTTATTTTCAGTATTTTTAGTAGCCTAAAATTTTAAGGATTTACATTTGAAGACATACTTTTAAACAAAAAATTCATCCACCAGTTTTCGAGATATTGAATTTTCCACCCAAATTAAGACGTTGTTTACAATTATAGTACACAAATTTTTTTATTAAAATCTTTAGAACAACAAATATAAAATGCACGACTGGGTCGCACGAACTTGCTCCTATGTAATAGACTAGGAATTTTAAAAACGGATGTTATTAAAGAAAACTGTTCATAAGGATAAAATGAATTTTGTAAATTCTTTTAGTAGTAAGAGATAAAAACTACCAAAAATTAAAATTTTTTGTAAATTTTTTTTCAACCATTAGCTAGTTTTAACCAAATGAAATTTTTCAATTTTTTTTTTAAAAATTCTGTGGGACAGTTTTTGAGAAAAAAAAATATTTATAAAATTTCGAAAAAAAATCGTATGGCAGGTACCGTTATTTTAGGTCTTAAAAAAAAAAACACATGAGCCTTAAAAAAGACATGAGCCTTAAAATAGTCCCACAAAAAATAATCTAGAGGCGTTTAATCAAGGCGGCCAATTGGCCGGCCCCAAACGTGAAGTAAACTGTTCACCGAACTCGCCTCTCAATTATTCCATTGTTACGCGTGCACCGTCTTGTTAAAACGACATGTTGTCATGCAAGTCAAGCTCTTCCATTTTGCGCAAGAATAAATTTATTATCATCACACGGTAGCGCTCACCAATCACAGTAACGTTGCGATTCGCTATCATCTTTGAATAAATACGGCCCAATGATTCCGCCAGTCCATAATCCGCCCCAAACAGTGAATTTTTCTGGATGCTTTGGTAGCTATTGCAATGCTTCTGGTTGCTCTTCACTCCAAATACGGCAGTTTTGCTTGTTCACGTATCCATTCAATCAGAAATGAGCTTCGTCGCTGAACACAATTTTTCGATAAAAAAGTCTATCTTCGGCAAACTTTTTAAGAGCTCATTCACCGAAAATTCGGCGTTGTGGTAAATAAAGGTACCTACCATACAAATTTAAAAATTTTTTAAAAACAATGGTTTTCAAAAATCGTGTTTTTCTCGAAAACGGCGCCTATTTTTTTTTTCTATTTTTTCTTTCAAATAATTTTTATGATCTTTAATTTAATAAAAAATTTGAAATTAAGATATACAGGGTGATTGGCATAAGGTGTGACAAAAAGCTAGGGCGTGTAGGTTGGACTTAGACAAGAAAAAAATCGTATGGGAGGGGGGGGTCTATTTCCCCCCGTTTAGGCGGGAGGGGCAATTTAAGAAAAAAATCACTTAAAACAGAAAAAAAATTATTAAAAAATAACGGTGATACCTACAGAGTAATGCTATACATTTTGAAAAGCCAGAAATACATTCTTTAATTTTGTTTTTAAATAAAGTTGTTCGAGTGAATAGTTTTTGAAAAATTAATTTTCAAAATCAAAATTTTGAAAAAAAAAATGAAATTTTTTTTCTTAAACAATTTTTTTTCAAAATTTTACGTAATTAAGTAGTATTTTTTTATTCAATATTCAATGCTCTTATTAATTTTTGACCAAACACAAAAAACCGGATGCCAAAATGTTTTGTAGTTTTTGAGAAAATCAAAAATAACAAAAACTACTTTTGTTCTAAGAAAAGCCTTTTATTTTAGTTTTTACGTTTTTGTATTCTTATGTAGGTGAATTTACGATTGAAAGGATTAACTTTCTTTTTACTATTCTTTTAATTATCGTCTTATAAGCATACAATAATGTGACAAAGTACTGGATTAACCATATTTCACACATTTTTTCATTGAGAACACCTGCGTGAGAGCATTGGTTTAAAAATGACCTGCCACTTTTTTATTATGGTGGGGTCGGCTTGGCTTAGGTGCATTTACAAAAGAAAGGATTAACTTTTTTTGTAAAATTTTTTTATTATCAGTCTTATAAGCATACAATAAAGTGACAAAGTACTGGATTAACAAATTTTTCATTGAGAACACCTGCGTGAGAGCATTGGATTAATATTAACCTGCGAATGTTTTTTAAATAATTTTTTGTAATAAGCTTTAGTTAAAAAATAGTTAAAAATTTAAATAAACAGTAATTTTGTATTTTATCTAAATATGCATGTATTTCTTATTTTAATTGATTTCAAGATTCAGGAACATTCTTGTTCTTATTTCGCAATTGCACTTTTCTGTCACTAGTTAGGGCGTGTAACGTTGCATTATTTAAACAACATTCGCAGGTCAATATTAATTCAATGCTCTCACGCAGGTGTTCTCAATGAAAAAATGTGTGAAATATGGTTAATCCAGTACTTTGTCACATTATTGTATGTTTATAAGACGATAATTAAAAAAATAGTAAAAAGAAAGTTAATCCTTTCAATCGTAAATTCACCTACATAAGAATCCAAAAACGTAAAAACTAAAATAAAAGGCTTTTCTTAGAACAAAAGTAGTTTTTGTTATTTTTGATTTTCGCAAAAACTACAAAACATTTTGACATCCGGTATTTTGTGTTTGATCAAAAATTAATAAGAGCATTGAATATTGAATACAAAAATAATACTTAATTACGTAAAATTTTGAAAAAAAATTGTTTAAAAAAAATTTTTCCATTTTTTTTTTTCAAAATTTTGATTTTGAAAATTAATTTTTCAAAAACTATTCACTCGAACAACTTTATTTAAAAACAAAATTAAAGAATGTATTTCTGGCTTTTCAAAATGTATAGCATTACTCTGTAGGTATCACCGTTATTTTTTAATAATTTTTTTTCTGTTTTAAGTGATTTTTTTCTTAAATTGCCCCTCCCGCCTAAACGGGGGGAAATAGACCCCCCCCTCCCGTACGATTTTTTTCTTGTCTAAGTCCAAACTACACGCCCTAGCTTTTTGTCACACCTTATGCCAATCACCCTGTATATGTATGTATATATACAGCTTGTACCTACTATAGAACCATTTTTCGAATTTTGAATTTCTTACAATCCACACAACGGATCTTAATGAAATTTTGTATAGAGAAGCTTCTAAAAAGCCTAAAACACATTGCATTTCAAAACTTTAAAATAAATAGTTTTTGAATTTTTGAAAAAAAAAATCTATTTTTTTCTTTTTTTGAAAATTCGATATCTCAGAAACGGCTCAATATTTTTTTTTGTAAATTTAATTTTTATCGAACAATAATAAGAACTTTAAATTGGCATTCCCAAATTTTTTCTTAAAAATCTTTTAAAAAGTTTGTAACTATATAAAAGCTTTTTTTTTTAAGAAACCACTACAACGACTTATAATTTTTGTTCTTGCATTAATTCATATTTGCAATTTTAATACAAATCACTAATCAGTTTTTTTAATGATCTTAAGGATCTTGATCATTTTTAAGACCTTTAGCATAAAAACTTGACCTGTAATAACGATTTTTTTTTAATTTTTGTCAACCATAAATTAATTGTTAGAAAAAAAAATTATTTATTTATTTTTTCAATCTTTCTAACTGTTTTTGAAAAAAAACACATTTTCTAAAATGGTGGTTACTTTGAAAATTCTGTCAAGTTTGCAGAAATTCCGCTTAGTCTGTAGGCTGTCGTTGAAGAGACAGAAATAATTGCGAGACCCAGTTTTTTTCGTGTTCTCTATCATCGTAATGTCAGAAATGGTCAAAGCCTTGAATTCTATTTTTTTTACAAATGCATAACTTTTCATATAGTTGGTACCTGTAGGCATAAATCCAACCTACAGCCTGAGAAACTGAAGTGATTTTTATCAAAGTTGCCAGCTATGGTTTTTTTTATATAATCTACCCGCGCTCAAGGGATTATGATTACCCTTTAAATGTTTCAACACAGCGCGGGCGTGAAGTTAAGAAGAGAAAGAAGGATAGGAAAGATGTGTGGCACGATGTTCTGAGGCTGAAGGTGGTTGTCACAGATTTTTTATCTCCAGGGATGGCGACTGAGCTAAAGCGGAGAAATGCCGTGTCTTATTTCTATGTTGCTTATAATTCACATTATTTTATTCGTATTCATTCTTGTTGGGCATACTAGTTTAACCCAATTACATGTTGTTAGTGTTATGACTGAACAACATGTAATGAGTAAACCAGCAACCCATTGATGACAATTTTAAGTTGGTTGTTAATGCAATTAAAACGACATAGACGACGGCAGGGATCGAACCTGTGATTATGAGGTTGACAGGCGAGCACACAACCATCGCGCCACGACCACCCGCCAATTGCGTTTTGAAGAAAGTATGAACTTATAATTCCACGAGAACAGTATTTTTCTCGTAATATGTAATAGGTATATGCTATTAGGTGCAGGGAAATAAGTCCCCAGGAACTAAGTCCACTGAGGGACTAAGTTCCCACTTGAGGTGGGAAATAAGTCCCCAGGAACTAAGTCCGCTTAGGGACTTACTTCTCACTTAATGGGAACGAAATCCACTTTACTAAAGTGGTCTTTGTTCCCATGCAAGGTGGGAAATTCGTTACAAAAAACTGTGGGTTTTAGTTCCCTTTGACTGTGAAATAAATTCCCATGTTAAGCCATGGGAACGACACGTATAAACAGTGAGGTATGTAAGGGGGGCATGCTGCCCCCCTGCAACCCCCCTGCTTGGGCACACTATAGGATTTGGGGTAAGTGCGAGGTTGGGTGTATACAAAGTTTCTGTAGCAGTTAAAGAATCTGGAAAATAACCAACATAAAATCAATAAGTTTTTGTTGTTGGAAATTCATTCCCACTTTATACTTTCGAGTGTGTACTACTTTCCCATAAGAAAGTGGACTTAGTTCTCACTTAATGGGAACAAAGACCACTTTAGTAAAGTGGATTTCGTTCCAATTAAGTGAGAACTGAGTCCATCAGTGGACTTAGTTCCCGTGGACTTATTTCCCACCTCAAGCGAGAACTTAGTCCCTCAGTGGACTTAGTTCCCGTGGACTTATTTCCCTGCACCATGCTATTAGGTGTATTGTAAAGAGATTGTGTCGTCTCAAATCTGACACACCCATTCGTCCAAAAATGGGCCTTATCGGTGAAGATGTTATTTTTTTTTGGTAATTCCCGGGAAGTTTGTCCGTTGAAGCACTTATTTAAAAAAATTGAATTTGATCATTTGCACACAAGTTTCACAGAGATGTTTCCAAAATCCCTTTTGGAAGACCCTTTAAAATGCTGCCAAGTTTGGGCAGTTTAATATCTACAAACTTTTTATTTGAGAAACATACAAAATTTACTAAAGCCTCGTCATCATCGTCGTCGTTTATCTGTCTGCACGGTGACCAAAGACAATTTTCAACGAAAATTCATAACTCTCTTGGTCTTCACCCCTCCACTTAGCCGGACATATTTCCATGAAAACATCAAATGAAATGCCATGGAATGCATTTTTTATGGTCACCGTTTTTCCGGTTCACTCCATTTCCATATAATATGCGTTGTCATCGTTAAAAACAAGGACACTAGAAAGAAAAACATACTGGACGCCCTCGCTGCTCTCTCAAGTAGACACAGTCCTGGAAGAGGTATGGTTTTTTTCTTAACATCTCAGCGCCATGCCATATCTCCTAAATTGCTAAGAACATTTAAATCAAACGTGAGGAATTTTTTGATATTTATACAGTTTTTTATTGGCAGATGAAGAGAAGGGGGGAGGTTCTAAATTGTGTGTTTTTATATCCTGCCAGATACATCCTTTGCAGAGTGAAAAGTTTTTGACCTTAAAGAATTGACTCATGGGCAAATGCTAGCTATCTACAGCTCCATTCGCTTTCGTCCTTTGGAAATAAAGTGCTAGTGAATAAATTATAATTAAAAAATTCATCAGGACTAAACGTGGTCTTATACGAGTAACTATTTCCGAATAATGCTGGCTACCTCCGGTCAAAGTTGTGACATAATTCTAAATATTATCCCGAATTTCTCTACTTAACGAATTTAATATTTATATGTTTACCTTTCTGGTTCTCTTAAATTCCCTCTGCATTTCGTCGAAATTCCTTCAAGAAATGGGAGGTTGTTGAGTCTCTATGACAATCAGGCAGAAGGATACACCAATTTCAGTAAATAATTTTAGATTTCCAAGGAAAGGTTGAAATAAAAGTTTTTCAATTTGCCACACGCCCTTGGCCCGTCCTCTTGACTTGACTCTTCTTACGTAAGCGATGACCTTTTGTTAAACTTCATTGTTCTTACCCCCGACTTAGTACCCATCTTCTGCGTATTTTCCTGCTGTTGGCTTCGCAGTTCCTCACAGGACTTAAGAATTATGCTTCCCCTTATTCACTTTTTTTGTGTTTTGGATTTTTTTTTTTATTTTGTGTCTTGCATGACATGTTTTGTGCCTTTTGTTTTGTTTTTTAAATTAATAAAGAGAAAACAACTCGGAGAAATATTTTTGGTTTGTTTCCGGAAACTGACGGAAACAGGGTAGAATTTCGTTCATCATGGTGGATTAGTAAACATAAAGAAAACACGTTGTGATGTGTTGTAGAGGATGTAGAAAATGGCTATATGTATTGTGTATTTTAGGAAGTTGTATTATTTGCTGTTGTAGAACCGAGAGCTTGAGTATAAACTGCCGTTCTTTTGTTATTGTGCTTCCTGGAAGTGTGTATAAAAATGAAAATTTAATAGAGAGATGATGATCATTCAAATTGTGAAGTGTATACACCTGTCTACTATTGTTTTTTTTTTTTTTTTTTTTTGGCGGGGGGGGGGGGGGGGTCGTTATATGAATACACAAAATGACACCTTTTTTTTTGTATCCTTGCTTGGTATTCATAGTCAATAAAAGTTGATGATGTCAGGATAATTTTTGCTTTATTGAATTTGAGAACCGTTAAAAGATGAAAATGTGTTTGCATTATGTTCCTGTCAGTAGAGACATTACATTTTTTTTAAAAAAAGGCAAAATTTAATATGATCTTAGCCATTAGTTTGTAATTTTGGTTGGATATTTTGTTCTTGGATAAGTTCAGTAGACCAGGGGCTTTTTTGAACATATTCGCTGCACGAAAGTTTTTTTCAGGGGTGTACTGCCTCTTGCGAGGAATTGACAAATTCTCCAAGAGTATCTCTTGTCATGGAAAGTGCTGATCATTAGCCGTTCGGAATCGGCAGAAAATTGTAGGTCCCCTCCGTTCCTGGTAACACGGTCCAGGAGTTGCACCAACAAATTTATTTTTATTTATTTTTTTGGAGGACATTCCACCAAGATTCAGCTTACTTCATTATGTTTCCAAGAGGATAGTGCTCCAGCGTACGATGGTCGTGAAGTAAAGAATTGAAGAGTACAGTGATCATTGGATAGTAAGAAAAGAATGAGTTCACTGGCCTGCCAGACCTCCCGACCATGTTGCTTTAAATACCATTGACCAATTTAAAGCAAAATCAACTTAATGGTGAGTTTTTCCGCGACTCTCGCGACCATATATGTACCTCCAATATTTTTTTTTACAAAATTCTCTTCCACTCTCAAAAATCTTCAGGCTATAGCTATTTGAAGGAGAATTCCCTAAGATAAGAAAGACCTCTTTCATATCCTCAATACATAAAGAGGACCCAAAGTGTGAAGTTGCAAATTATCGTCCAATTAACGTTTCCCAAAATATTTTAAGTTTTGCGTTGTAAGTCTCTCATTTCCACTAGACAACACAGATTTCTGAAAAGTATGTACGTCCAAAACTACTAATCCCGTTGAATTCGTTTCCTTTAGCTTCTCAGCCTTAGATAACGGTAGCAACCTTTACTTCAAAGTTTGCGTTTGATATATTTTCTCCACTGAAGCTACTTTCAAGGTCCAAGGCAGTCTCTTAGGTCCTCTTCTGTTTAATTTTTCTATTAACGATATTAAAATATTTATCAAATTGTCCAATATCTCACCCTACTTTGACGATACCAAATTTTTCAAGACCATTTCTTCGGCTCTGGGATCTTGGCATCTCATATATATATATATATATATAGTTATTAAAAAGCTCAAATAGTTTTGGAAATCAACTATAGATAATTTGTAATCTAGGCAAGATCACGGGCAATTTTTGGCACCTCATTTGTGGGATATTCGCAAAAAATATGTGTGGTGAGCTATAGATTTCTATAATGATCATTCTCTTGTAATTTTGAAGAAAATTTAAAAATTTATAAAAAAAAATATATCAGACCATTTACTAAAAAAATCTGAAGTATTAAAAATATTTTTAAATTTCCAAAATAAGGTGCCAAAAATCGTTCAGTATCTTGAAAAAATAAACTTTAAATCTATAGCTCAACAATTACTGAAGAAAGCTTACCTTTTATAAGGACCTACAGACCTTTGAAGTCTGTAGGTATCAAAAATTGTTATGACCTTGAAACAGTTTGAAAAAAATTCATAAAAAAAAACCATTGGCTGACCAATCAGTGAAAATAGTTGACCTTATACCAGGATCTAGTGATCTTTCGGATAGAAGCTATACATTTTTTGCGAATATCCCACAAAAATCGATTTGACCTTGATCCATTAAAAACAATCTATTACTGACCAATTACTGAAACTAGCTAACCCTTCTTGACGTTTTAATGACCTTTTAAATGGCATACTTATATTTTTCTTATTGACCCAAATGGGGCCAAAACTTTTGTCCGTGACTTTGAAACAAACTTTAAAAATTTATAAAAAAGAAATGTATGGCTGACCAATTACTGAAAATATTTGATATTTTTTAAGGATTTAGTGATCTTTCAGATGGTATATACATTTTGCGAATATCCCACAAATGAGGTGCCAAAGTTTAAGCCTTGATTACAAATTTTCTATGGCAAATTTCCAAAACCATAGTTGATCTTTTTTGACCAATTAGATGACATACTTTTTTTCACGAATATCCCATATATGGGGTGCCAAAATCGGAGAGGCCATTTCTTCCACACATGATTCTACACTTCTTCAACTTCTTATTCGACAGTTTTTCAGTCTGGTGCCTAAAATATTACTTGGAGTTAAATATTTCCAAATGCCTATCAATCACTTTCTCGCGAAAACGCATTCTATCTCCTCCCTGTCTCTAGCTTCTTCATTATCAGCCCATATCCACCGCTGAGTCAATTTACGACCTTCGTATTTTATGTGGCTGTGTAAAACAATGGTCTAAAGAATTCTCTGACCCTTACGAAACCCGATCCCTTTACGTAACCTCTGTTTGCCATCTTTTTGAATACGCCTGCCAAGAATTGCACCTTATCAACTAATTTACATATCCATGATCGAGAGCATTTAACGTCTTTTCCTAAGTTTAACCCTTCGTGGTCTGTCTTGGAATATCCCTTTGACTTGAATACGCTTGAAGAACGAAGGGCAATAAGCGACATTATCTTCATTCATCGACTACTTTCAGGAACTTTTGACTGCAACATTTTTCCAACTCTATCTCTCTTTCCAACTTAGCTATTTCTTCCACAAAAGTCAGTAGCAACGACGAATTTTACAAAAAACCACAAATGTCAATAGTGTGTATAATTAAAACATTTCAATTTGACATTCTCCAATATTTGACAAGAATCGAAATACTATCACATATTAATTAATAATGCATCAAATAAACCACCGCACCTGCTTTATCAAATATCACAATCGAATTCTTGTAGGCAATGTTCCGTTATTATAGACATAAATACTATACAAAGAACATCCCTGTTTGTATAGAACCAGCATTGGCTTACATGTGTGTCGTGTGTTTAGTAAACGTGTGCTCTTTATCATGTCTCATTAGAGAACATAATAGAATCATTGTCTTTGGCATTATAATTAACAAAATGAGGCAAAGCATTAAAATATGGATAAATCGAGCATGAAGGAACATTAAATCTAATAAAATTTATTATAACATTGACAAAACTTGAAAGGATATGAGAATATCTAGTGAATTTCGTCAGGTCTATACCTACAGCATGAATAAGCTTAACCTTGGGGGAAATAATTATAAATAAGAAAACTTTAAGTCTAAATTTAAATTCACAGCAAGATAAAAACTACATAGCTGCTTTACATGTATAAATCTTTGTATAAATCGAGCTAAGGGTATATGATAGGGTAGCTTATCAAAAACTTTTTGCAAACTAGGTTTGTCTAAGTTAGAAAATTCAAAATGAGTCGACAAAGTTTTGTTTTTTAATTGCTCCATTAAAGTCAAGTTTAATGCTAAAATAGATAACTTGAGTAGATAAGGGATACATAGATCCTTCTTAAAAAAAAATTTAAAAAATGACTTTGCAAGAGTAGAAGAAATACGTGATATTAAGACTGATTATTTGAAGTGTGTTAAAAGCTGCTGATTCTCTGGAAATAAAATATCTGATACGTGGCATGTCTAAATCGTTGCTGCATCAACTTGTCAAATCTTAGCTTAAATGTATAAAAAAAAAATGTTTACGAAACATAAGTCGTTTTTTATTGGTAAATGTATAGGCAGCGCAGTAAAATTTTACACAGTAAACAACAACAAAGGAATAGTGCGTATAAACTTGGCAGTAATAAGAGTGCACATAATAGTGCTGATAAAGTTTTGGAGTATTTGGATTACAATGACACTCAAATTGGTTGCAAAAGTTTTATTTTTCGTGAGGTTTGGCAGGTTTTGATTATTCGAGAATGTGTTCGGTGATATTTGTTCATTTTATGGTAAATTTTCACAAGAGCCAAAATTATGTGGTTTGAAATATTAGTTTACGATTAGACGGTAAACGTTAATAGTCAATGGTCAAAATGTTGCCTCTTAATGCGTGTGCGTGTTCCCTATATCAATTCCAAACGATTAAAAAGGATATGAAAATGATTTTTTTCTGACACCGAGCCCTTAATTTGACTGTGTGTACATACATGCCATTGAGATTTGATTTTATTAATAATTTTGCCACTTGTTCGACAACAAATTTTTCAGTGATGTTAATTCAGCATAAACCACATCAAAACACATACTTTTCCAACGCATCCCTTAGCTTATTCAAAAGTGGATTGTTTATTCGTAGGTATATATTTCATTTTTAGTTTTCGTTTCCTTTTACTTTGTTCACTTAAAGAGTCTGAAATATCTACTAAATTAAGATGATTTGTTAAAGGAAACTCAGAAATTATGTATAGCCCGCCCGGGTAGAATTTTCGACTCGATAATGCCAAGGCCCCAGCTAGTTTTTCTTAGTTTCAATCATGGCCCTACCGAGCAGTATCTAGCTTGTCCCTCGCTAATTTGTTAATGCTCTGTATATAATGGGCCTTGCTAGATGTTCCTATATGGGCCCTAGATGGGTCTTCACAAGTAGCACAAGAGCTACGGCAATTCTTAAAAAAATTTTTTTTTTTTATTATTGTTGATTATTTTCATTTTTTCTTTGCCTCCCCTATATTCGACTCTTTAAGTGATTTTTTGCTGGAATGAAAGAATTTTTTTTTTTTTTTTTTTTAATTTACCTCCACTGAGATTTGAACCCGAGACTCTCGCTTGCCGTGCTTGTGCGCTACCTATTGCGCCACTGCGATATATAAAATATCGTGTCTCAAAGTGCTACTCAAATAACTCTCTTTTAATTATACTGTTTAAAAGACTTAAATACGTATTAAAGAATCTGAAAAATACCGATTTAGGACCAAAACAAAAAAGTTATGTTTTTAGAAGGATAATGGATAGCCTTTTATAGAGACATATGTATAGGCACATCTAGGATACATCAAGTAAAAACTATATAGCCCCAGTATAAGTAACATCTGAGAATGCCTATAAAGAGGCGAGACTAGCTAAGGCCAATATAACGCCCAGATACAATTCCTTATCCAGGCTATATCAAGTAAAAACTATCCAGGTCCCTTGCAGTTTATATGTTACAATGCCAATAAAGAGGCGATACTATCTACGGCCAATATATCGCCAAGGAAAAGTTTCATATCTAGGATACATCAAGTAAAAACTATCTACCCCCAGTATAAGTAAAATCTGAGAACGCCTATAAAGAGGCGACACTAGCTAAGGCCAATATAACGCCCAGATACAATTCCTTATCCAGGCTACACCAAGTAAAAACTATCCAGGTCCCTTGTAGTTTATTTGTTACAATGCCAATAAAGAAGCGATACTATCTACAGCCAAGATATCGCCAAGAAATAGTTTCATATCTAGGCTAAATCAATTTAAAAATATCTAGGCCCAGTCTAAGATACTCCTGGAAAAGCCAATAAATAGGCAGTTCTAGCCAGGTTCAATATGAAGCCAGGATAAGCATAAATTAGTCAAGATCCGCCAGGCTTGCATCTGTCTACGCCCAGCATAGGATTTACTATATAAAGGCCAATCTAGCTAGGGCCACGCTATTCGATAGTGTTTCCTAGATAATTTTCTACCCGGCTTTCCTGTTTTGGAAATTACATATTTATTTTACTTCTTTTCCAAATCAGCTGATTTTGACACGGGCATAAATGCAAAGCATACCAACTTTAAAATTTAAAGTAAAAGTGTGTATGCTCTGACTGCAAAGTATTTTATTCGGACTTCCATTGCTGCACTATGTATACATTACCAATAAAATACGCCTATAGTAACATTCGAAATTTGAAAATAAAAATCTTCGTTAAGTTGAAATTTATTTATTAGTTGAGTATTCGTGCCAATATGAAATTTTATTACAGTTCAGTTCACATTATATATTATTTTTTTGGTAAAACTGCAATGTGAAGATTTTGCCAAAGTTAAAAAAATCTGAAGAAATTCTTACAGGGGAAGTTTGGGTTGATAAATTTTTATTTTTCGAAATTCTGAACATTTTCATCAAATTTTCCGTTTCGAAAATGAAATTCAAATTAATGTTGATTTCAAAACTACTCGTAACTCACCATTCTAATTATAAAGAAGCCAAGTATGAAATTTTTCATTCTCTCAAGACAGTGCCAGTTTTCAAAGCGGTATCGCTAATACTTGCATTACATTTTTTAAATGATGGGTTTGATGCAAAATTGCGGAGAAACGGTTGTCCGCAGAAAAAACAGTCTTTGGACAAACTAAAACTGTAATAAATTCTTGATTGGTTATAAAAAAGATCTTACGAGTCGGACGTAGTTTGGCAGAGATAAAGCCAGTTCAGGGAAAAATCATAAAAACCGTTATAACTCGAAAACGGGACGAAAACGAGAAAATGACCTCTTAAGTTTTTCGACTTAAATTGACCTCAGGAATCCATGGTTTTTATTTGGGGCGGTGACTGTGGGACACCCTGTATATATGTACCAATCAGTTTTTAACATGTATATAATTTTAGCACTAAGCGAATCTATGGATTTAACTATCGTAGATTGAATAAATAAATAAATAAATAAATAATACCATTCCTCAGCCATGTATTGCATAATGACTGGAATACCATTACGAAGTACGCTTTGATTCGATGAAGGTCCAACGAAAACTTTCTGTCTTTAAATAGTTTACTTTCGATAACCATGATGTTAGCTCCTATAAAGAAATTGATTCAGAAGATCAAAATCTCTCCCGAGCATTTTGTTTATATAGCAGATATTTATTATACCACAGTGCCATCTAGCAATAAGCAATATGCTCCAAAAAACGCAAATGTACTCGCAGATCATTTTGCAAGAGCACTTCGAGATCTTGAGATAAACTACTCCGATCATGAATATCGTATACCCCCATTCTTCTAA
The DNA here is from genome assembly GCA_963931855.1 of Philhelius festivus. NCBI lineage: Eukaryota > Metazoa > Arthropoda > Insecta > Diptera > Syrphidae > Philhelius > Philhelius festivus. The sequence continues at coordinate 212,246,614 of OZ007554.1, read as the reverse complement.
GGAGCCAAAATCAGTGCTTAAGCTTTTTATGGCTCTTACTGTTCTGGAGTCTTCCTTAGAATATGGAAAACGGCATTTGTTAAAAAAGACGACCAGTACCCCCTCCTCTTACCGACCAATTGCACTTACGACCCTTCAATTCAAGGTAATAGTATCATAAATATCTCGAAGACCGAAAACTTGCTAATGACCGGCAATACAGCTTTGGTAGCAATCGTTTCACTGATGGTGATTTGAAGGCATACCTCACCGAAGAGTGGGACAGATCTTAACACGGTTTTAGAGAAATACAGGCTATTACGCTTGAAATTTCTATGGCATTTGACATTGTTTTACACTAGGCTCTTATATCGAAAAGGCGTGTGCTTGGTATCAATTAAAATGATTATTAACAATATACATGTACATGTTGTATTGGACGGTTTAAAGTCTGATCTTCTTGATTTCCAAGGCTCCGTTTTGTCTCCGACTCTCTTTTTCATTTTTAAAAATGATCTCTTGCCTGAAACTTATAATCCACTTAATTGTCCTGCCGACGCACATAGGGGTATTTATACCAAAAAATTGATCAAAAGTCTAAAATACAAAATGAAGCATAACATGAAAGTTTAACGGTTATGTCATAGATAAATAGGAACTGCATCATGTGACAACCATATTTACCACGCCATGTCGATCCGTTACTTTTATTCTAAGTCAAAAGTTAGTGCTTGCCGGACCGACTTTTTTTTGTGCGATTTTGTTTAAAGGTGTTTTTTTATAAGGTGGATTTGCTGTGTTTTTTTTTTTGTTGCCCTTAAATAGAAAGGTATTAACTTTATTATATTAAGCATATTTTTTTTCAATTAAGCAAGTTTCTTTTTTTAATTTTGATCATTTAAGGTGAGAGTTCAAAGTGTTTTTTCACGAAAGTTCCGCCAACTTCCGCCATTTTGTTTTATGACTTGTTTTTTGCATGAGTTAGTGGGTAGAAAATACTTTACCCATTTTCGCTTGCGATACTTACTTAATGGCTCCGAAATCTTAGCAACCCATATGTAAAATTATGACATTTATTAAATGATTAATTAATGTGAACTGGTGTAATTGTTTAGTCAACTATAAATTTGTTTTAATTATGTATTTTGTTTCGGTCCTAACTGCGGCGGGTCACTGGGTGTATGTGTAACTTTTTTATAATGAAATATCTTATTGGTTAACACAAATTACTTTATCCTTGATCAATCAGTCAGACTAATTTATTTTTGTTGACCATTCAGATAACATTACCCTAGTATTCGAGTGATCTCCGATCTTTACAACATTGTTAAATGTTATACCATAGTCTTAAAATGCCAGTTGCATCGAAGAAGCTGAAACGCTACCAGTATTAGGTGCGTGTATCATTGGACGACCTTCAAATATAGAGATTCGATATGGAAAAATTTACTCGGGACTGGTTTTTCTTGCAATTTCAATTTGCAAACATTCAAGACCAATGACACCTTCTTTCTCTTCTCTGTAAATTTTTCCATCGCTAGTGCTATGTTTCTGTTCAACATTGTAAGGGTTTCAATAAAAACTTGAGCGTGTGTGAATTATAAAAAGTATGCAACGATTTCAAAATGTTTGTTTTTTGTAAATTTTATAGGGATCAAATTGAATAATTCCCAACTTTCTTTGTAAATTTTCCATTTTTTTCTTCTAATTTATATTTCTTTTTATTTTTAGATATAATTTAATTTTTGGTTTACTTAATTTAATTTAACGAACTTATAATTCACATCCTTTTCCTACTTTGAAAGATTAATCTTATTGTCTCTACATTTGTGGTTAATAAATTTAAACCCAAACCTTAACTCATTTAAACCCTCGCTTTAATGCGAAAATCCATAAAATATTTTTTTTCCTGATCTTATTATTAATTACTTATAATTATCAAGTCTCTTAGCATTATATAATTCAGTCAAGCCCCTTTTGTTTATCTTCTTATCTTATTATCTTCGTCATCTACTTAAAATCTAATTATTGTTATATTTCAAAAATCATAAAATCGCATTAACGACACTCGCTCTCATCCTATTCCACGTTGTTCAAAGAAACAATTTTATTGCTTTTTAATGCTGTTGGGGGAGGGACTTATGTAGACATTCATCTCTCAAAAAATGTAGACTTTACCTATGCTTGCCACAAAACCGTCAATATTACTTTTCAGAATTCTGAAGCAGCTTACTTAATTTTTCACCGAAATTTTTATTGATTTTTATACATATAGGAAGGATGAGAGCACGTTTCTTACCAATAAGAACCCATGAATTTGAAGGGCACATCTTCCACCGTCATAGGTAGGTATGTACTCGTAGGCATTGGATTATACCCCAAGTCCTTAAACAAGGTTATGACAAAAATATTTTACGTTCCTAACTATGTAATGGCAAAATGTTTGGCACGACATCAAAGCACCTTCTGTCAGCTGTGTCAAATTTAAAGCCATGCATGAGCAAAAAAAAAATATCCACTAACAAGCAGAAAGGATTCTCCTGCCAGAGATCTATAGAAGCTTATTTTTATTTTTTTTTTACATGAATTACGGCGTTGATTCACGGAAATACTGGAACCGACTATGCGGCATAATGTCGAGTTTTTTGTACAATTTTTAACAAAAAACACGAAAAACCAGAAGCAGAGAGATTGTGAAATATTATAAATATGTAGGTACATTGAGCTGTCAATAGACAGGAGCATTCAATAACAAGAGCAATAAATAAAAAGTGTTAAAAGAATGTGCTTCCATTTTGTATGATCCTTTAACAGCTCGACGAGGATTATTGGGATATTTTTCGAAAATAATAAAATAAAAAAAAATCGTGACCAATGAGAAAAATATTTCCATCCCATGATTAAGCTGATTATTTTTTTTTAGACCTAGATTAATGGAAAAAGGATGTTTGTCGAAAGCAAGCGGGTTTATACGAATTTAATGATGTGTTATTGAAAAGATTTTTCTTTTGTTTTCTAAGCCATTGAGTTAAAAAGTGTTTGGGTATTAATAATACCCTCTTTGTTGGTTTGAGATGTGAAATAAAATGTCCAACACGGTCGCACTTACTTGGTCAAGTGCTTATGGGCTATGGCCATCCATGTGTTCTTATAGGAACAATAGATTTTCCTTGGTTGATTTTTTCACATATTAAGGAGGCTCTAAATCTTCGGGACACAAAATGGTCTTGTGAAATTATTTAACCGAGCGAATTTAGCTTTAGGACGATTCAAATAGTATTGGGATGGCGGAAATTTTCAAAATTCTTAAAAATAGGCACTGGGCAAAGATAAAATGTAATTTGAAAGAAAAGAAAGGCAAACAATGCTTGCCACCACACAGGACAAGTTCCCGAACACAACGGTCTTAAGAATAAATAAAATGAACTTGCTCTTATGCAAGAGACTAAGAATTTCAAAAATGAATATTATTAGAGAAAAACGGTTCATAAGCATAAAATTGATTTTTTAAATGACTAAAACAACTCCGCTTTCGCAGTTGGAGCTAAAAACAGGATGCCATGGTTTATGCAAGAAAAAAATTATTATTTGTAGTGGTTTCTTAAGAAAATAAGCTTTTTATACAAAATTTTTAAAACATTTTAAAAAAAAAAATTTGTCACGTCAACTTAAAGTTTTTATTAGATACGAATAAAAAATAAATTTCCAAAAAAAAATTATAAGCCGTTTTGAGATATTGAATTTTCAAAAAAAAAAATTGATTTTATTTTTCAAAAATTAAAAAAAATATATTTTTTTTTTAAAGTCTAAATAAATAAATGCAATGTTTTTAAATTGTTTTAGAAGCTTCTCTATAAAAATGTTCATTAAAATCCGTTAAACTGGTAAAGAGAAATTCAAAATTCGAAAAAAGAAAAAAACAATTTATAAAAATTCTCAGAACCGATTTCGAGGAAAGTACGATTTTCGAAAACCATTTTTAAACATTTGTATGGTCGGTACCGCTATTTTTAGGTAAAATAATCGTTTTTTTTTATCACATCTTGTAGATTATAACGAGTGATTTTTTAAGAGCTACCGGAAATTTAAAAAAAAATACATAAAATTCAGAAAAATGCATAAAATCTTTATTTGAATCGATAGTACGGTCGATATAATTTAATATATGAAGATTACTTCATGCAAATGTTGGGCGCGGCTGCACCTTAAATGGTCCATGCGCTTAGTCCAATTTTGGCCTACTCTTTCTAACATTTCGTTCTAACAGTGCGTTAATCGAAGCTGGCTAAAAAAATGCGTTAAATCGCACGGTCTAGGAGTTTAATTGACCGGCCCCAAACGTGAAATAAACTTTTCACCAAACTCGCCTCTCAATTGGTTCATTGTTACGCGTGCTATGTGGCATGTGGCATCGTCTTGTTGAAACCACATGTCATGCAAGTCAAGCTCCTCCATTTTGCGCACAAAAAGTTTGCTATCAATGCACGGTAGCGGTCATCATTCACAGTAACGTTGCGATTCGCATCATCTTTGAAGAAATACGGCCCAATGATTCCGCCAGCACATAATCCGCACCAAACAGTGACTTTTTCTGGTAGCTGTTGCAATGCTCTTGGCTGCTCTTCACTCCAAATACGGCAGTTTTGCTTGTTCACGTATCCGTTCAACCAGAAATGAGCTTTGTCGCTGAACACAATTTTTCGATAAAAAAGTGCGTCTTCGGCCAACCTTTCAAAAGCCAATTCCACAAAAATTCAATTTTGCACCAGCTGTATTTTGAAAGGCTTCACACCTAAATCCTTTCGCAAAATTTTCCACGTAGTGGAGTAACCGAGGCCCAATTGCTGCGAATGGCGCCGAATCGATAATAATTCACAGTCATCACTAACACTGGCCGATACAGCTGCGACACTTTTCTCAGTTCGCACTCTACGTAAGCGTGTTGGTGGTTTAATTTCCAACAATGTAAATTTGGTGCGAAATTTAGTCACAATAGCCCGAATAGCCGCCTCAGTAGGTCGATTAAACTGACCATAAAATGGAAGAAGCGCGCGATGAACTTTCTTAACAGAGCACTCATTTTGATAATAAAATTGAATAATTTGCAAGCCTTGTTCGTTAGTAAGACGATTCATGGTTAAATTATAGACCAAACTGAAGATGTTTGACAGTGACACAATACACGAAACGTGCGTGAGCTGTCAAAACCAGTGTTTGCCAAAAAGAAAATAGCAACAAAATCTCTGTTTATTAGCAGTACATATTTTCAAATCGTTATTTTTTGACTTCGCCTAAAGGTATCTGATTGAAAATAATGCTTAATTTAATTCTTAATTACTTAGTTATTTAATCGGCTCCCGATCCATGAAGGGTCTCTGCATGAGACACGGCAACTTTCCATCCTCTTGTGATCCCGAAAATACTGCTTCCGGTCATATAGACCAAGCGCTCTGGCACTAGCTATGGCTTATTGCCGCGAACCTGGCACTACATCCTACATCTGGACTACATCCAAACCTTTGTACTTGTCGGTTATATCTTCTCCTCTATTTTCCCTGCTCGCACACAGGACCAAATATCCGTGGAGCTCAGTGTATCATCTCTCTCTCTCTCTATCTCTCTCTATCTCTCTCTCTCCCTCAATCTTTCTCTTTCTATCTCTCTATTTCTCTCTCTCTCCCTATTTCTCTCTCTGCCTCTTTCTCTCTCCCTCTTTGTCTCTCTCTCTATCTATCTCTTTCTCTCTCTCACTATCTATCTCTTTATCTCTGTCTATCTCTTTCCCTCTCTTTTTTTCTCTCTCTCACTCCCTCTTTCTCTCTCTCCCTCTTTTTCTCTCTCTCTATCTCTCTCTTTTTCTCTCTATCTATCTTTCTCTTTCTCTCTGTCTCTCTATCTATCTCTTTCCCTCTCTCTTTTTCTCTCTCTCTCTCTCTCGCCGCCGGTCTTAAATCAGGACTGGTGGTAAAAGTAGTAGTGCTCATCGTCTTGAGTGTGGAGTTTTGAACCTAGTTGTTTTGCTAAACCGAAGAAGGAACGGTTTCCTAGGGTAATTCTTCATCGGTGTCTGATCGTGGAGTTAATTATAACTCCGACGTCTCCAATGTCTAGCCTTGTGGCCTTCTTGTACGCCATTTTGAAACCATTACTCGTATGAATCAGTAGATGAAATTGATATAGGAAATTGTGGATATTCTCTTGGACTCCTTCAGTTTGGATAAAGTTCAAAGATACTCGATCAATCATCAATTCAATCATACGGAAATTGGATCCGTGCCTCAACCGGAGTACCACACTCATCCGGCACTAGTGCTTAAACAGTAGTCTATCCAATTGAGTGATTATCCGGCCCAATGCACAATTAACTTCTGTCAAAGCCCTCAGTCCGGTCGCTCGGGTACTAAGAAGTCAAACGGAACGAACGGGACAGAAGTCACCGAAGTTCGACCTAGAGTGATTTCGTTGCTTTAAGAAAAGGGATCAAATCTTTGATCTTCATTTCTAAAAGTTCGTCAATGTCGTCAAAATGTGCTTCCTAATGAGTCTGCTCTAAATTTTGCCAAAGCAGGGCATTTGCAGAGGAAATGGAGTACTGTTTGCCCGCTGGCCCCACAGCTATGACAGTGAAATCTTGAACTACCTAGAAATTATTGCTATCAATAGTGAAGTTTTACCCTAATCGGTAGACAGATGTTTGTTTGTTTACTTCAAGACCAACAAGTCTCGCACGATCTTCAATAGTCGTGAAGGACTCTAAGACAGAAAGTTGGGAACGGCCGATGATGTCGATATCGTCCGCATACGCCAACAGTGGGACAGATTTTGTTGAATATAGTGCCATCTGTAATAACGCCCACCCTGGGCACCATCTGGTGAAGAACACTTTATCACTTTAAAAATCACAGCGAAGTAGAAAGTTTAATAAAGGTTGGTTTGGTCGTTTTCGAGAAACTTTAAAAATCGAGACTTTTGTATGCAAGGGACCAGTTCTAGCTTAGCTTACCTTTATTTTAAACTCGACTTACATCAAAGCACAAAAGATTGCTAGACGCATCATAAGCCATGTCTATAATTGCTTGATCTAAAGCTAAAAAAAATTACTATGTAACTTCTTAGTTTTCATTCAACCAGTATCTACATAACTCTGGATTATAATTTGCCATCTAAAAAATTGTTCCAATCATTCTAAAAACCCTTATGTAGGTACTTAATTTGTATTTCAATTAATTTAAGAAAACTTCGTAAGTTAACAAATAAAACCGCCCTAAAACAACCAAAGTATCCTTTTATTGTTTACAAAACAAAACCCGATCATAAAGGGGCTTCTTTTTTTGTTTTTAGTTTGGTTCATCTTGACGAGTTATGTTAGAAGTTATTCGATCGGAAAATCTGCTTTTATCATTTTTTCAAACAACACAACCAAATTGGCCATAAATACCAGTGAATCTTCACCATTCTCTTCCTCGTTAAGGAAAAGAAGAACCAACAATAAAAGAATAAACAAAACCAAGAGCAAGACACCAGCAGACCATCATCGTCGTCGACTTTAGAATGAAAACACAAAAAATCCTTGCAAAAGTCAGAAAATAATCTGCCATCGATTTGTTGATGTTGTATGATTCGGGAACAGGACTTTTTTTTTCTTATTATTCTAATACTTCTTTTAATATTTCTTTGGCGCAAAAGGTCCTGACTGTTGAGGTCGTGATCATAAACAGAATGGGACTCCTCAGAATAGCCCATTCCGAAAAATTGTTAATTCGAAGGCTCACCATTGATTGCCACATGCCACATTTTTTTTTAGATCTGAATTCCAAAAGCCGTCTTCGGTCCCCAGATGGTGAACATTTTAACCAATATTCCAAGGAACAGCCCGTAAAATATTAAAAATAAAATCACTCGTAAATTATACCGATAGTCTTCTTTTGTTTGTTTTTTTTTTTTTTTTTTATTCTCTTCTTCTTCTTCTACTTTACGGTCTTTTCAATAAAAATAACTTTTAGCAGGACGAAGCAAATATAAGTTTTTTTTTTTCGGGTTTTTTGGTCATGTTGCAGGCACGTTTCAGGATTCCTCCTTTCCCTCAACTAGATATGTATGTACGTACATACTGTGTTTGTGGAGTGAAAATGTGTCAAAAATTTAATTCAAAAGTGAGGAAAGAGGAAGACGGTATGTTCAGTTCGTGTCCAAGCGGTGGTGGTGCTTTGAAAGGATTAAGGAAGCAATTAATGTAGACAGGCATGGCTGTGATTGTGATAGTTGAATTTGGGTCCATCGTTTTCGAAAGTTATTTTTGTTCGTCACTTATTATTTCGATGTCATATCGCTTTACAGCTATGGCTGTAGCAGACAAAGTTTTCAATGATGCTGATTGAAAATTATTTAAAATTCTGCAAGGACATTCCCGAGCGACGAAGGAAATGGTTGAAATAACAATTTTAATAAATGAACTAAGTAGGTGGAGTAGATTGCAAACTGATCTGGGTGTATCTATTACTTCTTAAGCTTTTTAGTTCCAGAATACTCGTAGATACTTATGTTTGGAATTTGAAAAATATGAGAAATATGTTCTTCGAAGGAAGGAAATTGATATTAAAGGAATTTGTTTCTCCAAACAGAAAGTGACTTGAAAAATAAATTGCATAAATTAGGGGGCTCAAGACACATCCTTGTGTTCTTAAGTTAATTAAACTGCTTCTCAGATTGTTTAATGTTCGCCACTTAAGTGATTTAAAATTCGAATGAGGCAGGATTTAAGTTTGATTTTTGTTACTTTAGTACCTAATTCCAGCTTTAAACTAAAATGCCTTCCCCGTCAGACTTGTGGCAGACCCTGCTTGAACATCAAGCTAGGACCGCCACACCTTCAAACACAAAATTTCAAAACACTTATTATAATTATGATTTTTGTGATAATTCAGTATCTACCTAAATCTCAGCTTAGAATTAAAATTCCTTACACCTCAAACTTGTGACGACCCAAGCTTGACGTCAAGCGGAGTCCGTCAAAAGTTTGAAGGGAAAGGTATTTTAGTTTCAAGCTGGGCCCGCAACATGTTCGATGGGGATAAGATTTTAGTTCCAAGCTTGGATTGGGCCGCTAAGCTATGACCAAATAGAACTTAAATCCTGCATCATTAGAACTTTAAAACTTTAAACTCTTTTGTTGACAGGCCCACTTTGACGGACCTAATAGTTCTTTCTGAGTTAAAGTCGTTGAATTAGCCGGTGCGCTTACTTATTTTTGATGTAATAAATTCAATGGATTGCATTGGCTGACTCTCTGTTGGGGCAGCTAATCTTCTCAGTTGGCAGAGTGATATTAAAAACTTACCCAAATGGTGTAAACAATTTACTCGGTTGGATTAGCGAATGTAGCCATTCATAAAAAGCCTTTAAACTCAGTTAGGGTAAGTTTAAATTTATTCATTATAAAATTCGAACTGCTAATCTATTTGGTTGTTTTAACCAACTGACTTAGTTACAGTAGTCAAACTACTCGGTTAGATTAACCTATTTACTTAGTTGAAGTAACTAGTTTACTCAGTTGCTTAAATTACTCAAATGGAGTTGCCAATCGTATTTGTTTTGAGTATTCTATCTACTCAATTGGAGTAGCCAATGTTATTTGTCTCCTAAGGACTCAACAGGGCGATTCTTGAAGAAATTGGAATTATCGAATAAAAACTATGGTCTTATCCGATAGTAAATAGTAAAGTTCATTTCTTCCATAGTATTAGTCAATCAGTAACATGTTTTCAGTAACTATTGGGTGATGTTTTTGCTATTTTCTTTTTGGCAACACAGGTTTTGACAGCTCACGCACGTTTCGTGTATTGTGTCACTGTCAAACATCTTCAGTTTGGTCTATAATTTAACCATGAATCGTCTTACAAACGAACAACCTGGCAAATTATTGAATTTTACTATCAAAATTCGTGCTCTGTTAATAAAGTTCATCGCACGTTTCTTCCATTTTATGGTCAGTTCAATTGACCGGCTATTCGGGCTATTGTGACTAAATTTCGCACCAAACTTACATTGTTGAACATTAAACCACCAACACGCTGACGTAGAGGGCGAACTGAGGAAAATATCGCTGCTGTATCTGTCAGTGTTAGTAATGACCTTGAATTATCGATTCAGCGCCGTTCGCAGCAATTGGGCCTCTGTTACTCCACTACGTGGAAAATTTTGCGGAAGGATTTAGGTGTGAAGCCTTTCAAAATACAGCTGGTGCAAGAATTGAAGCCGAACGACCTACCACAACGCCGAATTTTTCGTGAATTGGCTCTTAAAAAGTTGGTCGAAGATCGACTTTTTTATCGACAAATTGTGTTCAACGTCGAAGCTCAGTTCTGGTTGAATGAATACGTGAATAAGCAAAACTGCCGAGTGAAGAGCAGCCATCAGAAGCATTGCAACAGATACCAATGCATCAAGAAAATTTCAATGTTTGGTGAGGATTATGGGCAGGCGGAATCATTGCGCCGCATTTCTTCAAAGATGATGCGAAACGCAATGTTATTGTGAATGGTGAGCGCTACCGTGCGATGATAACAAACCTTTTTTTGCGCAAAATGGAGAAGCTTGACTTGCATGACATGTGGTTTCAACAAAAGACGGTGCCACATGCCACACAGCACGCGTAACAATCGACCAATTGAGTGGCGAGTTCGGTGAACAGTTTATTTCACGTTTGGGGCCGGTCAATTGGCCGCCTAGATCATGCGATTTAACGCCTCTAGACTATTTTTTGTGGGGCTATGTTAAGGCTCATGTCTATAGCGACAAGCCCGCTTCGATCGACGCACTGGAAGCCAACATTGAAGCATTAAAGATTTTATGCATTTTTCTGAATTGTACCTACATATATGTTTTTTTTTTTAATTTCCGATAGCTCTTAAAAAATCACTCGTTATATGTATAACCTTTTCGCTTGAAACCCAAAACGAGGTTTGCGCGAAAATATCGCTTTTGGAGAAAAACCTTCATGAAAAAAAATATAATTTTCTTATACAGTTTTTGTTATACCACAAGTTTTCATAAACGGCAAGTTTCATATAAAACCAAATGCTCTTCGAAAAACATATTTTGAACAATTCAAGTGGGCCACATTTTATTAATTTGAAAATGTTTTTTGTCCTTCTGTTTATGATAAAAATTTAAAAATACAACCTCAGAAAAAAATCAATTTCAATTTGCGTTCTATTTGCCACCATATATCTGCCATCGGAAACCCAAATCTGAGATGAACGAAAGCGAAAACCACTTGCGTTCAAATTCAAGCCGTTAATTCTGAAAAAATAAATTATGGTTGACTTTAAGTTCAATCTTTCTTTAAATCATTGAAAACTCCTAGCACCCCAGCTCTACGAGCAAATTATCATCTTTAGATCAAGTAAGCGGCACATTTTCATGAAGCCCAATAGAACGGCTTTGTTGACACTTATAACTACTTTTAAAAGTACTGTTTCAAGTTTCAAGCACATAAAATAAGATTAAGGAAGATTTAAGGCTATTAATGTGTATATTATCGCTTTGATAAATTGTCCCATCAAATACTTTGAATAGCCTGATTATTCGCAAGAAAAGATGAGCCTAACCGAATCTCATACCTTTAGCTATTTTCATCCTAAATTCCTACCTACACATTCCAGGAAAAAATGATGAGTTGCTAAGAATTTCACTCTGCGAAAAAATAAATCTCGAATTGCAAACACTTAATGCTTTATGTGGCGTGATAAAGAAAGCTTTATGATCTAGTTAAGGGCTACGACAATAGATATTCCTACGTGTACGAGTACATTCCTATAGCTAATCGAAAATCAAACTTTTGAATAAACACAATAAAAGACGAAAACAAAAACATAAACACGCACACAATAATGACAAGAAAATGCTCAAAAAAAAAATAGAAATACAAAGAAAACATGACAAAACGACAAGGAGAGTCTACAACTATCAACGCCGACGACGCACGGAGGATTTTGGTTTTTCTTCAGGACGACGATGTCCTGGATGTCTGTCGAATATTTCCTAGGTAGATACAGATACACAAAAAACCAACCAAAGGTTGAAATGATTCTCAAAAAAACCTCTCTTCCTATATATGTACCTACTCTCAAGGACCAAATATAAACACAGATAGGATAGTAATAATGCCATAGCTTGAGGCAATATTGTTTATCTCGATGGATATGGCATCATTTTGAAGCTTTCTAGCTGTGCCCATTTACTTTCTACTTATTGCTTTTATCATTGTATTTTATTTTCCCGATTATTACATTGTTACGAACAATAATTTGTATAAAATGCTTGTGTATGTGTTTGTGTGGCTTATACTCGTACCTATTCCTATTTTGTGCCTGGGTATGTATATTTGTTGGATCTTGAAAGTTAGCTCTGTCAGTCAGTCATGGCATTCCCCGGCAAAGGATTACAAAATTAAAAATTCATTACGCTTACAATCTTGGGATTTTCTGTCATGTCATACCTATAAAGCGAAAAAATATTATTCATTCTCCGATTCGAATAAAAAAAATTATCCAACATTGATTGATTGGAATTCAAGAAATCCTTTAATGAAAAATGAAGTAACTACATAGACATTTTTTTCAGTTAGGACTAACCGAGCCCAAGCAAAACAGGAGGACATTTCTTTAAGGGTACATATTTTTCTTAAGAAAAGGCGGTGGAAGGTCCTTATTGCGAAGTAGGAAAGAAATTATTTCTTGTGTATAGATTAAGTTAAGGTTAAGTCAATGCTACTACGTTTAGACGTAGGAAATTACATTTCTCCAAATTGCTAGAAACCCGCCCAATTGTAGAGTTTCTTCTGATATTTAGAGGAATTTCCAATTCGTCGAAATTTTATGTATACATAAATATATGTGAAATTTTCTCCCGATTCTCATTTTATAAAATTACTTAAATATATTTTTGATTGCTTCCTTCTGCTGTAATTCAGCGAACTGATTCTGAGAATTGAAAAATACCAAATATTAACTTTGAAGGTAGAGAAATGTATTTCGGAAAATTGCTTTTGCTTAGTCAGTTACGAATGAATTTATTTCATCGATTTGAATTTTAAGAAAATGTTCAATGTTTATTAAAATAAAATGCACGACTGGGTGGCACGAACTTACTCTTACGGAAACCACTATAAGAATTTCAAAAATGAATGTTATTAGAGAAAAACTGTTCAAAAGCATAAAACTCATTTTTTTAATAGACTAAAATAACTCCTTTAGTAGTTGGAGCTAAAAGCAGGATGCCATGTGATTAAAGCAAATATTAGCTTATGCAAGAACAAAAATTAGATCAAAAAATTAAAAATTATAAGTCTGTACTGTACTGGTTTCTTAAAAAAATAAGCTTTTATATACAAAATTTTTAAAACGTTTTTAAGAAAAAATTTTGGTACGCCAATTTCAAGTTTTTATAATTGTTCGAAACACAATTTTCAGATGATCAAGGTGTATCTCAACTAAAGGTAGGCAGCTTTTCAAAGCTTGTATGGCATCTTACTGGCCAACTGGCTCTGTTCAACAAAAATTGTCAGTACAGGCCTTATGGGAGAGCTTTTTCCCAAGCAGTGGCGCCTGATAAACTTGTCACTACACTACATTGAAAAAAAAATTGCCACTTTAAAAAGAACAAGCCACTGACTTTCCTTAAAGAATTGTTTTTGTAATTATTCGCAAGACCGTTAAATCCCACTGCTGAAACGATACTGTCAAGCCAATACGATCGTGCGCTTGTTATATACATCAGAACAGAGTTACCATCCTCATTCTAAATTAAAAGCAAGGAGCTTATTCAGTGGATTTTATTAAGGAGCTTCTGTGATTTGAAGCTTTTGAGAACAAGTTTTATGAAGTTGAGTATGTTGAGTGTTGGCAATTTATAATGCAAACTAGGGAAACCATGTGAAAGTTTTAAAAGGCAACACACCTATGCAAGCCAATGAAACCAAAGTGAGAGGCAAGCGTCCTATGTTCCTTGCACTGACAATTTTTGTTGAACAGAGTATAGATAAAATTTACACGAAAATCGAGGAAAACTTGGACCTTTCCATCGATCATTCTTGTTGACAGTAAGTGGAAATCTGGTTAAAAAGGAAAGAGCTCCATTTTTATGTAACAACAGAACTAACTGGTATAAGTTCAGAGAACATTGCGAAGACAATATTGCGCTCAATATATCTTTGAAAACTCCTTTAGAGCTAGAAGATGAAGTCGATATAATTATTAAAGTCATACAAGACGCTGCATGGAAAAACACACAACTTTAGAGATCCAATTAGAAGCACAGTTACAATTCCACCCGAAATAAAAGATCTGCTTCGCGAAAAAAGAACTGTTCGGAAAAGATGATATCAATCCCGTGCACCTCAGGAGAAAACTATCTTAAACCGCCTCTCGAATGAACTCCTGCTATCCGCGACTTAAAAAATCCGAAGATTTCTACCTATCTTGATTTCTACCTGCCTTGAAGGTCTAAATACGAACTATTCATTGTGGAAAGCTATAAAATATGTTAAAAAGCCGCAAATACATTCAGCACCAATCAGACAAAATAATGGTGGATGGGCTAAATCCAAAAGAGAAAAATGCGATTTAAGGAAACTTTTAAGCCTTTTGACGGTCAGGCGTTGATAATTGAACATGGTGATATCCAATGGCCATTTGAAAACTTTCTTGAAAATAATAAAGCACCTGGGTACGACCTAATAAATGCTCGCGTGCTTAAAGAGCTACCCAGAAAAGCAGCAATTAAACTTCAGCACCTTATGAATGCGGCGTTAAAGCTTTCATACGTTCCACGCCAATGGAAAGTCACAGAAGTTAATGGTTGCATAACCGGGAAAGTCTCCAAACGAAAAGAAATCTTATAGACCGATTTCCCTCTTGCCACTGATCTCCAACGTATTTGAGAAAATCTTATTAAAGCGACTGCTTCCTACTATCGAAGAAAAGCGGCTTATTCCTGATCATCAATTTGGTTTCCGGAAAAGCCACTCAACAATTGATCAGATGTACAGAATAACCAATGAAATTGAGAAATTACTAGAGGAAAAAAATGTATGTTCAAGCGCATTTCTAGACGACTCTCAAGCATTCCACAAGGTCTGGCACGATGGCCTTAAGTCTTTCCGGATCAAATATATTACATCCTTCAGTCCTACTTCGAAAAAACGCTGTTTCGAGTTAAGCAAAGGAGGGAATATTCGGATTTTAAGGAAATCTGTGCTGGTGTTCCGCAGGGAAGTGTTCTCGGTCCGATTGTGTTCGTACTATACACTAGCGATATTCATCAAGAAGAAGATACCATAATAAGTACTTTTGCAGAAGATACGGCTATACTTGCAATATCCGATTCAGTTGAATCTGCAACCGAGAAGCTCAAACGAGCTCTAGATGAAATTTCGGTATGGACTAAGAAATGGCGAATTGTTCTTAATGAGTCCAAATCAACACATCTTAATTTTACTTACAAAAAAATTACCACTTACATTAATTCGGTGCAAATACCATATGCTAATGAAGCAAAGCACCTAGGAATGACACTAGACGCTAAGCTTAAATAGAAAACTTACGTTAAAAAGAACCGAGATCAACTTGAAAATAAATTACGTGAAATGAATTGGCTTATTGGAAGATACTCCAAACTCAGCATCTACAATAAATTGCTTATCTATAAGCAAGTGATAAAACCAGTATGGACGTACGGTATACAACTTTGGGGGTGTACTAAACCAAGCAATAGACAAATATTACAACGAAATAGCAGTTTGCGCTTGAAAGCTACGATCTCACTTAAATGACCATAGTAATAGAATTATTCGACAAACAATTGATGAGACAAACCTTGTGCGCCGACTTCAAAGAACGAGACCGTTCGACCTAGCGCCATAAGAAGTATCCGCTTTCAAATGCGGTATCCGGAGGTCCTCTTATTGGGGAACTACCTGCCAAATGTGATTATATTTTGAAATTAAAACTAATTGATAAGGTAACATAGTTGTAGTCGCACGAACAAAATGGAGGTGTTTTTTTAGAGAATAAGAATTTATTTTATTTATTTATTTTATTTATTTAATTCGTTAAAATCTAACGTTAACAATATTAAAATAGTTCTTATAATCTAATATAATCTAATATCATAATTTATATTTATTATTCAATATTGTTGAAAAAGATAAGTTTAAATTTTTTACATTTTATGTTATCATTTACAGATTCTAAACAAAATTGAAATTCGTTATAAATTGTAATTAATTGATTGAAGGGGCTACATACACCATAGTTTGATCTGCTAAATATTTGAATAATAGGTTGCTGTCGCCTTAAACATGAACGGCTGAAACTGAAATTTAATTTACTTAGAACTGATGGTAATGATATCGAACCATTAATAATCCCAACAATAAAACAAAATTGTAAAAACTTTTTGTGGTTAGTCAAAGAAGGAAGGCTGATCAAAGCTAGTCTTTGAGAATAAGGGGGAAGTAGATTTTCCCTTGACCAGGGAAGAGACCGAAGACAGAAACGCAGAAACCTTTTTTGGATCGCTTCAATTCTTGTAACATGTATTGTAATCGTCATATAGAGTGTTAGAATAATCAGTGAAAAGTTGTTTTAGAATTAAGAAAGTTCTATAATCATCGTCAGTTCTAGTAATATTATAATTTACCCAAGCTTTGTTCCTTTTATTTTTTAAGTTTTTAATACGCATATCAAACCATGGTGGTGCATTTGAAGCAAAACGTGTTCTTTTTAAAGGAATAGTTTCGTAAAAGCAGTTAAAAAGAGTTCTATAAAAATTATTACACATATCATCAATATTGCAATTACAAAATAATTGATTCCAATCTACAGTTATTAACATATCAAAAAGATCAACAAAATTACATTTAGAAAAGTCAAATTCAAGTTTGTTGTTATTATTGTTATTGTAAGGAG
Organism: Philhelius festivus; assembly: GCA_963931855.1. Lineage (NCBI taxonomy): Eukaryota > Metazoa > Arthropoda > Insecta > Diptera > Syrphidae > Philhelius > Philhelius festivus. The sequence goes on along the minus strand of OZ007554.1, from coordinate 212,229,665 downwards.
AAGACATGTTTAAACCTAGTGAAATATCTAATGCAGGATGATGTCGATCTTCGTCAATTAATTTTACAGTAGCAGTTAAAACAGCAATTTCGTTGTTAATTGTATCGGCGAAAAACACTAAGTCAAGAATTTTTCCAAAACGATTTCTCAATCCATTGAATTGACTCAAACCACACGAAGACATACCATCTATAAATGTTAGTTCATTAAGGCTTGACGCATTTATCGGAACATGGAAGTTATCGTCATCAATTTTTGTCCAATTAAGGTTTGGTAGATTAAAGTCACCTACGATCAAAATTTCATCTTCGGGTTCCATAAGCACATAAATATTTTCTATGCAGTCATTTAATTTTTTATAAGCGTCATTGTTTGAACTTGGAGGTATATACGCGGAGATGATAAATAAATGACCAGATTCCAACTTGATTTTGATACATAGAGCTTCGACACCTGTGGATCGAAAGTCATCTATCAGGTAGCACGTAATTGAGGTCCTGATCGCAAAAAGAATTCCTCCTCCGACAACATTAGAGTCTTCTTCATCATGTCGATCACGTCTGAAAATTTGATATGATGCATCAAAAAGCTCCGAGTCAAGAATAGAAAAGTTGAGCCAAGTTTCTGTTAGTATAATGACATCGTGAGGAAGGTTGTATACATTTTTATAGACCATATTAGTCTTTGTCCGAAGTCCATTTACATTTTGGTAGTAGACTAATATTTGTTTGAGCTGCTCAGATGATGATTCCGCATTGTCCGATTTTGACGAAAAGGGTTCTGGGGTATTACTTGACTATTTTGTTTATTAACAAAGTCGTGTATTATTACACCAATTGGCCAGAACAAAGGCGAGTTAAGTACATGGAAAACTGAATCCGGAACACGTATTTTAAAAGACGAATATTTAGCGTAGTTTCTGTGAAGAATTTTCTCCACACTAAAGAACGATGATCCCACTTTTTCTTTAAGATAATTTTTGATATCAAGGGCATTAGTTGACGGTGATAGTTTAGAAAGAAACAACACTTTTTGCCCCTCTACTACTTTAAGCCCGGATATAATTGGCGATATAATTTCGTTGTTGATGTTTGCAGAGTCCATTTGAAGTGGTAACGAAGAGGTTGATGACGATGATGATGATGATGATGATGATGATGATTATGATGATGATGATGATGATGATGATGATGATGATGATGATGATGATGATGATGATGATGATGATGAGGATGATGATGATGATGATGATGATGATGATGATGATGATGATGATGATGATGATGATGATGATGATGATGATGATGATGATGATGATGATGATGATGATGATGATGATAATGATGATGATGATGATAATGATGTTGAAGCTGATGGGGATGAAATGATTGGAGGAGTTGATATTGAGGCCATTGCAACAGTGGTAACTGGAATTATCGATGGAGGTGTATGTTGTTTATTTGTACTAGTATCATTTGAGATCAATGAGTTCGGCACCTCGGATGATTTCTTATTTGGAGGTTGAGGTAAGGTTGTGTCTAATTCATCGCATTTTCGTTTATTTGTCTGGTTATTAGATGCGGTGTTGTTAGACTTTAAGATCGCTGTTACGCTCCTGGTTTGTTTTCGCTGAATATGCGTATGATTCGATATTTCATCTACTTTAATATTTAGCTGATTATATTGTTTTTGAAGATTTTCAATCATTGTCGTTATGGAGAGAAGGTCCCGTGTAATATTTTTGTGAACAAAGGGATCACATTCATTACAAAAGTAATAAAAGCCTTTGTTCTTGCTCAACGTTTTTATAGAGCTAAAGGTAGCATTGATGCACTCCACATGGAAGGTTCTATGACAGTTGCCATAGCACATGATCGAATCAATCATAAAGTCGCAAATTTTAAAACATTTTCCACATTCAGACATTTTTATGTTTTACTCAAAAAATAAAATAATATTCGTAGAAAAAATTGGTTATATGTGTACTTCAAAAATATGGATGGTGTCTGTGATAAGTAAAAGCATAAGCAATATCACATACACGAACCAACTGATCGAAATTATATTTAAATAAAGCTTTTAGGAGATAAATACGTGAACAGTATATACTTGCACTCATGTAGGTGAGATGAATCGGAGACGAATATGACAGCCAAATGTTGATGAACGTAGTTGGGTGGCAATATTATGTGCGCTGCGCTGTTTAAGCAAAGTCCGATGGATGAAGTCGATCTCGTAGATATTATTTATTCAAATGATGAGCAATGAATAGCGATGCACAAGATTCTAGCCACGCATCTGGTGAATGCTGAGATTTGGGGTTGATTGATGAAAAGCGAGTCCAGGTGTAAAGTGCGACTTGTTGCGGCATGAAAAGAAACCGATACAGGTTGTGTAGCATCAAATTTGCTTCAATGGCAGAACATACACTAAGAATGTTGCAACTCACCCAGAGAGACGATCGAAAAGGAGAAATAATATTTTTTAACGGCAACGACGACGACGGTGAGAATTGACAATTGAGAACACCGGAAAAAAAAAATCACTCAAGCACTCGATTTTTGATGGATTTAAATCAGAATAAGAATAAATGACAATTTAAATTATTCAATTAAAAGAATCTTACACTACTATGAGTACCGGGCTCATAGTGTCTATAAAGATTCTTCACCTACCCACGAAAAAAAAACATTGTTCAAATAAAAATTAAATTTACAAAAAAATATATTGAGCCGTTTCTGAGATATCGAATTTTCCAAAAAAAAATGGATTTTTTTTTTTTTTTTTTTCAAAAATTCAAAAAATATTTTTTTTTATAGTTTGGAAATACAATGTTTTTCAAACTATTTAGAAGTTTCTCTATAAAAAAAAATCATTAAAATCCGTTATGTCGATAATGAGAAATTCTAAATTTGAAAAAATGGTTCTATGGTAGGTACATTTTTGTTTATTAATTTATAGATCGTAAAGTTAATCAAAAGAAAAAAAATTTAGCAAAATTCTCGGAACGATTTTCGAAAACCATTTTTTAACATTTGTATGGAGGGTACCGTTATTTTTAGGTAAAATATACTTTTTTGCATACGTCTTGTAATTTATATTAAGAAACTTTTATTTATCAAGTTTAAAAAAAAAATTGAAAATTTTTTTAAAAATTCAAAGAAAAATGTTTGGAAAATTTGAAAACACAATACTATTTAAACTGCTGAGGAACTTTAGCATATTTAAATAAATTTGTACCGTTCTCGGGAAAATCAAAAACCAAAAAAAAAAAGAAAAGAAAGAAAATCGGCTGAGCCGTTTAGGCTGTAGTCGAAAAGACAGACAGACAGACAGACAGAATTACGAGACCCACTTTTTTCGTCTTCGTAATATCAAGTTGGATCAAAATCTCGAGTTCGATTTTTTTAACGATAGCATAACTTGTTTTATAGTACCTATAAGTCGCAAGTAAAAAAACGGGAATCGGTGTTAAAAGCATACAGAGAATTTAATTTTCCAAATACTACTCGAAGTTGAAGGAATTTGAGTATAAAAGGGCACGGTATAGTGCCCAGCCAAGTTCTGGCACTACTCCCTTTTTACAGGAACAAACTCAGGTTTGACCCCTCCCTATCTTCAGTACCAATGAAGACAGAGACTTAAAATTCTGAATATTTTCTAAGCTTGTCAGGCACAGGCGTCTCACAAAATTTCAATTTTCTAGCATAAGCGGTTCCTGAGATTTAAGGCCTCAAAAATCACAAAAACCGTAACTGACTGACTGACTGACTGACAGATCATCAAAATTATGGAGCACTTCCCGACATCGTAGAATCTTGTAATTTTGCACAACGGTAGATCTTGTCATGCAAGTAGAGAAACAAATTTGAGGTGAGGTTTTCCATTCAGGGGCATTCAGGGGGCGTGGTATCCACCTACTTTCTCCGAATTGGTGTTGGTTGAATGGAGCACTTCCGATTGCTGTAGAATGATGAAAATTGGTAGAGCGTTATAGCTTAATGTACATTCAAAGCCAAAAATAGAAAATCTAAGATTTTTCATTCGAAGTGTCTTTTTATTGTCATTTTGAAACTCTACATCTGGAAAATTCATGACTTTTCTTAGACCTAGAGTGCTCGATTTGGTACTCTATGTTATTTTTATGTTGACATGAATGAAAAAAGAAAACATTTGCATACCTGAAGAAATTATGAGTTTACATAAAAAAAACTCTCAACTGTGATGTGAACTAATTAGGCAAATTTTAGTCAGTAATCATTAAATAATAAAATTTCTCTATTACATTGTAGCTGTTTCGATATTATTCTACTTTAAATATTCGGTATTAAACCTTCGTGAAGTAAGAACTTGGCGTACTTTTAGATCTCAGTACTTTTCACGGCTGACTTGTTACACAAAGGTTTTTGTACAGAAAAATTGGCTCTTTTTTTAACATTTATGTTTTTGGTCTGATATAATTTAACCAGCTTGTTTGAAGTTTTAAATTGATAACAGCGCCAATAGGTTTTTTTAAAGCCAAAAATAACACTCCCTGGGGTTCAACAAATATTAAAAAAAAAAAATCTTGTGAAAACTAAATACTTATTTCGAAAACCGTACAGTTCGATTTTTTGCCTTTTTTTTAACTGTCTATAAAAGATTGAAAAGAACTAGTTCGTTCATTCAAAAATAACGTAACCTACCATACAAATATTAAAAATTTAATTTCGTTCGAAAACGGCTCAAAGAATTTTTAATACTTCTGCAGGTATGTTCCTGTTGTCGGTGGAAATAGCACAGAATTCAATGTCAAAAAAAAAGTTCTAAAATAGTACAATGACTTTAACTCCAATCAATGACTTTTTCCAATGAAATGATGATACCTAGAATCTTTTCTTCTTTTTCTACTCACGATAATTTTTCGTTCGATGAAGTTTTTACAATAAGAAAAAAACACCAAAATGACTCTCATAGGTTTATTAGTAACTGACTTAACAAAAATGATGGGAATTTATGGAAATTGACAGGAAACCACACTTCATTAAGTACACATCGCATTTTCCGAGAAAAAAAAATGACACTCCCATTTCTCTGTGCGGCCACCACCGAGTCATGACAGTCTTGCACATTCTAAAAATTGTGATCATTGCCAAAGGAAAAGTCGTGAAAAATAATAGATCCATTATTTCGCATGGATTTGTCAAAATCCATTGTTAAAGGCTTAGTTTTTTGCTTGCTTGCATAAATGTGTCTTTTCGGTTTTTTTTTTTTGATATAAGACCTCATATAAAATAATTGCTTAGGTTTCCTTTCGTATGTTTTATGTTAATGATGCTTCAAGCTGTTATATGATATGTTATATAAATCTCCGTTTAAGAATCCCTGACATATACTATTATGAGCACGAAATCACGAAGTAAAAGGCTCTATATGAAGCAGTGTTGGAAGATCGGGGAGAAAATTCCTTTGCGGCGGGAAATTTGAGAATGATTTTGTATTTTTATAATATTTATGCAAGTATTGGGAAAAATTGACAATAACATACACGCATTGATGACATATGAAAAAAACACAAAAATATATCTGGACCTTGGTTCTAAAAGGGTCAAAGTCAATTTTTGTTCACAAATTTGACTCGATTACATTGGATTTATAGCAATTTTTTCCCTGACTGTAATAAAGACCAATGTGCTCTCGTTAGCCCATTCTTAGATTCCAACGAATATAAAGGGCCAGTGATGTTTTACAGTATGTGAAATAAAGGGCAATATGGGACGAAAAAAAAAATGTTCGAAAAATTGACAAATTGGAAAATGACCCTCTTGGAACTATTTAACTTGATTACTTTCTATAGAAAAATTGAAAAATCTTTGTGTTTTAATTTGTTTAAAAAAATAGTTTAGAACTTCAAGAAAGGGCAAGTTTTGGTTCTGTTTGTGTGAACTTAAATTTCAAATATTGATTTAAGAAAATTAATATGGCTCATTTTGAAGGCTCTTACCGGAAATACTTCTTTAATAGTTTAAAGAAAAATGGCTTTTTTGGGAAATTCTGCATGCTATAAAGTAAAGGACATAAACAAACCTGGCGTTCTACAGACGGTTGAACTAGGAACCAAATGGAACACGTTCTAATCGACGCAACGTACGTATCTGACATTTTATAAGTGCAAATATTTCGAGGGTTAAACGCCGACTCTAACCATTTTCTAGGTGCAGAAAAATTCATAGCTGTCGAACGAAAAGAGAACACGAACTGCCCAGTAGAAGAAATTAGAAATCCATGGCCTGATGTTTTTAAACCAGCCAGCGGATAGTCCCTGGGACACCGTTTCGATAAATTTCGTTGGACCACTGCCTCGTTTTATTAATAGTAATACCATCTTAGTATTTGTAGACAAATTTTCGAAGTATGTAGAAACCATACCGTTGCTACCCACAGCTACTTCCATGTCGCTAATACAGTCCACAATTTGACCAAGAAACTAGCCCCTCGATATGATGGCCCCTTTGAAGTGGTGATATTTTTTTCCCCAGTCAACGTGTTTATAAGACAGTTGCTCAGGAAAAATAAAGCTGAACAGATGATCCGTGGGCACTTGAGAAATATCAAAGGGACCAACGATCAAGACCGGTTATCAGTCTGAGGTCAATGTCCGAACATGGGACATTGACAAAATGTCCAACCTTTGTGTAAGACATCCTACGTAGCCAAAACCTGTTGGCGGTATACCACAATCACAAACTGACAGGTCGCCGCAGGCAAATAAAGACAAAAAAGGGTGCACACCAGTTGTTGGTTACTACTTTGATTGATTGCTGGATGTGTGTATCCTAGGTTTGACAGGCTCTGAGTTTTACAGTAACTCATCTGGAAGTGACCTCAGGTTGCGAAGCTCCACCGGAAGCTATATTCTGGCACCATGGGAGACAGTGCCCTATAAAAAGTACTGACAATGCATTATAAGAACGCGTCTTTACTTAAGCTATCTATGAGGTAAGCCCCCTAGTGGGAGTATCATGGTGGTTGTGGTTTATTCCAAATGCGGAGACATATGGTTTTCAAGCTTGCTTGAATTCAAGAGGTGTTAGATAGACCTAGCCCCACAGCAAGAGGTGTACACATGCTGCAACATGTCACAGCATTGCTACTGATATGGCTTCAGCTATCTCAGAAGTTAATGGTCATGACTCAATGTGACTCCAATGTGGGTAGGCCCACCGTGGAATTGAGTCATAATCGACAGGTGTCCACGTTAAACACAAGACAGATCTGTAACAGAATACAGTTGTCAAGTTAGTCCTTGTTATCCCGGCGCGCCGCTGTCTCAAGACTCTAAGATCCGGACCAACCGAGTGGTAAGGACGGTGAAGGAAGAGGAAACCCTTGATCCAAAAAGGGCGAAGCCACTACCATCAAATAGAGGGAAAAGGCGCCAGCCATAAGTCGCAAAATTCTAAAAGCTACAAACCCGACACAAGCAGTACAGATGAAAGCTGAGCACCGAGTTATAATATGGACTTCGAGGCTAACAGATTTAACGGCTCTTGATCGACCAAAGACCCCGGAGATGCCGCAAATAAATTTCGAGCCAATACCTGCTAAAGATAGTCCAAATCTACATATTGATGCAAATACTGGAAAAGACCAAAGAATTTAAAGTCGGGACTCACGATTTTTTCATTGCCTCAAAACCAACATATAATAAGATACATTACGGTGAGATCTAGCTATATGACTATGGTCGAACTAGGAATCATCGGAAAACTGATCCAACTGTATCTCATGACTTTGGAAATACGCAGTGCAATAGAGACCTTGGAAATAGCTTTTTCGAACTTTTCCAAACATGCACAGGATTTCGCCAGGGAAATGCACTACCGTGTAACTTCTTCAATCTCGTTTGGAGTTAAGGCTGAACAGAAGTATGTCATAAATGAGAACAGTAGTGTTATTAGGCGTCGATCCACGACTATTAATTTAGCAGATTATACCCTGTTTTTGTTTCTAGGAATAGAAAAAGAGGACCACAGATTGATGCAGTCTACACTGACTATTGCAAGTCTTTTCGAAATATTCGAATATGGAAATTGATTCTGTGATCTTATTTCACTTCAAAAAGAGACACTTTTGGAAAACCTCAAGTTAGCTATCTTGGTCCAGTTTTATTTTAAATATTTTCCATAACTCTGGAACAAAAGTCAGGCTGAATTTGCCCTGTGGCTTCGATGATTTCAGCTTTCAGGATACGGGCGGTTAAATCGCACAATTTCAGTGGCCAATTGCCATCGCCTCCGCGTGAGATAACCACGTTCAAAAGTCGCTCGTTCAAATTGACAATTTATTGTAACACGAGCTGTCTCTTCTCGAGTCATGCAATTTGGGACAAAATAAATTGGTTATCATCGACCGATAGCTCTTGTCGTTAACGGTGATGGCCTGTCCAACGTTGTCCTCAAAGAAGTATAGACCGATGATGCTGCCAGTCAAAAATTAATACCAAACAGTGAGTTTATCTGGAGGCATTGCAATTTGGTGGATCTCGTGTGGATTGTGATCGTCCCGAATTCATCTAATTTGTATGCTGACGAACCAGGGGCGGATGCAGAAAATAATTTCGGAGGGGGTTTTAGAAAAAAATATCAAATTTTTATAAATATATTATTTTATTACTTTATTGTAGGTACTTGCTAATTACATAATCTTTATTGCTATTAATATAAATATGTTATAACTAAAAAATATTGGCTCTTAGGGATAGGGACTTTTGGAACAATTTCATATAGCTAATCGCTAAAAATCATATGGATGTTGCAACGGATACCCATTTGGCAAATTTGAATAATGTTACCAAAAGTTGGAAAATATGCTTTTTTATTAATTTTTAGACATACACTTTTACTACGGGCCCTGTAATGGAGGTCATTATTTGGTTCATATAATATCATCAAAATTCTTAAAACATTTTTTAAGAAAAAGTTTTGGTACGCCAACTTGTAGTATTCATTATTGTACGAATAAAAAATAAATTTCCAAAAAAAATATGGAGCCGTTTTTAAGATAACGAATTTTGAAACGCAATGATTTTTAAACTTTTTAGAAGCTTTTCCCTGAAAAATTTCATTCAAATCCGTTCTGCCTATAATGAGAAGCTCAAAATTCGAAAAAAAAAACAATTCATTGTAGGTACAGTCAGTTATATCTTAATTTTACATTTTTTTTATTAAATTATAGATAGTAAAAATTGATCGAAATAAAAAACCTTTATCAAAATTTTCGAAGCTGTTAAAAAAAATACGATTTTCGAAAACAATTTTTTTACATTTGTATGGTGGGTACCTTTATTCTAAGGTACAAACATTTTGGGTCTTCCAAAAAATAACTATTTTTTTAACCATACCCTAGATTAAACTCAATGAAATTTTATGAATATTTTTTTAATTCTGTGAGACATTTTTTGAGAAAAAATAATATTTATAAAATTTCGAAAAAATCGTATGGGTAGATACCGTTATTTTTGGTCTAAAAAAAGAGAAAAAAAACTGTGGGAGGAAAATTCAAAACGATTTCCTTGTGACACGGGGGCATAATGGGGCAATATTGCTGTTTTTTATTTAATTACTTATAGTTACTTATTGCATTCCTTACTAGACATTTAAAGAAATTGTGGTATGAATATATGTAATATAAATAAAGTTGTTTACTTTTGTTCCTACTTTATAATTCATTTAATATCCCTGTTTAAGTAAGTACAAGTATTGACTTAAACTTGAAATTTTTGCGAATTTCAAAGAAAATTGCCTCAATTTTTATTTCCAGGAACTCCTATTCTTAGGCCGTACGTTAATAATGAATTATGGAAATTTTTTATGAAAAGATATAGAAGAATTTATGGCACGAAAATAACACTTGTTTTTTTTTTTTTTTTTCTTTAAGAAAATGAATACTTATTTTTTTTATTCCACATGTTTCGGAGGGGGTTTGAACCGCCAAAACACCCACCTGCGTTCGCCCCTGTGACGAACCCATTCATCCAGAAATGGACCTCATCGCTGAATATTATTTTTCGACCAAACTGCTTGAGAGTACATTTGGCGACCACACGTCGTTATCTGTAGTCATAAGCACTGATATCTTTGGGCGGTTAAAGTTTGTAGGGATGTACGGCTGACGAAAAATTCGCCAAGTTGTGGTCTGGAAAAAAAGGGCGATTTCTTATGCGCGCCTGAACATTCTCAAGGACACCGATATTTTCCTTGCATTCCGTAGACGTACCAGTCTTGGCGGATAGTTCACTGAACCGGTGGCTCCAAACTTATCTACCACGTTGCAAATAGTTCTCTTGTTAGGATGATAATGACAACCGTCAAATGGTCAAAGCACGCGAAATGTTGCTCAAACGGAAGCAGGGTTGCGAATTTTTGAATAAAAAAATCCTTAAGTCATAAGTCTATAGATGACTTGTGAATTAAAAAAAATTAATTCATAAGATATTTGGTGACATATGAATTAAAAAAAAAAATTTAATTCACAACCCCCAAAGTGACTTATGAATTAAAAAAAATTTAAATCCTAAGCTACTAAGTGACTTATGAATTAAAAAAAAAAATTAATTCACCACCTACCAAGTGACTTATGAATTAAAAAAAAATCAAGTCATCAGGGAGTAAGTGACTTATGAATTAAAAAAAATTTAATTCATAAGTTAGTTGGTAGATTGGAAATTTTTAAGCTTGTTTTGACTACATAATTATTTAATTATTAACGAAAGCCGTTGGAGTTGCCGTTTATGCAGTCCTTATAATCCAATTAAATAAAAAGCAATATTGATAAAATCCTTGTGTTGAGCAAATGATGGGTTATCATTATATAAATTTCGTGAGTGCATATTTTTATGCATATGCCTTTAAATTTTTTGGTTTTCATATTTTACATGAGTTGATTATTTGATATTTTTTGTAAAATTGTTTCAAGTACCTGAAAATAATTTAATATATATTTTCAATAAAATTGAAAGAAAAAACATTCCGTTTTCTTAATTAAGCACTTCGAAACTTTTGGTACCTACTCAGTAAGTATAACATTTAATTTTAATTTTTGATTTTGAATATCTTTTTAACTTTTAAATCTAGTTTTTAAATCATAATTATCACGCTAGCTTATAAATTATCCATTTCATATTTTTTCTAATCAGCAGTTATCCATTAACTTATGAATTAATTTTTTTTTTAATTCATAAGTCACTTAGTAGGTTGGGAATTAAATTTTTTTTAATTCATAAGTCAGTTCCTAGCTGCTGAATTATATTTATTTTAATTCATAAGTCACTCACTAGCTTGTGAATTAAAGCCAAGCTTAAGCTAACAAGTGCCTTAAGCTTTTGCAACCCTGAACGGAAGACCCACCTCATTTGCGCATGTCATTGAATGCCATAACTCTCCATGGTAATTAGGCAAGACAGACTAAATAAGAATTTAGTTCACAACTCTTGTTTAGAAATGATAAGAGGCCAATAAATGACAGCCAATATACATATATGTATATAATATGTAGCTTCAACAATATGGCTACAATCACCTATGAACGTTAGCCATGGCATCCAGACAACCATAGACAACGTCGCTGTGAGTTCACTAGTTGGACGCTTAAAATGTTGAGCGAAGATCCGATCTTTTACCAAAACGGCGTTATCTATGGTCATGAACTTTGAGCTCGTGGGTCAGTTGGGCCTTGTACGGGTGTTTCCCCAAGTCCTAACGCAAAATTCGCCAAATTGAAGTCTGCAAAAGGCCTAGTTCTAGTAGTGCACGTTAAACAATCAACAATCTCAGACAATCTTGAGTTCTTTTGACGTACGCAAGTTAGCTCATTGATTACCGAACTGGTTTCCTTAAATTTAACCACGTTTAAACGTTGAAGAGTCTGACTGCGAAGTACCACGACGTCTACCGTAAAATGGGAGCAACGTTTGCACCAACGAACACTCATTTTGGATAATAAAGTTTTACCATTTGTACGTGCTACTCAATTGTAAAACAAGAGATTTGACATATGTCACCAAACCACCATGGCCGCAAAAATCTCCCGGCGCCAATTAGAAAACTTTTTCTTATGACGTGAATGTGTAGCTTCAAAATAAAGCCAGAGTCTTGTGTTTCACGCCGCTTTTGTTTTATTTAAATTTTTACTCTTATCTTTCCTATCTGGTCACCGTTTCCAATGAAGTATTTAGAAGAAGAGGTTTAAAATGAATTCGTGAAAAAAGCTGAGCAAAAGTATTAAGACAGTTTTTAAAAATAAAAATCTTAAATACTTTTGAATTTATTTTATAAATGTCAGCAGAACTGATTTGATAACATGAAAAAAAGAAAAGTTTAAATAGTTCGTGCAATAATTCTCGTAGTTCACATTATCCCGACTCTACCGTATTGCAATTTTTGAAATTGCAAGCTTTTGATACATAATAAAACGTGCGACTCAGTTGTTGTGCATTTGATTCAAATACAAAAAGGAATTTCCTGCAAAAGATTATGGGATTTTTGTCAGAAAAGTGTCCCTCAACACTGCTGTAAGGAGTACAAACATTTCAAGACACTCGGGGTAAGAATATTCCTACCAACGTTTTGCCAAAACGTTAATTCCATTCATTTTCTTTTTGTTTTGTTCTCCTTCTTTGCATCCATCGTTTTTGGGTTTTTGATGAACATGAAGAGTTATATTAAAACTACATTCGAGTGTGTATGTAACTCATATTACACAAGCAAAGACTGACTTTTGTACGAGGCAGTAACAAAAGATTAGCTAATCCGTTTTAATCTCGAAAGGAAATCATTTTGACTTCCTCTGGTTTTGTGGTCTCTATTCTTTTTGTCCTCTCATCAGCCACCAAAAACCACCCCCGAATGGCAGATCCCCCCGGGGATACAAATGCCAGAAAGAAACGAGTAAGATAAACGAAATATTTTTTCGCGTTCTAATTATTTTTTTTTTGTTGTGTTGCTCCTTTTGCCGTCATTGTTGGAAAGATGTGGTGGTGAAGTGCCTGCGTCGTCGTCTAACTTCTCTTTAAATGCCCATGTAGATAAGGGCAACAAAAAAAAAAAAAAAAAAAAAAACTCCTTAAGAAAATGTTCTGCCTATCCTTCAGGCGAAACGAATCGCATTTGTTGGGGAGAATGCGTATATGTGTTGGGCTTTGGCTTTGGCTATAATCAAATCCAGGATATAAGAGTCATTTAAGCTGCGGGAAATTCCGCTTTTGTATTTGGTCATTAAGATTTTACGTCGAAATTATTTTGTTTTCCATTTAGCAATAAATGGAATTGGTTTGCCATTAAGCCTCGGCCAAACAAGAGATGGGAATTTATATTATTCTTTATGATAGTCCTAGTCCTAAAAGTCGAGTGCCATTCAAAAGTTTTATTCCCACAAACTAAACAATCCCTAAAATATGTATGCCAACATTTACATGCATATTGTGTTCGATGATTATTCTTTGGGCTCTTTTGGCCATGTCATTAATTGGGCCATTAAGGAACTGAATACATTAAGTTCGTTCGAGTTAGGTGGTAGGAAGTGAGGCTCAAGCTATGCTGGATGAGAGAAGTTTTTCAATATAACCTAAGGGGAAATAAAAAAATAATGGCAGATATGATAACATGTGTTTGTCAGCGACAGTCTTTTTTTATTTTTGGTCTAGAAGAAGCCATAAAAAAACCAAACGAAAATGAATAAAGTTTTTTATATAAATTTTATGTTAAGTACATGAAAAATGAAGAAATTCCCACGAAACTGTAGAGGTAAGTCTACTTGATTGAATAACTTTTCAAAAAGAGTTTTCGGAAATTCTTAAGCAACTTGGATACTTACGAAAGTTTGCTGAGATCTCGGTATATCAAGGGCTTACTTCAACTCAAAATACATTTAACAAAATCAGTACGTTGAGACAACGAAAAAGTTCGTTGGCGAAATTAATGCCTATTTATAAATCAGCCGATGATGATGGACTTCATTGGTTCAATGAATCAGCATTGATTTTTTACTAATTAGGACTAAGATTTAAAATCTTAAGACTAAATTAAAACTTACGAGCCAGGTAATATGGGCATAAGGTTGAAGGGTTAGACTAAGATTAAGTTAGATGAGCGGATGAAACCTGGACTGACTCCTACTCTGAAACCTTAGAGTCACTTATGAGCACTCATTTCCCAGGATGTACTTTTGATGCATATCTTATGGATAGGGGTATCAATATAAGCGACACTTCTAGTATTGGTAGTCAAATAGTAAATAGCCGAAAAGTGGTTTGGGCCATAGACTCCTTCTCAGCGTACAAGTCTGCAGGGCCTGATGGAATAATTCCAATTATGCTCCACAGCTCTAAAGATTTTATTGTACCGTTTCTGGTGGAAATATTAAGAGATGTTTAAATATCAATTTTATTCCATCTAGTTGGAGAGAAGTTAATGTAGTTTTCATTCCGAAAGCTGAGAAGCCGACTTACACTGATACTAATAATTTTAGACCAATTCGCCTATCTTCTTTTCTTCTTGAGACCTTAAAAGGGCTGATAGAAACGCACATTCGCCTCAAGCTAAATGATAGTGTTCTTTCGCAGGCCCCACACCCACATGCTTACATTAAGGGAAAATCTGTAGAGACGGCATTTCATGAAATGGTCGCCACGATTGAGAAATCAATTTACTTTAAAAAATGTACCCTGAAGGGGCCTTCAGCAACGTTGCAGCAACAACCCGATGCTATCAAACTGGATTGACTCCATGCTCCTAACTAGAATTGTTAATGCAGAAATGGGTAACAGCCAGTTTAAGGTTAGGATGTGTACGGGTAAGCTTGGGCATCTGCTCGTAAAGAAGATTTAAGTTAAATTAGGGCAAGGCGGCGTTAAAGTCGTGGCGTACGCTAATGATATAGTGATAATGGCATCAGGAAAAATTTCCCCCACCATATACGAGCTCCCCTACAAACAGCTCTTGAAAAGCTAAGAAATAGATGAATGAATAGATCATTAAAGCCCCCAAAACTTTTGCAGTGTTTTCCAAGCAGAAGTGTTTGCAGTCTGCTTCAAAAGGCCTCAAAACATCTTTCCACGTGTGACATGTAACTGACAAGAACATTGATTACTTCATAGATAGCCAGGCGGCAACCAGAGCCATTTCGCCAATTGTCACTAAGTCAAAACTGGTTGCTCGTTGCGGTAATAAATTAAGATTGCTCGGCGAAACAAATTCAGTCACCCTTCGATTGGTTCCGGGACACCGTGGAAATGAAATGGCTGATGAACGGGCCAAAAATGATTCATCACTTCAACCGAGCCAAATTGTATCCTGGGCAGGAAAAATATTGAATTCACCAAAGTTTCCTTAAGACCGCAAATGACAGATCGTCAATAATTGACACTTGTCGGGTTTCAAAAGAATCTTTGGCCAGATATTAAAAAAGAAGTATTTTACTGAAGCTTAGCAGACCTCAATTGTCTCTTCGTTGGAATCCTTACGGATCACAACTCAATAAGCTAGAACTAGAAAAGATTCCCTCGGAGAGTTTTTTTGTTTTTTTTGACGAAATGGGTGAAGTCTCATTTTTGACACTTTAAAGCATCCTTAACTTCACTCATAAATCAGGATGGTTTACGAAGGCAGCCCATACCTAATACTTTCACTAAATCCTTCCTCTTACCTTTCCCATCCCTACGTTACCAACACTCTGGTGACCACAATGAATTCATTGAGATCCAAGTTAGGCTATATACGGCTTGGCGCATCATCACCCCACCTAACCTAACCTAACCTAAGTGAGCGCATAGAAAATATGATTTGGAGAGACTGGGTTCAAAAATGGTTGAGCTGTTAGTTTTTCCGAAGCATTCTGGTCAACGGCTCATTCTCACCGTATTCAGATGGATGAAAGAGAATATCTACAATCTACAAAGAAGTGGTATGGTTCTTAAATGATGTTGGCTTACGATCCATTTAATTTTTTCATAAAAGGCTGGACAATCGGAGATGGTGTGTAAAAATTATTTCTGTATTATCACGATGTCTGTATGTATAAGGTTTACACATTTCTAAATTTAAGACGATTTTCATAAGGAGGCAAGTCGGATGGGTCATCTCAACTCAGGTCACGTAGCGCAAATCGTAAAAATCTACGCAAATCGTACAAATCTACACTATACCGCCTAAATACGTTGAATATGAATCTGATATATGGTGACCAGATCTGGGAGGCATACTCCAGAAGGGGTCTAGCAAAGGTTATATAAAGTTTGAGTAAGTCTTATTTATTGAGCTTTTAATACACTCGTAGAAAACAATGATCGGCACATAAAAAACTCCTTTATGAACAAAAGACTGCGGGACCAAGCTTCGCCCGATCATTCCCCGGTAAGGAAATGTCAGAAAACTATAATTTAAGGATGCCTATCACCGTTGAGTAAATGAATTTTGGAAGACAACAATAACAATATTTTCAACGAACTATTCACTAAAACTTAATTTCATTTACTTTATTCAGAACTGAACGAAAAAAAATCCAAACGAAGAAGTCTCTGTTAAGTATTATCATTCAGTATTAGAATTCACGGGGATTAACCCCGAATTGTTCGACAAAGAAGAAGCGGATTGCGGGCTGTCATGAAGGTGCTGAGTGCGTTGAATCCCAGGATGAAAACCAATTTGAAGGATGAAAGATTTTTATTAGGCAAGGTGTTTACTTGGGACATGACCGAGGGTAAAAACACAATGGAAACAGTCACTACTTTTTTTGTTTTAATTAGCGCAATCTCAAGTTTTTACTACCCTTAAAATGATCATCACAGTACAGGGTTTAAAAGGAGTTACTGAACACATTATTTTTGAATTTCTGAATATTACAATGAGATGGAAAAATTGAGCTAGGTAGAGCATTCCACATTCACGTAGTGTGGCTGAAAAAAGAATCTCTGTATTTCGCTGTACTGAATGCAGTTGTTCAAGCGTCTGGCATTTTATATAGGGTGCTGCAAGGCATCTGTCTATGAGATAACATCCACATTTTCAACGTTAAAAATTTTAAGTTATAATGTACCTCTGCCAACCATACATTTTGATCGCAAATTCAAAGATGGATCAAGTGATGCTAAGGGTGATAAGATGTAGAGTTATGAGACGCTTCTGGGTGTTAGCTTCGGTATTGATACTGCAGAGTTGACTTTCTTGGTGTATTCACTTTTATATGAGGTCCAGCGAGTTCAGTTATCGACTACTGTTTTGTATTTGGAAGTGGGTAACGATTTGAGTGGTTTTCCTAAAGCTCTTTCTGACAATATGCCCTTAGAAGTATTGTTTAAAATTTCTGGAAGTGAAAAAGAAGCTACTACAACATAACTAGATCCAATTTCAAAAACATTATGAAGCGAAGGTGAGATTTTTGAACGTAATTTAAACACAAAAATTGAGGTTTTAAATATTACAAAAGGTGCAAAAAGTCACAAAACTAAAAACGCTGCCCCAAAGAAAATAAATGCAGAAATGCTAGAGCTATTTCCTTTGAGTTTTTACGACTACTTTAGAAATACAATAGCGGCTTAATACAAGTTAACTATGCAAAAGCAAAAATTTGAAAACGTATGCTCCGCAAAGAAAAAATCATATGACAAAAAAAAAATTCGACTTCATCAACGCAGCCTGATAACCAGGAGAGTTTTGGAAAGCTGCTAAGGTGGTTATACGAAAAAGAAACATTATTGTAGTGGGTCTCCCTCTAGACCAGCTCAAAAGTCACTTCATGCTACTTTTTAACGCAGAACAATTCTCACCACCAATTCCTTACAGTTACTCTTACGAGTATATTGGATGAAAAATTGAACTCGCCAATAATTCTGCCTGGGATAAAAGAGGCCAGTTGCAAAACCCAAAAATAATGAAGCTGCAGAGGGAGATGGGTTCCCCTGTGAAATTTTTAAAAATTGCCCGCCCGAGTTCAAGAACATAACATCACAATAACATTCAACAGAAGCCTTGAAAGTGCCAAAGTACCTAATAATTTCCTTAAATCAAAAATTCACTTAATTATAAAGGTAAAGTGTGGGCCATCTAGTGGTTTCTTTTTAAATGAGTGTTACCACGCCTGCTGTAACACTCATGGTACCCCGTCGTCGTGCGGTGCGCGTAGACGACTAGGTGGCTGCTATAGCCGAGAGTGTGAGGATCAATTGACAAACATCAACTCTCCATCGATCTCAACAGCTCAAAATTTCACGAACTAGCTTGAAGAGACTTCTGCGCAAAGATCTCGGATTATTCGCTTACAAGGTCTAATTGACTCAGAAATTGAAGGCACACGGCCATCCGATTCGTTATCGCTTTGCAGTTTGGACCTTAGAGCTGCGAAAAATCATCTTTTCTGACGAGCCACATTTTCATCTCGACGGTTACGTTAAAAAACAAAATTGTCGCATTTGGGATTCGAAAAACCCGCACGTTATTGTCCAGAAGACATAACATCCACAGAGGGTGAAAGTGGAGGAGGATTGTGAAGTGGTTGCATCATTGGACCATTTTACTTCGAAAATGAGGCTGGGAACAACGTTTTGGTCAACGGTGGGCATTACAGGGCAATGTAATACGACTTTTTTTTACTGAAATTGAAGACATGGATTTCGGACGCCCATGCCAACAAATTCCCAAATAGTGTTATCAGCCGTCTTGGCGACGTCAATCGGCCGCCTCAGAGCACCGATTTGACCCCTTTGGACTTTTTTTAAGGGGAACCGTAAAGGAGCAATGTTATTCCAACAGTCCGGAAATGATTCAAGCACTTAAGGCCAATATCATCCAACCAATCAGTGAGCTACAGCCCGAATATTAAAGTGACAGAATGCGCTATCGCGAAGCTAGCCGAGGCAGCCACTTGAACGACAATGTATTTCATTACTAATGGGAGTGTTTGTTCTTATTAACAAAGCCATAATACATGAAAAAAATAGAATTGTGTCCATTTTATTGCATTTTTAAAAAGAAACTTATATTTGGCCCACTATGTACACTGCTCCTAGAATTTTGATAATTTTTTTTTTGTATTAAATTGATTTAACCGTATTCTACAAATTTTATATTTTTATTCTGTAACAGTCATCCAAATATATGTACTTAAATTCCCTCACTTATATTTCTTGATTATATAAAATCATTTATAAGAAAGCACATTTTTTTGTATAAAGTAAATGTCAAAGTGCTACACCAAGTTGTTAACAAACACATATTTTCTAAATTTCATATTGTAATGTGCTGCCGCCTTCCACAGTATAAAAGGCCGCAGCAAATCACTTAAAGTCGCAGTCTGTTCAATAAATTCTATTAGCACACAACTAAACGTTCGAGCAATTGTTTTTTTTATTTGACGGATTGTATTCTGCAGTAGACAAGGTGAACAAATATTAATTTGGTCGCCTGGCTCTGGTTTCCTAGGTAATCGTTGGAGGAAAATTTTTTAAAGAAGAAGAAAAGGAAGAAGTGTACGAAGAAGAAGAAGAAGCTCCCACGCTACAATTCTTAAAAAACAAATTGTCAAATATTA
The DNA here is from genome assembly GCA_963931855.1 of Philhelius festivus. Taxonomy (NCBI): domain Eukaryota; kingdom Metazoa; phylum Arthropoda; class Insecta; order Diptera; family Syrphidae; genus Philhelius; species Philhelius festivus. Next base: position 212,210,105 of record OZ007554.1, on the reverse strand, counting down.
ATAAGATGAGTGCCTAAGTCAACCTTAAACAAAATAAGTTCCATTTGACTCATATGAGTGCCTGTGATAAGACTGGTGACAGGGTTCGATTGACTCCCAGCCGATCGCACCTTAAAACAATCATATAATAAATCGGCAAAAATGTTTTTAGTGGTACACTTTACGCGGCCCACAAAAACCGAAGGAACATAAATTACATATTAAATGCCAAAATTATTTTAATATACTACACAGAAATTGTTGAAAACAACAAATAAAAATTGCAAAAAAATGCCCGGACATCTGTCTATATATGACTATACTGTCATACAGTTTTAGCACAGATAATTATCGACTAGCGACATCTGTTGCTGAATAGAGCTTACATTAACACTATACTGTCATACAGTTAGTCCCCTATTACACGATGTCTGACGAGACGAGGCTCACGTAAGTGCGAAAAAGAAAGCAGATATGAGGAATTGAGATGCAAAAAAATATTCCCGGTGAGTACCGGGCTGAGTTTTAGTAGTCTCATTTTGACGTTTCTTTTTCTCAAATTCGTTTTATGTTGTGTTGTGCATTAAAAAATACGAACAACAGTCAAATTTGAGACGTGAGTCTCATGAGGCAACATGTAATAGGGGACACTGTCAAACATTATATACATAATTATCTGTGGTTTAAGTTTAGTAAAAGTTAGAACCATTTTAACTTTTGCTTTTGTTGTTGTTTGGAAAAATACAGCACATTTTGTTCACTTTTCACTCTTTGAAGTTGAATGTAGTTAAGTCTTAAAGTATTAACTACATCTATCGGGCAATTTCTGTGTTAGTGTTTTGATCCGATCATTTCAACCAACCGATCATTCGATCATTTTCATTTCACTGAAATGATTCAATTCTGTTCCTATTCGATTTTAATTTCGATTTCGATGATAAGATTGACTTATGGCTTTGATATTTCTCACAAAATATTCTATTATTGTAAGCCATAAATTGCTAAATAACATCGAATGATGCCTACTTTGTACATGGATTAAAAAGTGTCAAAAAAGTTTTCGGCTGACATTTTGTACGAAATTCACTTTGTACGTCAAAGCTGAATTATCTATTTGTTAAGTCATAAACTGTCAAATTCCATCAAAGGATGGCTAAGATTTCGATTGATTAAGAAACGTCTATAAATATCCAAAAAAAAGGTATTTTATTTGTTGCTCCGGAAAAGAGCAATTTTAGGGCTTTAGGCTAACATTTTGTACGAAATACTCTTTGAACGTCATAACTGAATTCGTCTCTATTCGTCAAGCCATAAACTGTCAAATTCCATCAAAAGATGGCTACGATGTCGATGGATTAAGAAACGTCCAAAAATCCAAATTAAACATACCGGATTCTGATACATCAAATAACATCAGTTCAACCCAACAATTGTTTTTGCGGCCTACAACATCAACAACCAATCTGCAACGTGTCAAAAATCTCTAATGTGTCAGAAATGTCTATAGGTTTGAAATTTTGTTTACCATTAACTGTTTTCCTTTGGACTCCAGGATTGAGTGCATTCAACAATTTTTAAAAATCATGGATTCTCTGTTTTTTATTGAATGATAATGAATTAAATAAATAAATTGGCACTCGAATTTCGAGAGCTGGGTCGGCTAGTTATTATTATTGACCTCCAAAGATAAATCTTGCGGTGAAAAATGCCCTCATCTTAACCGTTCGGATTCGGCAGAAATGTATGTCTCCGCCATTTCTGCCGACAACAAAATGGTTGATACTAGTAAATGACTTGGCGGCGCTCGTATTCTACGAACTGTTGGGGGGCCTGAAATTTATTTGCTTATTTATTCGAACTTGTTAACATTTTAAGCTACGAAAGTTGTGCATTTTATTTTCTCTTTTTTTAGATTTCCTCTTAATAGACCAAAAATAAAAATAATATGAAATTTCATTATTATAGCTTAACTGGGACTGATAACCGACGCCGACGCACGGCCGGAAATGGGTTAAAGCTGATGATTCAATAATATTTCACCCTCTCGTTAATCATAAACAAAAATAGCCATAAGGCTTAAGCAAAAAAAAAAAAACAAAAACCTAAATATAATTATCACTTCATACGTCAATTAGTTCAACAAATTGATAACGAATATTTAAAATGAATTTATCTCAAAATATTTGTATAATGTGAAAAAGTGGTAATCTCAAATTAAAAATTAAAATAAAATCCTTATGAAACAGATGTTATATGTATCACTGGGAATAAAAAACAAAACCCTCCCAAACCCTTCAATTTTCATTAAAAAAAAAGAACAAATATTTGTTTCATTTTTTAAGCGTGTGCTTTACTGATATTTTGGTATAAGGTTATATTTGTTAATGATTTTTTGAAACAAAAAACCAACCAAACCGAAATAGTAATTGAAAGCTGTTTCCATTTTAAATATAATAAATATTTTGATAATGCCATAAAAAAAAGGTTATCCAGATAATAATAGCTGTTGCTATTTGACATTAAATACTGCAACAACCAGCTAAACTATTTTAAGCCTTCCATATAGCCTTGGCATAATAAGTACAGTGGGAATAGTCTAGATATGTATGTTCACTATTCATCTATTTTGTATAGCTACATACTCGTATTTAACTGCTGAACTATTCACTCGATGAAATTAGAGACCAAATAAATTGGATTTAAAATTTATAACTGGAATAGCAAATAATTATAATTAAGTTTGAATGTGTGATGTTTTATCAAATCAGTTCGTTGACGCAAATATTTATAGCTATCGTCGTAGATAATACATATATCTATATTTACAAAAGTTCGGTTAAGGATAATTTACTGGCAATTTGTTGTTTGCAACTTTTTGTTTTAATCTAATAACAAACACAAAATGGAGTAGGTTAGAAGCACTACAGTTCGAAGAGAATCTGATCCTAGGGGCCATCAACTCTTAACCATTCACATTATGCGTGTTGTCCACAGGAATGGACAATTTTCCACCGAATCCGAACGGCTTAAATGAGAAACACTTTTCATAACAAGTTTATTGTCTGATTTGGTTTTTTATGTTGGTTTCTTTTTATGTTCTGTGAATTAAGAGTTGGTTGTAGCAACATTCGGGGGCTTAGGAAAAATGTCTGTGCTGTATATGTCCATACTGCGAAAAACAGGCCAGCAGTTTTGGTACTTATCGAAACCCAGGTGGATGAAAATTCTGATCACACGGAATTTAGCCTGCCTGGTTATAGCTTAGTGTCTCTATTCTTCCCTCACCATGGTCTCGCCATTTATGTGCGAAAATATGTTGCTTTACAGCTTCAACCGCAATACAGATTGTCTTTAAATGCAAACTTCAATTTCATGTCGTTTAAATTTACAGTTAATAAGCATTCATACATGCTTTATTTATCGCATCCCAAGTTTGGATAGTTATTCGGCTTCTAACAAATTCGCTATCTGACTCTATCCAAGGAATTGTTCTTAAGTGCGATATTCTGGTCAGATAACACCCGAAGGAATATATGTCGAGATTTTTATTGAGTTAAGCTACTTGACTGAGCTCCTTCACGAATCATGAACCTAATCGAGTTCCTGGCATTACAGGTCAATCCGCCAACACTCAAGACTTGTTCCTTTCCTCTTACCCTGAAAATTACATTATAAGTGTATCATCACCTATAGGTTACGTCAGATCATTAGCTCATATGTGCAAATTTCTCATATCAACATAACCCAGTTAGAGAAATAATTCCTAAGAAAACCGTTTGGCAATACCAAAAAGCCAATTGGGACGGTCTCAATGATTTATTCAGGAATTTTAACTGGTCTTTCTTTTTCGGAATAAGAAATTCAAACCCAAAGAGAACTCATAGTTTGATTCGAGCTGTTAAGAGGTTAATAGGGTCAGATAAGTAAGTATGCGATGTTATAAGGCCTACCGTACTGAGGAAAATCGGAATAAGTTCAAACACGCTAGAAAGACCTTTAACCCTAGTTTACAGCCCTAAAAAACTTACTACTTTTTTTGCCTGGGGTGTGTTACACCCCAACAGTTTTAAGCGCATCTAATTGTTTAAATTAAAGTTCTGGTGCATTGTTTACGTTTTTTTTTTTCAATCGAGCTGACATTGGAATTGTTACTGTTTATGAACACGTGTATTGTTCGGCAACATTTAAAGCGATTTTGTAGAGAAGTGCAAAAAACTTTGGAATTTATCAAAAAGTAAGTATGAAAATATAGTTTTCTAACATAAATGTTAAAAGAAAGAACTTAGTAAATGTATAATTTGTTTAAGTGTCTAATTTAGATAAATTATTGAAAAAAATATAATAAAGGTGATGAAGAAGAGAGGGCAATAGCGTTGAGAGCAATGCTAGACTTCGAATCAGATGAAGAAGGCGAGAATGATCCATTTTATGCTGGTGGAGATGACGAACAAAATGATCCAGATTTTTTGCCAAATGATGAATTCGATTGTAAATATTTTGTTTTGGTATTCTGTATAAATCGTTCTTTGAATACATTTATTCCCTAGCGGATTATGAGGACATCGATGAAAGTTTGCCTGAACCTGATGAAGTTGGAAGTGATATTGAACAAGAATCAACGACGCCAGTTTCAAATGACGTATTTTTTCTTACTCATAATGGTCGAAAATGGATGAAAGACCCGGAGACAGCAACTCTGTCTCCTGTTGGACCTACGATTAATTCGAAACACTCGTCACTTATCCAAATTTTTAATCGAATTTTTAACCTGGATATGAGAAACGAAATCATCAAACGGACAAACGAAAAGGTCAATGATGTCTACAGAAAATTAAATGCAAAGCAAACAAAGCAACGTTTTTGAAAGCCTTTAAATATGAATGAACTGCAGGCATACTTTGGGGTTTTGCTTTACATTGGAGCAATGAAAGATGGTCACCGCCATCTACGTACCCTTTGGCCATACAATTCTTCGCGCTGTGATGTCATTTACACGTTTTGAGGAGTTGAATTTATTTTTGCGATTCGATGATTCAATTGGCCGTCGAGGACAGTCAGGCGCAAAAAAAAACATTCTACAGCCCGTTGAATTCCTTTTGAAAGAATTGAATCAAACCTTGACATCAAATTACATTCCATCCGAAAATCTGACCATTGACGAGCAATTGAAAGCCTTTCGTGGTCGCTGTAAGTTTCGTCAATATATGCCAAGCAAACCTGCTAAATATGGTATCAAGTTTTGATGGCTTCAACTAGATATCCATTGCAACTTTCAACTGTCATCGCCACATCAATACAGTTTGTACTAAATGTCTCCCAGAACTTCCATCTATACCAGAATAATGTTACGCATCGAAATATTAATTATAATTTACTTATAATTCATGAAAAATAAAATAAACACTAAAAACAAATGATTTATTTCACATTTTGATCATTGGGGTGTAACACACCGCAGGCAAGTGCGGAACACCTTTTTTCACAAGAAATTTCCAGAAAATCAAGTTGAAGCTCTTTGATAAAATAAAGAAGAAAAATATTCAGAAAAAAAAATTTTGTTCACTGATTTTTTATCCCAAGTCGAAAATCTGATTTTCATAAAAGTTACAAGCATTTAAAAGTCGTCTGGAATGTACGAGTATCACACCCCAGGATGTAAACTAGGGTTAATGATCATTTTCAAAGAACCAAATTTTTGCATGACCAACAATTAAGGCAAAAAATACAATTTATTTATTTATTCATCTACAGATATAAATCTTACACATAACTAACAAATTCAAGTTATAGTTTATATTTATTAAATAGGAAAACTTAAAGCTAATTTACAATATTTTGTAATTTTATGTATTTTAAATTCCAATCTGTTATATGAGAGATCAAGTTCATTGCATATAGAATTAAAAAAATTAATACATCTGGAGAAATTGGCGCAAAATTTTAAACAGCCTATTATTAAGGTATAAGTATGATACTACTTAACAATTTGTTAACTTTATAGTAGTTTACTAACTTATTCTATTTCTTAATAAATTGCTTCTCAACACACTTAAAACAATGACATTTCGTGTAAAAAAGTAAGTACACGAACCTTTTTTGATGTTTGCAAATGTCAAAGTGTCATATGAAGCTAGCACGATATTAAAAGAAAATGCACGACTGGGTCGCACGAACTTACTCCCATGTAATAGACTAGGAATTTAAAAAACGAATGTTATTAGAGAAAACTGTTCATAAGGATAAAATTAATTCTTAAATTCTTTTAGTAGTAAGAAACAAAAACAGAAAGCTATGCAAATATGAATTTATGCAAGAACAAAAATTATAAGTCGTTGTAGTGGTTTCTTAAAAAAAGCTTTTATGTACAAACTTTTTAAAAGCATTTTAAGAAAAAATGTTGTTACCCCAATATAAAGTTTTTATTATTGTTCGAATAAAAATTAAATTTACAAAAAAAATATTGAGCCGTTTCTGAGATATCGAATTTTCAAAAAAAAAGAAAAAATTGATTTTCTTTTTTCAAAAATTCAAAAAATATTTATTTTAAAGTTTTGAAATGCAATGTGTTTTAGACTTTTTAGAAGCTTCTCTATAAAAATTTTCATTAAGATCCGTTATGTGGATAATGAGAAATTCAAATTTCGCAAAAATGGTTCTATTGTAGGTACAAGCTGTAATATCTTAATTTCAAAATTTGTTTTATTAAATTAAAGATCGTTAAAATAAATTGAAAGAAAAAAAATTTTATCAATATTATAGGCGCCGTTTTTGAGAAAAATACGATTTTTGAAAACCAATTTTTTTTAGTTTTTTAGCATTTGTATGGTAGGTATCTTTATTTTTAGGTAAAATAAAATTTTTTTTCTCACATCTTGTAGACTATTTTGAGAAACTTTTATTTACCAAGTTTAAAAAAAATCAAGCATGGGGTTTTCGAAATTTTTAATTAAAGAAGTTTTTATTAAAAATCCAAAAAATGTTTTGTTGAAAATTTGAGTATACAATTTTATTTGTTTTTGGGAAGCTTTAGCAAAAAAAAAATGATCAAAACTGGTTGTACCGTTTTTGAGAAAATCAAAAACAAAAAAAAATGGTTCCATGGGGGGTACCCTCAATAACCATATTTGGGAAAATTTTTTTCAGCCAATACCTAGCCTTAATTAAATGAAATTTTTTTTGTATTTTTATTTTTTAAATCTGTCGAACAGTTTTTGAGAAAAAAAAATGTTTATAAGATTTCGAAAAAAATTCGTGAGGCAGGTACCGTTATTTTTGGTCTTAAAAAACGTGTGGGGGAAGAAATTAGAAATGATATCTACAAAATTTAAAGAAAATCGGCCGAGCCGCTTGGGCTGTAGTCGAACAGACAGACAGACAGACAGAATTGAGAGACCCACTTTTTTAGTCTTCGCTATCATCGTAATGTCAACTTTGATCAAAATCTCGAGTTCGATTTTTTTTACGAATGCATAACTTGCCTTATAGTACCTATAAGTCGCAAGTAAAAATAAAGAAGGTATTCGATGATTTTAACTTTAATAAAAGGGTAGAGAAACCTAGTATCTAGTCCGATCAAGGCACACCTAGATGAATATGAAGGAGAATCAATTCTCCATCTTAGCTGTTTGACTACAAATTTTGTAAAAACCTTTTGAACATACAATTGAACAATACTCTAGAATTGGACGAACTAAAGACATGTAAACAGATTTAACATGAGGGCTACAGAATTCGTTGCAGCTTCGCTTAACGAAACCAAGCATTGAATTTGACCTGGGAAATGGGATATCATTAACGAAAATGTTAAAAACAAGTGGACCCAAGTGGCTTCCTTGAGGAACTCCAGATGAAAATTTTATAACGCTAGAGACGAAATTTCCTAATTTCACACATTGCGTGCTATCAGTTAGGTAGCTAGATATCCATTTCAGAAGCGAAACATGAATACCAAAAAACTTTAAGCTTAGCTATAAGAATCTTATGACAAATTGAGTCAAAAGCTTTGACAAAATCTGTATAGATGGTGTCTACTTAGTAACCAGATTCATAAGAATCGGTGATGTATTTGCAAAAAAGCATGATATTTGTCGCAGTAGATCTTCCTAACATAAATCCATGCTGCTCCACACAAATATGTTCTTTTATATTAAAAATAGATGATCTTTAACAATAAGCTCAAACAACTTAGGGATTGCAGAGTTTTTAGAGATTGCTCGATAGTTAACTACCAAATTCTTTGCTCCTGATGAGACTTACATAAGAGAATTTCCATTGATTCAAAAACTGACCATTAGAAAGGGATTTATTAAATATTATCAGAAGCGGCAGAGATAATGAGAACTGACGTTGTTTCAAAACATAAGATGGAATTCCATCAGGGCCAGGATTTTCCTGGAATTAAGTTTTGAGATACCATTTAATATATATCTTCCAAAAAGATTAAGCATTGAATACACACGATATTTGTAAATCATTTTGATGTTTGGCCATTGAACTCCATATTTTCTTGAAGAGAAGCAGATCGTTTTTTACTATTCAAAAACGTCAAAATGCCTTTGGGTCACAAGAAATGCGGGTTTCAATGTTTAGCACGTATTATTGGTGTAAATATTTATTTAGAAAATCATATTCTTTTAGAAACTGGCAAAAAAAGCTGTCTGTCAGTTTCAGAATTTGATTTTCTAAAATGTTTAAAAGCTTTATTTTTCACATTAACTTAAATTAACCAAACGTTTATTGGACCAAGGAGTTTTAAATGATTTACAAGACTTTCGTTTTGGAATATAATGTTTTAAGCCTATCGAAAAAGTATCCATAAATTTTGTAAACGCACCTTGTAAAGATAATTTGGCAAGAGCAAGCGTCCAGTCATGAGATGCAATGAAGTTGAAATCTCCGTTTTTAAAATCAAAAAATTCATCACTTGATAAAAGTAAAGAGTTCTTAACACAATTTTCAAATTTGAGAATTGAGCATATTGCAACATGATGAACTGAATTCTTAAGCAAAGGAAATTTAACTTGAATAATTTCAAAATTTATATTATTTAAAAAAATAAGGTCTAACAATATATTTAAAGAATTTTGTTAAAAATGTTTTTCATTTGTAAAAAAAAAATTACGAAATACTACTTCGTGTACCTGTTACCCAAAAAAATAAGTTCCAGCCAAAGCAGTCTTGAATTGACATAGCCTGTTATTTGGCCAGAAAAACATCGTTTAAACACCTCAAAGCATTTAAAAAGTTTAAACTTAATACCTGTAGAAACAGTTACAATTCTGCTAACATGAAATACCGGGATTTGTGTAAAATGATGAAGGCAGCCTATTTTCAAAACTAAGCAAATAATTTAAGATAAGTTAATTCAGCCAGAGAGTGGTGGAAAATTGCCAGACAGATAAGTGGGGTCACTTTTAATACGCCCACAGTTTTACCAGCCACAAAATTCAAATAATATTTTTATAACTTGCTGGAGTCATCAGCAAAGTATGATTCTATCAGTGTAAGTCTTCTCTGAACATAAGTTGGACCGCATCATTAAACTTGATAAAGTCAGTCTTTTCTTCGATTTCGATTTCAAAAGAAACTTGAAACCCAAGTATGGATGGAATACCATACGAATTTTGACAAAAATTTCAACGCGTTTCTAGTTATCGGGATCCACAAATTATTTGTGGACAAAATTTTCAAGCGATACCAATCAATCCCAGTTTCACGATGATAACTGCAATCTGCTCTATATTCTGAAGTACCAAAAAAATTACTTTTACGTCTCAAATCCGATATGATTTGCTTCATCTGGTTGTGAACTTCTCAATCTAAATGGAAGGTCCTTTAAAAGAGATTCTAATGGTCTCTACACACTTTGCTACTTTGATGCCTTTGAATTATCTTCCAATTGCATTAACGTCCCTTCTTTCCAAGGTCATAGCTTAGGTTAGGTTAAGGTGGCTGCTGACCGGAAAAGGCCAACACACTTAGACCAATATTTGGTCCGTTGTGATACCACAGGATTTCAAAAATCACCCTTACTCGTTAAACCATTTTGAGCTAACAATGAAGGGTTTGAGACAGTGAATGTCGGAATTATTTAGATCACTAGGATCGTTATAGTAGTAGTCTCCCAAGTGGAGTCTACGTCTTTGTGCTAGGGCAGGACAAGAACATAGAGGGTGAGGAACTGACTCCTCTTCTTCTTCATCCATGCAGCTTCTGCAAAAATCATTTGCAGAAACTCCAAGATGGAAAGCATGTCTTCCTATTAAGCAGTGTCCAGTAAGGACACCTATAACGGAGCTAATATGCAATCTACCAATATTCCAAGGTCATGGAAACGCTGACAAATTATCAGCTGAAGAAATATCTTGAGGAACTAAAGCTTCTCAATGACCTTCTTTATGGCTTTCGAAGCAATATGTCTATCCGTGATCCGAAGGTATATCTCGCCGCACAGTGTGACTTGATATTTCAAAAGTACTTGATAGAATTTGGTATTAAGCTCTCTTATCAAAGATTCCGGATTCATAGTATTGATGAATCTCTTCTTCATTTGATTAGAAACTACCTTCGGAACAGTCTGAAGTTCATAAAATAAATTCAATTTCAATTTTGCTTTATTGAATATACTATTTACAATTTGGCTTACAACTAATAAGATACTACATATGCATGAAAATTTACATTTTGTTGGCTCATAGGGGGCCTAACTATAAATAAAATAAATGCTGGTGTGCCACAGGGCTCCGTTTTGTCTCCAATAATATTTCCCTTCTAATCTCAAATTGTCTATTTCTATGTCTATGTCTACTAAATTGTTTTACTGAAGACAGTACTCTCAGCTTCTCATATTTGTTTCCAGAATCACGTCCTTGTCCTTCGGATGTGGACTTAGAACGGCAACGTATGATAAGCTCATTAAATTCTGGTCGCGGTAGCATCGTCAAATGGGGAACAAAAAATCGCGCAGAATATAATGCTACAAAAACTCAGTGGAGGTTTTTGTCGTGAAAACGAAATCCTCTTCCCTTGTCACTATCCACGAGTGGCATCGAGGAAACCGAACAGCTTTCAATTCTGGGTGTGTGCCATCAGAGACCACAAAGATCACATATTCGAAGTCTCCAAAAACTCTGCTAAGTGCTTAAGTTTTCTTCGACGTTGCAAGCAATTTTATACGCCGTATGATCTGGCTGTAGTCTATAAGGCTTATATTCGCCCAAACCTCGAGAACAATTCCCATATTTGGGCAATTGCTCCAATAACTCACTTGAGTCTCTTAAATAGAATCCAAAAAAGCGCTTTAAGAATGATGGGTGATAGAGATATAACAGAATCCTTTGAATCTTCCGGATACCGCCGCAATTCTTTTTGTCTTTCATTATTTTACCGTTATTTTTATAAACACTGTTCTAGTGAAACAGCCAATTGCATTCCTTCCCTGAAGCAATTTAGCCGTAATACTTCACAGCACTTCAAGGAGTGTCCATCAGTTTGCCCTTGAGACCAACCTAGACATACTGTTGAATTCAGAGATTCTTTCTTTAACCGCACTACACGGATGTGGAATTCTTTACTAGACCCTATATTTTCATCCTAAGATTCTAAGATTGAGTTTAGACTTAGGGAAGAGTGACTAGATTGAGGCTCTCTACGCGTTGTAGTGGCCTCTAATTTATCTACCAGAACAGCATTATAGGCATTAAGTGAGAAACAAAATTATATCGAAAATGAAATTTGTATCTATTTCAAAAACAATAATAACGTACTTGAAACACATTTCAAAACAAATTTTGGAATAAAAAGGATTGATTTCGGGACAGGACAACGATTGTCGGGACAGCTAGTAATAAAAATATAAAAATTAAATAAAATGAAGAAATATTTTGGAAACTCATCAAAAACTATTATCAGTAAAAGTAAAAGTCGAAAAGTAAATTTTTTTTAATCAATCTACCCTAAAACTTGTTGGTACGGAACCCTCTTTTTTTAATAATATGATTATGAAAAATAGAAATGAAAAATGAAATCCTTTTATATTATGGGTCTGCATTTCTTTGGATTCAATCCACACCAACACCGTCTACTTGCTTTGTTCGTTAAAGCCTTCAAGATTGAAAAAGGATTACCTACTTATCTCGTTCAAAAAAAAAAAAAAAAAAAAAAAAACTACACAAAAGTAAGTAAGCCACAAAGTATCCCAAAACTTTGGGCATTCAATTTGAATAGAGTTTTTGTTGTTGTTCAATCGCAACCAAAAAGGACAATATTAATTTTTTTTTTCCTTAATTTTAATATCCTGTGCCAACCCACACATAAATCTACAGATTTTATTAAATATTTTAAAACCTAACCTATAAAAGGATACTTACACTTTTCAACATTCGGTTAATCCACCATCCTTGGTTCGGGGTGTAAAGTTTATTCCACTAAATTCTTGAGGGGTCATTTAATTTTTACACTCAAAGTGTATTTTTTCCATTTTGAAAATTATGTTTGGAAAATAAAAAACACACATACACTAATTCAAATATTTTTATAGCTCTGTCAATATGATGTGACACAAATTTATATTAAGGACCTTAGTGTCCTATAAAAATAAAATTTTCTAAACACTTAATATATGCACTGGTTATATTTTTACGAGATTTATTTTTATGACACCAATGTGATAACTGTATAACATCGAAGGATAGCAGACCACACAAGAAAATAAGCTCCTGGTAAACTTGACAACACTCTTTTCTAAGTGTTTGTTATGGAGAAGTATAAAAACAACACAACGCACATTTTATTTAATTTTTCTTTTTTAAATCAATAGCAGTAAGCAGCTTCCTGACAGGCAGACCAAAATGGTGTCAGCTTTTTTTTTTTTTTAAATTTTCCACACTTACATATGTATGCCGATCATATGTTGAAGAAGGACATTTCTGAATTCACAAAGCTCCTGTGTGTGGCATTTCAAAAATATTCAAACACATCATCAACTATCCGTGACCATTAACTCACATCATAATCACTGCAATCAGGACATACAATAAATATTATGATCACATCAGGTCGTTAAGGATGTGTAATTTTTCTTTTGTACGTATCTTATTTCAAAACAAACACACGCAGATAGAACAAGAGCCAACAGGACACGCGACTCTGAACATGACAAATGATGTTCGAAGGATGTTGTGCACTTGACAGAGATCTACGCCACACCGTTTATCCTTAGGTGGATATTATGGCTTAGGCGCGTTTGTTTTTGTCAGAACTGAAGGCCAACACGAGGGACAACATTAACTCTATTCCTGGTTAAAATAAAAAAAATATTCAACACACACAAACACACGACGACGGCGACGGCGTTAACGGTGATGAAGTTATCGCGCTGTTGTAAGGATGTTTACATATCACAAGGGTGATTAAAAGATAAAAGAAATTTTGATGTGTGTTAAGGGTAAATTAACGACCTAGGAGGCGCAAATGGTCCTTCAAAGTAGGGTGTCGTGTAACCCTTCTCTAAGTTAATCAGAATCAAAATACCTTCGGTCTCTCTGGCTTATCGTCGTGATGATACCTAGAAGACGAATATACTTGATTTTTTTTTTTCATCTGGCACACACATTCATTATTATTTTTTATACAGACAGATGTGTTATCCTTGCGCGATTTCTCTCACAATTATTGTGTTGCCATTTTGATTTTTTGATTCTTTTTCAAAACATTCGTCTTGGTACACAAACACACATCATGGTGATGCCCCAGTGTCGTAGGTCATACGCGGATTTAGGTTAACGATATACAGCAGCGGAACTATATTACCGAAAAAGGACGATTTATTTCGAGGGCAATTGAATTTCATGTACATATGTACTCGTAGTCATGTACACGTTACAATGTGTCGTTAAGGTTTTTTTTATATTTTTATTTTAGGGAAAAAAAAACGGTAATCGTTCCATAGAAATGTACACAGAAAACATACGAACTTCTAACGGTAACTCGCGATAGTTTAGCCAGCTTTCGACGAGTATTCGCTAAGGACTGGTATACGCCCGTAACCCGACCAAGTGGAGTTTACATGTAGCCCGTTGCCGTTTGGCGCATGTGATGTTATTTTTGAGGTAAGCTTTCGGGAGCTTTTGAGCCAAAAGCTTCAATCGAAGAAGTCCTGTAAATTTGATGTTTTGTTGTTATCCTTAACGAAATTTTATTTTTATTTGGGCACATTTTTGGCAGAAGGAGAACGAGATTTGTGTTGAGCCGAAAGCTCTTGTATTCAATAAGAGGAAGCTTGACAGCTTCTTTCTCTTTTTTTTTTCTCTCAACGAAGAGAGTGCCAAAAGATTTAAAACATCATAATTTTTGGACATCGACTGGACACATATATATTTTTTTTTATTCTAAATGGTATTCCGTTGGAATAGGGCTGATATGTCAAAAATATCTAATGAATTTCAAAACTAGTCCGGCTGGCCGGTGTGGTGGCTTTGAGTTTTTCCCCAGTGTCAAGTTAGTACCCACTTATTTCCTTCTGCTGTCAGACAGGGAGAAGGTACACTTGAACACTTAATGGGGTGGGCTTAAAATTAACATTATGGTAATTAAAATAAGTTCTGTTTATTTACACATTGACATGATTTAGTCATAATCTGGCAAGGACGAGGCTAAGGACAGATGTTTTTCCTTTTTTTTTTTATTTGCATTTTTTTGTTTTGTTAACTTATTCCTGTTGTGATGTTGCAGGTCTTTTAATGGAATATTGTGGTTTGAATGTTTGTCCCTGCGTGTAGGGAATTTAGTGTAACCTTTTGGGTTATCGGGGGAGTGGTCAGTTAAAATATTCATTGACGGTTATGAGGGTAATTTTTGAGTTATTATTGTGAAAAGTAATGAGGACTACAGATGAATTTGGGTACCCTTGGAAGTGTTTATTTTTAAGGGTTAAAACAAAACAACACACAAACAAAAAAAAACACAAACAAAACAACTAGTAGCCTTTTAATATTCAGGTGGAATAGGATTTAAAATTAAACTGACTGACTTGGGCGATTATTTAAGCAATTATGCTAAACAAAAATATTTAGATTGGTGTAGTTCTGGTCTGATGAAAATTTAACCTCAAAACGAGCTTTGGCTGGCTTAAGGGCATACAGTTTTGTTTCGAAAACACAGAATTTTTGTTTGTGTAAATTCATTTATTTATTTACAACTTTTTAATTAAAGGCCAAATTTAATGAACAATGAACATCAGGTGAGTTTGATTTGGAAACTTTTAGAAAGCTTTCTTCTTAATAATTAATACTCCAGGCTTAATAGAAGCACCTTTCTGTGATATTTCGGTATAATCTGAACTTTTCGCAATACTCGAATTGCTTCTTGTATTAAACAGTCTAAGCTTCAATGGGTCTTTTTGCGTTGAATGTCTTAACAAAATGAAAAGTGATTTTTGAGATAAGACAGTTTTTTAAGCACCGTTTCAGATGAGATGAAAATTGATTACACCGAAAAGTCAGACTGATTTGAAAGTTACTCAGACTAATAAATGTGATTAATGAAATTTTATGAACTTTGTATAAGAGCTTTTGATTTAAATAAAGAGAATTTCGTTTGTAAACATAATGTAATTTAAGACTCGAAAGGTTGGAATTAAATTAGATTTTTGCAGCCTGATGTTGTAGATCCACATTCAAACAACTTTTCCGGCCAATGCTATTCTCGTCTACAAAACATTTAAGTATATTTAATTCCATTTTGCATAGAAATATTAAAAAAAAAGATAAAAGATTCAGATACTAAACGGAACCCTGAGGCACACTAGTATTTACTCGTATTTTATGAATTTTAGTATTAAAACTTTTGATATGGAATGTAGGACTTGCTAGATATTTCAACAGTCATAATATTTAGCGTACACAAATAGTATTACAAATAAATTCCATAGTCAAAAAACTCATTCGAAACTAGTTAGTCCGTGCTTGCGTTGCTTCGCTTAAATTTCGTATTCAATATTCTAAATTATGAAAATATTTAGTATGAATAAAATTGTGTTTAAATGTTTGTATATAATGGGTAATTTTCAGGTAGACTATAGTTACAGGGGGAGCGGTAGTACGTCAGACGCCAAAAAGGGCTTGGAGGAATTTTGGTCAATAAGCAAGATAAAAACGAGTCCGACAGAAGCTTTCTATTTTAAAACATATAGATCCAGAAATAATTAGGTCAAATCAGGATTTTAACTATTTTCGGTTGGTTTCAAAATTTAATAGCTTTACAAATGAGCCAGAAAAAGTCGTAGAGCAATACAAACACCTAGAGCTTCAAGCGTTTGACAAAAACTATGGCAACATTTTTGATATTAAAAATATAGAAGAGTTTTGGTACAAGGTTGGTACTTTAAAAAATAGTTTAGGTGATAACCTATACTTTGACCTTTACGAATTTGTTTGTAAAATTTTAACGTTACCACAGCTATTTTGAATCAGTTACCACACAGCAGCGCTTGCGCTGAGCGAGTTTTTTCAAAGCTTACGCTTATGAAAAATAAATTAACAAACCGTTTACAAAGGGAAACCTGCGAAAATATGTTAGCTTCCACAAATCTCATTGACTGTGATATAAGTGAGTGGGTTCCTGAAAACAACCTAATTAAAAAGCATAGAGAAATTTTATTAAAAAAATGAAACATTAATGTGATTTACATATCTTTTTAGGTATTTATTTTAACTTTAAACCTATACATACATATTAATTTATGTAAAATGAAGTCTTTAAATTAGTTTCTTGTTATTGTTATTTTTTAATGTATACCTATCTAAGTGTTTAAATAAAGAAATTCAAAAAAATATCTAAATTCTTTTTCCTATAGTAAAAAAAAAATAATATTTAAGTATGCGACTTTTTCTTTCAAATGCAACTTTTTATTCAAAAATGCGACTTTTTCAAAGAATTCGAATTTGCGACGTTTTTTTGTAAAAGCGACTTTTTTCTGCGACTTTTTGAAAAATCCCAGGGGTAGCCCTGATCCTGGGCTGAGTCTACTCCTGTAACTCAATACCAACAGCTTTGCAGTACCTATATGAAGTAACCTGTTATTTATTTTAAGTTAAACTTGATTTTGTAAGACCTATTTAGATCTATTTACATATACATAAACATAATAAAGATTTATTATTAGAAAAACCGGTAGAGGTTCAGAGTTCTTTCCATCTTAGCCCGTGTTTTATTTGCTTTTACCGAGAATACGCTGAACACCTACAAGTCTACCTCAGTCTGTGTAAAAAAGCATCACACTAAACTTTTTTTTGGGTGACAATTTTGAAGTCAGTAATATTTTAGTAGTATCCCGAGGCGTATGCTCGTGTTGGTTCTTTTAAACCGTCTGGAAAAGTTTCCTAGCCGTTATCAACTGACTATAAAACAGATTTGTTCGGTGCCGTGAAATAAGGCCAAGTGAAATAAGGCCAACTTTCAAAAATTGGCCTTATTGCACTTCTATAAAGTGAAATAAGACCAATTTTCAGTAGTTGGTCTTATTTCACTTTGACAAAGTGAAATAAGGCCGAATGATTGAGAAATAAGACCAAATTGGTCTTATTTCACTTTTTGAAAGCGTAGTAAGAGCAACTGAATGTGGTGCCGTGACATTAGGCCAAGTGACATAAGACCAAATTTGATAATTTTAAGAGTTGGCCTTAAGTCACTTTTGCCAAGTGACATTAGGTAAATTTGGCCCTACGAGTATGTCACTTTTAACTGTTGTATCTGTGCAGAAATAAGTTTTTGAAAAAAATTACAAAAAAAAAGTACCTATATACGTTTAAGTGTAAATTTATATTTTTAAGTATTATTTATTCATATAATACATAATTGTTTATGGGGGACCGACGTTCTGGGTTTTCTTGGGCAATAGTACCTTGGGTGGCCCGCTTCGCGGGTTTTCAGGATTTTAACTCCCTTTTCGGGGCTTACACCCGCTCACCCAACTCCGTTGCTCCGCTTAGGGTATGTTCAGTCGCCAGGCAGGCGCCTGTGGCAACAGTTTTTCTTGGCCAACAGTACATAAATGTTAGTTGTTTACTCCAATTAATGTAAAATATAAAACTGTTGCTACAGGCGCCGGCCTGGCGACTGAACATACCCTAAGCGGAACAACGGAGTTGCGTGAGCGGGTGTGAGCCTCGAAAAGGGAGTTAAAATCCTGAAAACCCGCGAAGCGGGCCACCCAAGGTACTGTTGCCCAAGAAAACCAAGAACGTCGGCCCCCGATAAACAATTATGTATTATTCGAATCTAACGGCAAAAACTACTTTTTTTATTTTTAACGAAACATTTTATGCTTGGTTTTAAGTCACAAACAGATTTGGCCTTATGTCACTTTGTAAAAGCGACATAAGGCTAGGTCCTAAAATTTACAAAAGCGACATAGGGCCAAATTTTTTTATGAAATAAATATAAAAATGCAGTTCGGCCTTATTTCGCTTTGTCAAAGTGCAATAAAACCAGTTGTTGAAAGTGAAATAAGACCAATTTGGCCTTACTTCACTTTGTAAAAGTGCAATAAGACCAACTGCTGAAAATTGGCCTAATTTCACTTTATAAAAGTGCAATAAGGCCAATTTTTGAAAGTTGAACTTATTTCACTTAGTCTTATTTCACGGCACCGATTTGTTCACGGGTACTGCCTCTTGTATCGAAAAAATGTGATTAATCTTCAAAGAGTCTTCTTTTCTAAGGCGTTCGAGTTTGGCTAGCACCCATCTATTCCTGCTAACAATTCGCACATAGTAATAGCTGAGAGTGGTAAGTCATTGTAAGTTTAAACAATTTTATGCTTAGTCCGTAGGGTTAGGTTAAAAAGCACTTCTTCATGAAAAATAGGGATGGTCGTCTCTTCGCAAAGAGGAAGAACCCAAAAAATAATATGCCCCACTGGATCGTACGAACTTGATCTTATCCTTAACCCTGCAGTCGTCGCGCGGATTGCTATTGTAATCCACTAATGCAAAATTGAGAATTTCCAAAAAACTAGTGGTGGAGATTTGTTGTCTCTTTTAGTACTTACTTACGCGCGTGCGCTCAGTGAATCGCGAGTCGCGATCGTGTGTGGTTGTGTCACGAGAGCTTTGTGAAGATGAGTGGATTACTATTTTAATCCGAGCGACGACTGGTGTAGGTAGTTTTGTCAAGCTGTTTTTGTACCGCATGAAAAAAATCGTTTGTCCTGACCATTCCTGATACATACATATGTTTATCATGCTTAGAAAAGAAACCAATAATTAGTTTAGAGATTTTAAGTTTACTTAAGAATCGACTTGAATTTGAAAGTAAAGTTCTTTTTTTATCCAAGAAAGCTGACATTTTTATTTTTTAATTAATTTTTTTTTTCTTTTTTTTTTTGTATTAAGAAATAATTTATAATTTATATCATATATTATATTTTTTACTTTAAATAACATGTAATTGCATTATCCAGCAAAATAAATTTGAAAAAATTAAAGCATAATCTAATTTTAAAATGGATTACATATGTATGTAATCCGCGCGACGACTGATGTAACTTTTTGGTGCGCGACGACTGCAGGGTTAAGATGTTTAGAATTTTAAAAATCGATGGTAATTGGATAAAATATTAAGAAACAAATTTGGACGGTAATTTAAAATTTTTATTATATGTAAATAGAACTTAAAATCTCTCAAAAAAGAATATTGAGCCGTTTTTGAGATATAAAATTTTCAAAAAAAAAAATGAATTTAAAATAAATATTTTTGTTTAAGTTTTGAAATGCAATGCTCCTTAAAAATGTTTGAAGCTTCAGTATACAAAATTTCATTCAAATCCGTCATGCCGGAAATCGTTCTTTGGTAGGTCCAATCGTAATATCTTAATTCAATTTATTTTATTTAAGTATACATCGTAGAAATTAAGGAAGAGAAAAAATTGTAGGTGCCATTTCGTGAAAAGTAGGATTATACTTATGTATAACGGGTACCGTTATTTTCAGATAATATAAAAATATTTGTATACGACTTGTAGATAGCATTAAAAAAATGCCAATTTTCTTAATATGTAGATACATATAACCTTTTTAACATTGAAATTTAAAAAAAAAAAAAAAAAAACAAAAAAAAATATTAATTTAAATACGCCATACTGTTCGAATTTTTAAGGAGCTTTAGCATAAAATTCAATCAAATTGACTTGTTCCGTTTTTGAGAAAATCGAAAACAACACAACATTGTTTTATGGGGTGTGCTATTAATAACCATTTCTTGTAAAAATTTTTAGTTTTAAGAACAGGGATGGAAAATTCGGTACAATTGTACCGAATTCGATACAATTGAGTTTGTACAAGTAAGTAAGTTACAAAAGTACAATTTGTCTCAATTCAGTACAATTACAAAATTTCCATATTTTATGTATTTCACAAAAAAAAAAGCACATGGAAGGAAATTGAAAGTTGAATACATCATCCTGGCCTTAATGCATTCATTTTCATACCAGAACAATAACTCTCAGCTGTAAACCTTTATAACTCTTGATTACAATTTTCACTTGTAGATAGAGCCTTGCTTTTCTGTCTCTTCATCGATCAGCTTTCGTTCAGACATCACTTCGTTTTGTAAACACTAAAGCCTAGTACGCAGATCGGGAAAAATTTTGTCTCCCATACAATTTTTTTCCTGGGAAAAATTTTATCTTGGATTTTTTTCCGAGGTACGCAGCTCGCGCAAAATTGATACTTTAGTGTTTTGCCGTGCTTTAATATGTCAAAAAGTCTCCACTAAATTTTGATAAAAGCATTATTTAACGGGACAAATTTTGACAGCCACCGTATTCTTAAAGTAATTTCTGTCAATACTGGTTTTATGTAAAAGCTGCTGATGCTTCTCTTGAAAGCATCAAATAGGTATGACCGACTTTTGTAAGACAACCCGTTCCATGAATACACTCAAAAAAACACTTATACGAATATTTATTGCTTGATAGATACTTGACAATATTTTTTATTTCTCTAAATTCAAACTTTTGCGCGACATTTGGAAACATTTTGTAGAGATAAAATTTGTGTTTGCTCGATCTGCGTACTAGGCTTAAACTGTAAAGTTGTGGATGTGATTGCCGTTTTTCATTTGTGCATTTTTAAGATATTTAATTTGTGAATTTTAGTTTTATATATCAATTTTTTTGTAACGGGTGATTTTTTAAGAGCTTGAGAACTTTTTTTAAAAAAAAAACGCATAAAATTTGCAAAATCTCATCGATTCTTTATTTGAAACGTTAGATTGGTCCATGACATTTACTTTTTGAAGATAATTTCATTTAAATGTTGACCGCGGCTGCGTCTTAGGTGGTCCATTCGGAAAGTCCAATTTTGGGTAACTTTTTCGAGCATTTCGGCCGGAATAGCCCGAATTTCTTCGGAAATGTTGTCTTCCAAAGCTGGAATAGTTGCTGGCTTATTTGTGTAGACTTTAGACTTGACGTAGCCCCACAAAAAATAGTCTAAAGGCGTCAAATCGCATGATCTTGGTGGCCAACTTACCGGTCCATTCCTTGAGATGAATTGTTCTCCGAAGTTTTCCCTCAAAATGGCCATAGAATCGCGAGCTGTGTGGCATGTAGCGCCATCTTGTTGAAACCACATGTCAACCAAGTTCAGTTCTTCCATTTTTGGCAACAAAAAGTTTGTTAGCATTGAACGATAGCGATCGCCATTCACCGTAACGTTGCGTCCAACAGCATCTTTGAAAAAATACGGTCCAATGATTCCACCAGCGTACAAACCACACCAAACAGTGCATTTTTCGGGATGCATGGGCAGTTCTTGAACGGCTTCTGGTTGCTCTTCACTCCAAATGCGGCAATTTTGCTTATTTACGTAGCCATTCAACCAGAAATGAGCCTCATCGCTGAACAAAATTTGTCGATAAAAAAGCGGATTTTCTGCCAACTTTTCTAGGGCCCATTCACTGAAAATTCGACGTTGTGGCAGATCGTTCGGCTTCAGTTCTTGCACGAGCTGTATTTTATACGGTTTTACACCAAGATCTTTGCGTAAAATCTTCCATGTGGTCGAATAACACAAACCCAATTGCTGGACGAATCGACATTTCACGGTCTTCAGCAACACTCTCAGAAACAGACGCAATATTCTCTTCTGTACGCACTGTACGCATTCGTGTGGTTGGTTTAATGTCCAATAAAGTAAACTGAGTGCGAAACTTGGTCACAATCGCATTAATTGTTTGCTCACTTGGTCGATTATGTAGACCATAAATCGGACGTAAAGCGCGAAACACATTTCGAACCGAACACTGATTTTGGTAATAAAATTCAATGATTTGCAAGCGTTGCTCGTTAGTAAGTCTATTCATGATGAAATGTCAAAGCATACTGAGCATCTTTCTCTTTGACACCATGTCTGAAATCCCGCGTGATCTGTCAAATACTAATGCATGAAAATCCTAACCTCAAAAAAATCACCCGTTATAAGCTGGTGCTGCAAAAATTCACAAGTAAAAGATTTAGTTTCGTCATCACAATACAATACAATAGTTATGTATAATATGTACTTTTAAATTGAAGATATTTATCTATCTATTTTTTATAAAAAGACAAACTGATTATTTATTTCTGATTAGATTTTTTTTAATCAAATTGTACTTTGAAAAACTTTTATTTTAAATAGTTGAATTATTTATTTTTTTTTCATACCAAATTCGTTTTCGGTACAATTTACATCATTTCAGTACACCTTTATTCCTGATTTCAGTACAATTGAAAAATTTCATTTTCCATCCCTGTTTAAGAATTAAAATTTTTTTAAATTTTTGAAAAATTCTGTTGAACAGTTTCTGAAAAAAAAAATATTTTCTAAGATTTGGAAAAAAATTGAATGACAAGATTGATATTTATGCAAACAAAATTCAAATCAAATCGAAGCTTGTAACTTGCTGTGGCAAAGAGCTTAGGGTTGTACACAGCACAACATTAGAATCTGCTGCCTGGTCACAGTGGTGTCTCAGGAAATGAAAGCGCTGACGAGCTGGCAAGAATAGGATCAACAATCTTAAACAGGTAATCAAGAGTAAAAATCTAGCCTTAGCAAACAAGAGGTGGACGTCTCTCGATTCCTGTCTTACACCTAGAAAATTATGGCCTAGTTTCAGTAAACAAAAGACCGATGTTATCATCCAACTGAATAAAAAGTCTCTTCCTCTTCTCGTGAGCATCATCACAGTTCACAGGTCAAAACCAACTCGGTTACCACAAGAAAAAGAATCTCAGTATGGACGACTTACGCAGAGGATGCGGTGACGAGGAGATACATGTGGACACTCCTCACTACCTGTGTCACTGCCCTGCGCTATATCATCTATGAAACAGACATCTAGAGAGACACCAACTGAAATGAAAGATCTACCGTCACTATTGGGGGTGGAGTTGCACTCTATTGCAAAGCTTCTCTTTCTTGTAGAGTCCTAAAAAATCAGAAGATAGTGGTATAGATTTTCTGTTTGTGGAGATAACCGACGGGAATACTAAGTGCCTCTTAGGTGTTAGTTACAACCCAAATAAAAAATTTTCTGCTCAACCCTTGTTCACAGCGCTTCATGAATTTTCTGTGTCATATGAACATATCATTATCTTCTTCAGCGACTTGGAGGAGCTCTCTCACATTCCAAGCAAAACATTTATTAAAATTCGTTACCAAATGGCTTGAGAATTCCTGAACTCTAAAAAACCGCCTTCAACTACAGTACGATAGTGTAGTACGAACGAAAGCGACTTAACGACGTGTTCATTGTAGGAGCAGCACCAACGGAGAATGGGCACTCGCCTATACACCTGCGATTGCCACTCCTACGTTGAACACGAGTGTGGGTTGATGGGCCACCTCTGCCTTAGATTTGAGAAAATCTTCTTTGGAATGGAAACAGCCTCTTCGACTTAACTAACGACTAACGACCAAACAAATGAACATATACACCAAACACTGACTTTTCAAACTCATCTACAAGACGTTGCAAGGAGCCACATGTTCCTACGGGCCTGGTAGGGGGGATGATTGCTCAAGTGGAAGTAAAGGAAAGGAATTGCCATACTATATCCTAATACGAGTAGATCTAATTTACTGCCATTTTTTTTATATTCCGAATGTTTAAAAAATATGTGTTTCGGGTAGGTATACTTACAGCTCAAAATTTATTTAAAGAACAATCAATAACAAAAATTATCACCCAAGGAGGTCGAACATTATACCAAAACTCATAAAGTTTCCAATTTATTTTTACTTGTAGTTCAATGGGAGCCATTATCCATAGTAGTCCCATATAAATGTACAACATTCAAAAAATGCTCCTTCATTGTTTTCGAAGTAAATACTTCGATATGTGATACCAATCTGAGTTATCAATATGACTAGGACGATATCTACTTCCATACGCGTATTAAAAAGTGTTACAAAAAAAAATACAAAATAATATTTAATTGCGAAAATAAACATATGTTCCATTTGTTTGAGGTGTGATTTTCAGTGTCATAATTGGTGCTCATTTCTATTTAAACAAATTTTAACTTTTAATTGGATTTTTTATTGAATTGTTAATTTAATAAATATATACAGACATTTTTTTAAAGTAGCTATGCAAACACTCAATTGATAAAATCAAACTAATTTTATTTGTACACTGTGGCGTATGAGTGATTTTTGTCCTCGTTAAGAGGAAAACTCTTCTGAATAAATAAAACACAAAATTAGGTCACACGTAATTACTTTTATGGTTCAGAGCGTTAAGGTGGTTAAGCATTTAAGATTTAAGGTATTGGTTAAATGATATCAAACAAGGTTAAGAAAAAATTGGGAAAAACGTAAGAAGTACAGCACAATACACACAAAATGATTAAACTCAATTCAACATAATCTCATATTAGCTACGCCGAACCGCCCCTGGTTGGTAAAAAAGTTTAATAATTGGAATAACTTTATGAAATGTTTTTTCCGGTATAAGACCAAAGGTAAAGATTTGAGCCGTTAAGAAGTGATCAGGTATAATCCAACTTCAGCTCTAAGTCGTAGAAAAACCTGTAGCACCCATATAGGAGAATTAAAATTCATCACGTTCCAAACTGAGACAAGAAATTAATTCTTCAAAAAATCTAAACGTTAAAATTTTGAATCTGTCTATTGAAAGATAATTTGGTTGAAACGTATTTTTTTTAAAGGATGTTACTTTGACCTTTTTGCAGTTCTATAGTAGTTAAAGTTAAAGTATTAAACCTCGTAAGTGGTTTTTGAATATTTTGCAGAAATCAAAAAAAAAAAAAAAAACATTAACACAAAAATAAAATAGATTAATTTAAAAAATTAATGGTTTTCCAACAGACGTGTGTAGATTTTGGCAGCGTGTAGCGGCCATATTGTTTTGGTGACATATGTCAAATGTGTTGTTTATTCAGTTACTGATGAAGTTACATGATTGAACAGAACGTCCATATGAAATACAAAAAAAACATGATTCGCAGACTTCAGTTTGACGAAATTTGCGTCGGGTCTTGAGCATACACCAGTACATGATCCAACTGACCCAGGAGCTCAAAGTTCATGACCATAGACAACACCATTTTTTCACTGACTGGGCTTGCTTCGGAGCGTTTGAAAGAGGACCAACACTTTGACTAAAATATCATCTTAAGCGATACGAGCCGCATTTTTGGATGAATGGTTGTGTTAACAAGCAATATTGCCGTATATTAGACGACACCAACCCACACGAAGCTCACCAGGTGAAAATGCATCCTCAAAAACCTGCCGTTTGGTGTGAATTTTGGACTGGCCCGTACTAAGTCAATGGCAAGCACTACAGAACGATGATAACCAATTTCTTATGGCCCAAATTGAACCGTATGGACCTACACGACATGTGTTTCCAGAAGGATGGCGGCGATTGACATTCCGGATAAACGGTTTGAGGGTAAGGTTATCTCTCGAAGAGGTGAAAGCAATTGACCACCAAGGTGCCAAGGGCCATTGCTCAAATTCAGCCCTTTATACTCGGAAAGGTCATTGAAATCTGAACCAGTCGGATCCGTGCCATTGTAAAAAACCGAGACAAGCATTTAAGGGATGTCATATTGCATGCATAATAGAAACGAATCTCTGTATTTAACGGTATGTCAAAAATAAGACCAGAGGATGAACTGACGAGGGTGTCTAGGGAAACGGGTGTGAGGGATGAATTGATTTAGGAGAGGAATGCAACTGGCTAAATCGAGTAACCATTGATTGTGAAAGAAGCCATAAAACATTCCGACGGTGTTCAAGAGATTAAACTGATTCCATGATAGTTGTAGTTTCGCTCAGTCTTAACCATCTGTTCTGGATTCTATCTGGTAAATGAAGAGAAGCACGTCCTGTGCAAAAATGCGAGTTATACTAGAGTTAAGGACGTATAAACACATAATACATTGTAGCCGAGTCAGTGGGGTGAAAATTGTATAACACCAATAGAAAAATCCCAAGTATTGAGCAGCGTTTTTGGAGGTCTCGAAAATGTGGTAATTCCCAAGAAAATCGTCGTTGACACACATACCAACTAGTGACAACTTTTTGGCTTCTTCGATGCAAGTGCCATTCAAGAACAACGGCAGAAGGGGGTACATTCTGCTCCAACGATAATAAACGGCATTAAGTTTTCAAGCATTAAACTCTACACAATTTTGTATATCACATTTAGCACTGCTGTAAAGATTGGAGCTTAATAAGCTTATTATACGGTACTGTTACAATTTTAACTCCGAAGGAGATAGACAGGAATATTTGAGAACGAGTATGAATAGTATGAGGTTAGAATCGTCGTAAAAACAATGAAGTATATAAGAAGTTTCTCACAAGAGATTAATTATAAAATAAGAAAGAGAGTCGGAGACAAAACGGAGCCCTGCGGAATACCAACAATTATTTTCTGAAGATCAGGCTTGAAACTGACCAATACAACATGTATTCAACTATCTAAATGTAATTTCTAATCCAAAGAATAAAGGTTTCATTTTCGATAAAATAGGCTGGTGCCAAAGTCTATCAAGTACCTTAGAAATATCAAGCGCAAAAATCTTACTTTCTCCAAATCATTGTAAAGATCTTTTCCACTGTTTGGTGAGATATGCCATCAGATCAACAAGGGGACGATTACTGCGAAAGCTGTATTGGTGGTAATTCAGAAGCTTTCGATCTTCGAGATAATTCTTGAGTTGATATTTGATCAGTGATTCCATGACCTTGAAAAGGGACGGCAGTGCAGTTGGTCGATAGGAGCAGGGGGAGGTTGGATCACCTTTTTTTAGAAACAGGCTTAACATAATATGTTGTTATCCATCTTCTTGGAAAGATTCTAGAACAGTTTGAGCAACAGAACAGCTTACGCAATGGTTTTGCAAGCTATGAAAAACATGGAGAATGGAGAGCTTACCATCGGGACCAGCGGATTTGTTTATGTCAAGATCTTGAACGGCGCTTACGGAAATATAATTGTTCAATTGAATGATTTACGTTCTCAAGTACAGAAGTGTTGCTGTTGTTGATAACATAGAGCTAGTTTCGAGAACGTTTGCTCTATCTGAAGAGCTAGTCATCGGATGTTGGTCTTAGATGAGCCTTGAAACAGAAGATGATAATTATTTTTGACGTTCTTGACAAATTACTGGAAATTCCTTCTGTCGGATTTTTGTCTTTACTCCTGGTCACTTTGACTTAGGTTAGGTTAAGGTAAGGTTAAAGTGGCTGTCATTAAAGCTTCTAACACACTTAGACTAGTAGAGGTCCATTGTGATACCACGATCTAATAGGGAACAAAAAAGTTTCCTATTAGTTAAAATCATTTGGAGCTTCTGATGAAGCGAAGGAAACTACGTTTATGAGATCGCTTGGTTCATTATAGAAATATTCCCCTAGATGAAGTTTGCGTCTGTAAGAGAGAGCAGGGCATGTACAGAGAAAGTGTGATATTGTTTCCTTTTCCTCCTCGTCCAAGCAACTGCTGTAGAAATCGTTTAATAGTACACCGAGTCGTGCGGCATGTCTACCTATAAGACAGTTTCCAGCTATGACACCTATTACGGAGCTGATCTGAGATCTGCTGAGGGCAAATAAGCGATTTGACCGTTTCGAACCTAGTTTAGGCAAGATTCGTTTGGTCGCCAAACAAGTGTTGGTGTTTAGCCATCTTGTATTTGATTATTCCAGAGCAATTCGCTTCAGTATAAGTTTACTAGTAGCTATAGGCTACGGGCAAGATAGGCATTTCCGTTCCAATTCTGGCGAGTTCGTCGGCTTTACAATTCCCCGGAATGTCCCTATCTCCCGGCACCCAGAAAAGGTGAATGGCCATCTCCATCAGAGACGATCGGCAGTCTTGGGCTGTAATGGAGTTTGAAAAAACTGATGCGAGGACTATCTGAGAAGATGCGGATATCCGAAACAGATATTACGTTTTCTTTAAGCCATGACAATAATTCCCTTATCGCCAGAATTTCCGCTTGGAATACGCTACAATGGTTTGGTAGGCGGAAGGAGAGACTTAAGGTTTAGTATACTCCACCACCCACTCCGTTTTCGGTTTTTGATCCATCAGTATAAAAATGTACTGATTCGTTTTCCATCAAAGCCCCTTTTTCCCAAGCTGACCTTGATGGAATGGTTACTTCAAAGTTTTTATCGAAAACCAGCAAGGGAGTAATGTAGTCGAAGACTTGGGAATGTTTCGAATAAATTAAGAATGATGGTGTAGCCAATAGAGTTATCGGTCCATTGAGAGATGGCTTTAAGACGTACGGCTGTGCTCGTGGCAATTTGTTTGCTGTAAATACCGAGGGGTGTGAGGTTGAGGAATATGTATGAGTATGAGGAGGGCTCCGCTAATGCACACATACGCTGAACGTTGCACTTCGCTTAGTTTATCGTAATTTGTCGCTTTATCTAAGGCTGTCCACCATAAGTGAGTATCGGCCTTATGACCGCAGTATATAGCCATTGAGTGATTTGTGGAGACAAACCCCATTTGTTCTCTATGGCTCTCTTACAAGAAAAGGGAGCTATTGTGGCTTTTTTTTACTCTTTCCTATATTATAGGTTTCCAACTTAATTTTTTATCGAGAATAAGACCCAAGTATCGGGGTTTTCAACAAGAGCGCTTCAAAAGTTTTTTTAAATAAAACAAAAACGGTTTTGGATATCAATGAAATTCTTTATTCCTGTGAAAGTATGTTCGATGCCATTATGTATGGAACTCAATTTCTTTTACATGGCCACCACGAGCACGCTTGTGTCCAGACTTGAACCCAATTTTCGACGGTTTTCAAAATTTTCGCAAAATTCGCCACAACGACGTCACAGAGATGCCCAACGCTTGAGAACGAGGTGTGAGAGACACATTTGGGCTTTCTGCAACTGAAGTGCTTTCTGGGCACTTCTTTGTCTCACTGGTACGGGAACATTTTGTACTGTGCCTGTATATTCAAATTTTTCCACTAGACGCTCAATTGTTGATCTGCTAGGACGATTATGACGACCATAAATTGGACGTAGAGCTCTTAACGTTGAGGCCACTGACTCCGAATTTCGGTAGTAAATTTTAATAATTTCGACTCGTTGTTGGCTCGTATATCTTTCCATCATGAAATGGCAAACCTTACTGAAGAGAAATGTCAAAAGAGCGGCAAGAAATATGGCGTCGTTTGCTGTCCCTGTCGCTCTACTTTTGTAGCGTCCCTGTTGAAAAACCCTTTATTTAGCTTCATCTGAGAAAGTAATTGGAACACCTTTGATCGATTGAGGGTCTAGTTGACGAATTTTGTATTTCCTTGTGAAGAAGACTAGTTCAGTCTTGTGGGGGTTTGAGTAGCTTGTTGAGAGCGGTTTGCAACAGTTCTGTTAGAATTTTAAATTAACTTATTTAATAGTTCATCGTTTTTTTTTTTTAAATTCCCACACATTAATTTTTTGACAAAAGTATAGTAAATTATTAACTTTATCTCTCATCTCGTCAAACAATTATTCTCCAGATATGTAGAGTTACTCATAATATACCGATTCCTAAAAGTTTGTTTTAAAAAAATACAAGTTGAAATCTGATTGTTGAAATCCTGTCAAAAATTATATTACTTGGCAGCTCTATTTTCGCAATCATGACAACTAAATTAATTTCCGTCACTTAAGTCAAATTTCTATTGAAACATCATAAAACGTCGCTTTATAAGTGACTGTATCAACAAATCTGCCACTCAATTTTGATCGATCTTTTTTTTTTTAAATCCAAACAAAATAATCCAAAATATGTAACTTTGTAATCGCACTGATTTTTCAAAAGAAATATCCTTTCCAAGTTGTAACTGAGCTAAAATATAAAGCCCTGGCCGGCCCTAGCCCCATGCAGAACATATAAGTTCGATAAGCCATCATCGTATCAGAGCCGGCCAATCGCTCATTCTCTCTTCAAATATATATTATTTAGCAACGGTAAATTGAATGTCGTTACCGATGCCATCTGTCATGATAGTGTGTACCATGTTGTGATGTGCTTTTAAGGACTGCTTGCCAACATGGTGTATTCGTTTTGTTTTTGTATGTTTTGTAGCCACCATACCATAACCGAAACAATTTGCCATACCTAGAGTCCCGTTCTTCACATAAGCCAGCCTCAATTCCGCTTTAGTCCTTATAAAAGTGAGGCACTTACTCAAAAAAAAAATCAAAACGCTTTTGGGCAAAAAAAAGCTCTTTTATCATCTGTCATTCCGTTATGGTCCACTTAAATTTATTCGAACATGTTGTCAACCGTCATCCCGCTCCCTGTAGACAACGGTCGCTTTATAAAATGCCGGACTCAATACCAAGCCAAAAACGGATAGCCATTACTCACGCTTCTCCACATGTAAAAGTATCTAAAAGAAAACACATTTCAGGCGGCCTTAAATTTTTTTTAAATAGGAAAGGGCTAGAGGAAATTAAAACGATGGAGGCACCCTATTTGGAACGTATCGCCATTATAGAGAAGGGGTGTGGGAGTTAAAAGCGTTCGTTTAGCTGGCCCACGGAAAACAAAAATAATTCTGTTTCCCATCCGATATGAATGAGAGAAGTAGGTTCAGAAAAGAATAATAGGACGTGATTTCTGTTCCAAAGTCTATACTTCCGTTAGGAGAATCCTTGTAGGACACAAGGTACCTACCAACAACGGAAGTCCTAACTCATTATCTAAGATTAATTGATACACAAAATAGTCTTTAAGCTGAGATTCCCCCGCACCTAGGTACTCACGAGAGATGAACAAAAAAAAAGAGCGTGTAGATTGAAGAGAGGGGAAAAAAAGAGTAATGTCTATTGAGGGGACGTGACGATGAGACGATGACGACTTTGAACCGTGCGAGTCTGCTGGACGTGAAGTTAAAAATGAAGGAACTGTTATCCTTTCCGTGGTTAACTTTTTGCCATTTCAACTTTTTGCGTCAGGAAGAGAGATGAGCGGACGGACGTTCGAATCAGAAGTACCTACTATACTAGAGTAGAGCCCTTTTTTATGACAGCCTTTTTAAAAACCCCAGTTGCTGCTTTCTAATTTCTTTTTCTGTGGCCCTTTTTGCTCCTCGTCTGTGGTATAATCCGTTCAGCATGAAAAAGGACTTTTTTTTTCCTTTTCGAATATTTTTTGCCATCTCTTACTCTACCATAGTTGGACGACGACGACGAAAGAAAATGAAAATATGATATAGAACACAAAAAAAAAACTCTCAGAGCTGTTTCACACTTAGTTTGTTTTGTGCTCTCAATTCTTTTTTTTTTCCTGCTTTGTCCTTTTTTTGCTCGACGCGCATTTGTTTTTATACAACAAAAGCTTTAATGAAGCTTTTATTTCAGATTGATTAAGAGCACAATAGTGGGCGGAGGACCGCCTGTGTCTGGTGTGGTGGAGGTGGAGATGTGGCTTATGAACGCAAGCGGATGAGTTTTTTCGATAGACTCGCTGATAAGAAGAAGCAAAGCAAAAACAAAAAATATCCTTTTCGAGTAGTAATATTTGTGTATGTGTGTGTGTTCATGGGAGGGAAGGGGGTGGGCTGTTGGTGTATTTGACAATGTTTTCGTTTTCATTTCATTGAAGTGCCACTTCTCGTGGCTATGCTATGATTTTGTTCTTTTTCCTCGTATATATTTCTAGAGCACAAAGGTCGACTTTGATGGGTTGGTCCTTTTTTTGTTTTTATTCGATCATATAAATTTATGTGTCGATTTTGAGGGCTTATGGATGTTTTTGTGCGTGTCTACTCTGTACACTTAAGCCATTGTCCTAGAAGCAATGTCAAAGTTCGAATTAAGCTATTATCAAAATTTTAAGAGGGTCAAATTGGGCTTAAATAGTGTCATTATTTCTCGGGAATGAAGCTTGCGGATACGGAAATTTTTAAAATCATCACTATAGACATAATCCTTTTGTTGGCTTTAAAATAAAATATTTATCAATGTTTGCACACGGAAATATATGAAAGGAATAAAATTGAAAGTGACATCTGTTTGAAGGTAAACATTAATGTAGGTATGTAAAATTTATAATAATATTTTTTTTTTCACGCTTGTATTTATTGTTATAGTGTAATTTGCAAAGGTAAACCTCGTTTATAAGGAATTTTGTAGGTTTGTATTTACATGAATATAATGTATGTGTGCATGTTCAATATTTTGCAAATGGTGAGATTGATTATTGTAATAATTAAGAAATAAATTGCAATTATAGATTTGACTTTATGTGGATTTACGATTTAATTTGAAAATGCCATTGTGTTTAATGTTGTTGAATTCCCTAGATGAATTAATTTTTTTTTATTAATAATAGGTGTAAATTTATGATGTAAAGTTAAACATTTTTTTTTTCATGAAATTTAAAGGAAAATTGTTTTATGAAAGTTAAATGCGGTCAATGGTTATGAAACTGATGAAATGCTATTACTGGAAATGTGATTTTTTATAGGAACAGATAGGTAGGTAAATGAATGAGCTACAAAGTGGGGGATATTAAATAAGCAAAGAACATGTTGTGAGTTAGGGTGGGTCGTAATAAATAAAATAAACTTTTGTTTGTCGTTTGTATTTCTCTTTCTAGCAGACAATGTGAATCAATACTCAATAATCACCTTACACTAGAACACAGTTACTTTCAGTGGCGGATCCGGAGGGAGCGCCGAAAACCAATTTACTAAATTCCACGTGCGTCGGTCACACATAAGAACTCAGCTTTTTGCATACCAAAACATAGCGAATTTTGTGTCATGATGGACACTTGTACAAACTTCAACTCATCCAGGAGCTCGGAGTTAACGACTATATAGACAATGACGTTTGTTGGCTAATTGGGCTCTCGAGTTTATCAATTTCGGTCGAAAAATCATACTCAGTGATTAGGGCCATTTATGAAAGGGTTCGTCAACTACAAACGAAATTTTCGAATTTGGAATGATCCTAATCCACCAGTGGCGTAGCGTGGGTGGGGTGGAGAGGGCGGCAGCCCGGGGCGAAAGCCAGGGGCGAAAGCCAGGGGCGGCAAAATGTCGCCGTGAAGCGGGTAGAGTAGAGATCATATGTTTCATGACAGAACGTTTGACAAGTCAACGAACAACAAATTTGCCACCCTGCCTGTGATTCTTCGTTGACGCTCTCGGCTGATTTCCGTGAATTCGTAAACGGTGAGTAAGGCCGTAAGGGTGCATTTCGTTATTGTCGCGCGACTCGCGAAACTAAACCGGAACATTCTAAAACTCTCACGAAACTGAAAGGCAGCGTTCCGAAACATATGAGTGCGAGACCGCTGGTGGTGGCGCTGCGAACGGGCAGACTTTTGACCACGTATATATAGGTATAAAGTATGTACAGTAGGTAAGCAAGGTAACCGCCAGCGGTCTCGCATATCATATGTTTGGCAACGCTTCCTTCCTTCGACAGTACACCAGACATCTCCCACAAAGACCAAATGAACCGGGTTCTGCGATACGTACATATCGAAGGAGAAAATGTAAAATCTTTCATCGACTTCTTCGAACCAAAAGGAACAATGCAGATCTCAGCAACGATATAATCGCGAAGATAACATCAGAAGGACTGGACATACAGAACTTGTGAGGACAGGCTTATGACAACGCTGCCACAATGTCAGGGATTAAAGCACTTAATCCGAAAGCTACATTCGTTGCATGCACAAACCACTCACTCAACTTGACTGGGGTACACGCTGCTTCTGAATCAGTGAATTCCGTGACGTTTTTTGGAACTCTGAAAAAGCTATTTGCCTGGGGTACACGCTGCTTCTGAATCAGTGAATTCCGTGACGTTTTTTGGAACTCTGGAAAAGCTATTTGTCTTCTTTTCTGCATCACCTGCTCGGTGTAGGCATGAAGCTGTCAAGACGCTTAAAAATAAGTTTGAGGAAGTTCTTCAGGTACTGGAAGAATTGACGGATTCATCTCAAACTTCCAAAACAATATCGGGAGCCAGTCTTCTTCTGACAGCCATGCAGTCATTCAACTTTCTCACTTTTCTTGGCTTTTGAGCTGCAGTAGATTACGCACAGATTTACCTGCAGCAACGAGGACTGAGTGTGGATAAGTGTGTTTAGAAACTCTGCGCTTTGAAAGATTTCCTAGTGTAGAGCAGAGACTGTTTCGTCCAAGCCGCAATCGACTTTGCTAAGACTCTCTGCGAAAAACTCGGAATCGAACTCAAAACGAGAAGAATTCACAGGAAAAAACGCATGCATTTTTTTTTTTTTTTTTTTTTTTTAATAATCTACCCGCGCTCAAGGGATTATGATTACCCTTTAAATGTTTGAACACAGCGCGGGCGTGAAGTTACGGAAGAGAAAGAAGGATAGGAAAGATGTGTGGGACGATGTTCTGAGACTGAAGGTTGTTGTGTCAGATATTTTATCTCCAGGGATGGCGGCTGAACTAAAGCGGAGAATGCCGTGTCTTATTTCTATGTCGCTTATAATTCACATTATTTTATTCGTGTTCATCCTTGTTGGGCATACTAGTCTAACTCAATTACATGTTGTTAGTGTTATGCCTGAACAACATGTAATGAGTAAACCAGCAATCCATTGATGACAATTTTTAGGTGGTTTTTAATGGACTTAAAACGACATAGACGACGGCAGGGATCGAACCTGTGATCATGAGGTTCACAGGCGAGCACACATCCATCGCGCCACGGCCACCGGCATGGCGATGAATGCGCAGATGCAGCTTTGTCTCACGAGCAGGAACTCCGTCGAGAGGTGTTTGCATCACTTGACAAGATCATTCAAGAAATGACGACTCGATTCGTACGAGTGTGATCTTTCCCATGTATTAGAAGACATCGACAAGGACGACTTTCAGATGGAACGGAAGCATCTCCAGCAGTTTGTCGCCAGTTCTGAATCAGAAGAAGATATAAGGGGCAAGGGACCACTGGAGCTCCTCCAGTTCATTCAAAAACTGAATCTGGCAATTTTTAGTTCCAAATATAGTCATCTTGATTCGTATATATTTGACTTTGGTAATCAGTGTCGATAGTTGTGAGAGAAGTTTTTCGAAGTTGTAGCTAATCAAAAATTATCTCAGATCCACTATGAGCTCCACTAGACTATCAAACTTGGCTATATTGTCGATCGAACAAGAATTGGGTGCAAATATTGATTTTGACAAAGCTATTTCTGACTTCGCTGCTCGTAAGGCCCGTAGAATCCTTTTTTGAAACCGCTGATCCTATTTTACCTTCAATAAAAGATACCTCATTGCCTGTGAAATAATGTCTCGAAATTTAATTTTAATTAAGTATTGAATGGGGGTAGCAAAATGGGTCTCCCGCCCTGGGCGCCGAGATGGCACGCTACGCCACTGTAATCCACACGAGATCCACTAAATTATAATGCATTCAGGAAAGTCACTGTTTTGTATGGATTTTGGGCATCATCGGTCCATAATTATTTGAGACGGAACTATATAATATCGATACCAACGGCGACCGACGCCACATAGGAGTATTTGCATCGGAAAGCTGGCCATAATTCAATTTTCTAAAAAGTTAAATCAAGAAGAAATAGTTTGTTGACAGGATTACAAGTCAGAGATTTTTTAATAACCCTGAAAATGCTACTGAAGTCAAGTCAAGGGTTGACTTTATCTTGGATTTTCAAATTAAAATCATTTTAGAGACAGTTTCAGGTGGTTACAAAATTGATTCTGCAATGGATACAGCCAGACTTTATGCCGAGTTATACCCATGGCATCCTATGACTCCAACCATGAATAAAATCCTTAATGTACGAGTCTATAATTATAGATGATACCTTACTCCAATTGGTCGGCTATCGGAAGAAGCAGCAGAAGCCAGGAACAAGCACTTTAGGTGAGCACTTTTCAGTTAAATAAAATAAAATGCATTCATTAATCTAGCGATTGGTTTTTACACAAAACAAGAAGTCGGTCGGTTTTTTCAAAAAAAAATGTGCCTTAATTAATAGAAATCAATTAAAACTCTTTAATGAACACATGCAAGTAACAACAATTAGTATTGGCATAAAAAAGAAAGAGATTAAGATAACAGCTTTATATTGCCCAAAATCAAGGCGCTCTCAACTGAAGAAGAATATGCAGAACACCTCAATTCGCTAGAGCATTCCTTCCTTGTTGGTGACGACTTCAAAACTAAACACACCCACTATATATATATATATAGGCTCATAACTACAGAAGGGAAAGGACTTTTCGAAAAAGGCCGCAAATACAACTTCGAATTCTAGTCTGCTGGTTTGCCAACATAAAACTACCAGACTTTATTGACTTTTTCGTAGCTAAATGATTAAAACGAATCGAAGGTGATTTCGATTTGTTGAGAGAGTGAGATAGAAATTATAGAAAAAAGTAATTCTAAACTATTGAATAGGAGAACAAACTGAAACTCATTCAGAGATAAGCTTGATAGTTTTACAAACTTGAGATCCCCTATGGAAACAATTGAACACCTTGATCATGCTGATGTGCAGCATTCCACAGAAGAAAGTACTCCAATTATTTCAATATGCAGGGAAACGAAACCAAAATATCCTGTCGAAATAAAGGAGCTAATATAGGAAAAAAGAAGAGCTCGAAAAAGATAGCAAACTACGAGATTTCCTATCGCCTGGAAATGACCAAAAATTCTTACTGCAAAATTCTTGGTACATTGCAGTATTTTTTGACTTGATTTTTGATCATGTAAAAATTTGGTCCGTCAAATATGGGCATTGCAGGCTTGTTTGAACCTTTGCCGGTTTTTCTCAGTTCGGTTGGCTCTAAAACACCGGAACCCTATTCGGGATAAAATTTCTCAGTACCAAAAGAATCATATTAGTTATCATACCTATCTGCGCTGGAGTCTACGTCACTACCGAGGAAGCATAGTGACCAGTTAAAGATCCTGAAAAAATTATTTCAACCGTTTCAGTTGGCTTTCTCGTACTGCCATATGGTTCTCTTAAGAGCTCTTTCTCTAATTGGATTTGTTTGACATGAGAAATTTGCAGATATAACATTATGGTGAGATGTGCCTAGAGGAGCCAATACACTTAATGTGTGGAATGCAGAAAGCTTTATCTCAGTCTCAAATCTAAAGCTTTCTGCATACCACTCAATGTGTATTTATCAGAGTCAGAGGTAAGAAACAAGTCAAGAGTATTTTCTGCTCGGGCATTAAAGTCCGATATTCGAGTGGGCTCGTTGACCAGCTTAGTAAAAAAAATCTCAACACACATTCCTTCGGGTGTTGTCTGTCCCGAATTGAGAAGCCAAGAAAAATTGTGAACATTGAAATCGCCCGTAATAACGATTTCAGTGTGAGGATACAGGAAAACTGAATCAGGCGTCAGATAAGGCTGCACGTTGAGGCCAAGCTTGTTTCCGTTGTTCATTGAAGATCTAGTAAGCTATTTGCAGGTCACGTAACAAATGCACTTCTTTTCGCAGACGATATCGTTCTCTTGGGATGGACTCTCCTGTTTCATTGCAGTCAATGATCAACCGGCTATTTCAATACTGTCGAATTTGGAATTTAGTTGTAAAATCTGAAACGCGTCGCTCAAAAATAAAATAAATGTTGCGATATTAAAAAAAGAACTAAATAAATCTAAATTATATACACAAAAAAAAATTTATTTTACTTGTTTTAAATTATTATTATATTTATTATTAAATACTTAACACACAACATAGAGATTACAACACTAAATAATACATGGATATGTTGGAAACTGGGTTATCACCTCTCTTCAATCAAATATCCCATATATGGGGTGCTAAGATCCCAGAGCCTGAAGAATGTGGGGACTTCACCCATAGTTTAAGGGTTATTGGATTTATCTTAACAATTTAAAAATCAAAACTAAATACGACTTAACACAAAGGGTGGTATGCATAAAAGACAGTAAATGCTTTTACTGAAGATTTTCTAAGTAAATACTAATTTTGCTATGCATAAAAATAGAGTAAATACTAAAAAATAAGTATTTACTTTAAATCAAAGTATAAACTTTTTTTGGATGAATTTTTGTAGTACATACTTTTTTCGAATGCATAAAAACTAGTACATACTTTTTTTCTACAGTAAATACTGCAAATTTTTCAATTTGCTATGGACCAACTTGAAAATTCTATAGCATCTACTTTTGCTTGCTTTTGGTATTTTTTTAAGGTGCGATACTAAAAGACTTTAGTCACAGATTAAGTTTAAGCGTGAAAGGTCGTAAAAAATTGAAATTTGTAAAAGAAAAATGTATATTCTAAGAACAATGGCAGATTATTGTACGTGTTAACTCCACAAAAGTGTATAAAAATTAGAGCTGTAGTGAATCGTATGTATTCGTTACTGAGTAACGGGTATTCAATGAAATACCAAGTAACGAAACGTTACTCACAAATAAGAGTCGTTACTCGCACGATGTCGTTACTTATCTAATAACGCACGCAGGTACCACATACGAGATACCACATACGGAATGCGAAAAGTATACACACAAATCGGAGTCGTTACTCGTACGATGTCGTTACTCGCACGATGTCGTTACTCGCACGACGTCGTTATTTTTGTTTTGGTACAAATTCAGTATCCACTGGTACGACATACGAAATATGCGTAAAGCATACACACAAAAATCGATTTTTCATTAAAAAAATTTAGATTTTGTAGATGTTTTTTAATCCATCGAGATCTCAGCCATCCTCCAATGGAATTTGACAGTTTATGCCTTGGTTGATTGGTAATATACTATATTTTGACCTACATAGAGTATTTCTTTCTAGATGCTTTTCAAAAGCCCTAAAATCGCAATTTTCCGGGACAAAAAAATCCAGAAAATTAAGATTTTTCAGAAGTTTTTCAATCAATTGACATTTGAGATTTTTTGTACGTCTTTTACAAAATAGACATGAAGCTTTATTTCCAAATGTCTGACATAATAAAAATCTCTGAGAAAAAAAGATGCATTCCAGTACATCCCAGTATTAACCTTTCCGAAGCAATCATCGCAATGTCAACTTTGATTAAAATCAAATTAACATTTTTGGGCAAGGAGTAATGTTTTAATTAAAAGAATCTTCTTATTTGACTCAAATAAAACCAACCAACATTGCGTATGATATACGTATTTCGTTACAGTAACGATACTCATATTTGGCTAATACTATAACGTGATACATACGAATTGTATTGGAATACCTAAAGTAAAGATAGTAACGAGTAACGATATTTTTGTAACGGGTACTCACACCTAAAGTAACGTATGCATACGGGTATTCATTTTGTCGTTACTTTTACAGCTCTAATAAAAATCGATGATCGGGAACTGATTCAAATTTCAAACAACTGTATCGCTTTGATCGAGAAAGTGTAGAGTGGTCAAGTGAATATTTCATTGGTCAGTTTAATGATTAATGTGATTCATTATAATTATAATAACTATTATTTGTATTATTTTATTAATTTCAAAGGTTTTCACACTGAAACCAGGGGAGGTGCTAGTACCCATCTCGTACGTTGGAGATCCTGGATTTCAAACTAGTGTTGGTGAAGATATAGGCGTGCACCATAGTACCGTCTCTCGAACAATCAACTGTGTTGCAAAACTCATAAAAGATAAGGCATCAAATTGGATACAATTTTCATCGAACTATGAGGAACAACTAAGAGCGAAACACGAATGGAGTGGCACATATCGTTACCCAACATGCATTGGGGCCTTAGACTGTACTCATGTAGAAATTTTGAAACCCCATTCCCATCCTGAAGAATACATAATTCGAAAAGGTTATGCTTTATTCAAGCAACGTGGAATGCGGTGGAATATTTTATAAGCGTTGATTGAGTGGCCAGGGTCAGTGCATGATTCCAGAATTTGGAGCAATAGCGCCGTGGAATCAAATGCGAAATTCCACAGACGTTGTTTTGCTCAGAGATGAGGTCTATGGAATTACACCGTGGCTTAACTCCTTTCAAAAATCCAATTATGAATCAGGAAAAAGCATTTAATAAACTCCACTCTAAGAAGAGAGTCTCAATAGAAATATGTTTTGGGCAGTTAAAAAGAAGATTTCCGATTCTTCAAAACTGCGTACGGCTAAATTTGATAAATGTTCCAAATTTAATTGTAGCCTGCTAGTCCAATCAAATTAGTATTTTATATCTACAAAAAATACTGCGTCGAATTTTTTTTTGTTTCTTAAAGAGTACCTATTGGAGAGTGTAAATCCAAAAAGTTCGAACAAAAAACGCCCTTGCGTTGTCCGCCATTTTGAAAAAGGCTTTGGAAAGCTTGAACTCGATTTTCTCGGCTTCTATCATATATAGAGCTGTATTTTTTTTTTAGGTTTGTACGTTAAAACATCTTCTTTTACTTTTGTTGAGAAAAAAATTTGAAACCTCTTTCCAAAAAAAGTTATCGACGAAAAACTGTCGAGATTTTGAAGTAAAAAATGGTTTTTAACGTTTATCTCGCCTCATGTTCATCTGATCAAAAAAATAGTTAAATTGTTTTTTATAGATCACTTTATTTCCTACATTTTGGTATCTTTAAATTTTATGTGCGACAAAAACTGTAGGAAATACAACCTGTCAAAATGGCCAATATCCTGCGAAAATTAAAAAAAAAAGAAATTTACTCACGTTTGAAAATTTTCAAATTTGATTATGTTCATTATGAAATTTAAAGAAACAGTTCAAACTCTTTTCCACAACACTACCGAGGTAGAGTTACGGCGCATTTTTTTTAATATGGGGTCTCCAGGAGGTATAATGAAGATCCAACGATGTTGATAGCAACGTTTTGGGAGCCGACGGAGAAAAAGTTTTTATTGCGTTGTTCAATGGGAAGGAAAATGGGTCACTGGATTCTTTGCGATATAGCGACTTTGTTAAAACGTCAAAAAAAACTAAGTTTAATTTAATTTACTGGAAGATGAAGACGCATGTGAAGACTTTTCCTCACCTGAAAACATTGAAGAAACTACCATTGACGATCCCAGCACAAACAAAGTTAATATGGAGGGCTCACAGCTGTACCGAACCAAGTCATTTTAAAGATTTCCGCAAAATTGACCTCTATTTAGAGCTGTAATGAACTACATAGTTCATTTAGAGCTACATAGTTCTGAACTATAGTTCATTACAGCTCTAAATAGAGGTCAATTTTGCGGAAATTTTGACGTTGGTTTTGGATTTTTTTAAAATGACTTGGTTCGGTACAGCTGTTAGCCCTCCATATGATCACGCCTAGCCCCCAAAAAAAAAGGAGATAAGAACGACATGAAAAAACTATGCCACATTGAGCTATCGATAGGCTGAAATAGAAACGAAAACGATTGAATCGTGGATTATACCTCCTGGGGACATCACATTCAAAAAAATGCGCCGTAACTCTACCTCGGTGGTAGTGTGGAAAAGAGTTTGAACTGTTTTTTTTAAATTTCATAATGAACATAATCAAATTTGAAAATTTTCAAACGTGAGTAATTTTTTTTTTTTTAATTTTCGCAGGATATTGGCCATTTTGACAGGTTATATTTCCTACAGTTTTTGTCGCACATAAAATTTAAAGATACCAAAATGTAGGAAATAAAGTGATCTATAAAAAACAATTTAACTATTTTTTTGATCAGATGAACATGAGGCGAGATAAACGTTAAAAACCATTTTTTACTTCAAAATCTCGACAGTTTTTCGTCGATAACTTTTTTTTGGAAAGAGGTTTCAAATTTTTTTCTCAACAAAAGTTAAAGAAGATGTTTTAAGGTACAAACCTAAAAAAAAATACAGCTCTATATATGATAGGAGCCGAGAAAATCGAGTTCAAGCTTTCCAAAGCCTTTTTCAAAATGCCGGACAACGCAAGGGCGTTTTTTGTTCGAACTTTTTGGATTTACACTCTCCAATAGGTACTCTTTAAGAAACAAACAAAAAATTTGACGCAATATTTTTTGTAGATATTTCGAATTAATTAATTTAATTTGACTGGACTATGCCTTGTCTTGCATAACATTGTAAAATATTTAAAGGACGACAAAGATTTTCAACCATTTGAAGAAACAGAAAATAATACACGTATTCGTGAAAGCAAACATTAATCGAACAGCTCTCTTGAAACTCGAAGATTAGTCCCAATGAAAAAAATCGAATTTGCTGAAAAGATATTAAACTAAAAATAAATTATCAAAAATAACTTTTTTTCAACGCTTACATAAATTCGAAAAATGTTTATTTTTTTACAAATCAAAGGTTGATCCAATATCTGTTATGATGTTGGTGGAGCTATGGGAAGAATAAGTTCTTATTGGTTCTTCATCGTTGCTATGTTTTCTGTTTTCGATTTCATCTTGCTGCATACATATCAGTTTTAATTGGTCCAGCAGAACTAACGTTTCTTCTTCAGACGTATCTTATTCCGCCCGTCTTTGGTTGGCATTATCATCTGCTCCAACAGATAAGCCACCTTTATAAAACGAATATTAATTACGCTGGTCGCACACTGGCGACTGTGATCGAAATCAAATAGTTTAATCTAGAGTTGAAAGAGAACCGTGCACTGGCAACTCTTTACTCACGCTCACACTCCTTTCTCTCTTGCGCTTATAGAAAACAGCTCAACTGTTGCGAAGGCAATCGTTTAGTTTGTGTCAAAACACAAACTTTTTAGTTGCTCGAATCGAGTTGCTCTAAGTGCGCGGTGTCCCATATAAGCCCATATGTTTCATTTTAGCAAGCAAACAGTTGCGAAACTAAAAATTGTATGTGCGCGCCTGGCCTTAAAAGCCATGTATAATTTTGATTTTAAAACTTACCAGGAATACAATAATTTATTGTTGGATTTTCATCGGCATTAAGTTGAGAATATCAAGGAAAACCTTCTTCCAATGTTTCAGTTTAATGGGCTTATTTCCCGTTTTCTTCTAATCTTTTTTGATGTTAAACAACAGTCTTGAAGTTATTAATTTTTGTTTTGCCCTTTAGGTGCCATTACTTTGCTTTCCACATGAAGAAACGAATTAAGAATGACTTAAAACCTCAAGGTCATGAATGTTTACAATAAAAACGAAGTATTTACTATGTTTTTGGATGAATTTTAAGTATTTACTTGAATGAATTCAGTAATTACTTATAGTATTTGCATTCAATTAAAACCTTTTTTTATGCATACGAAACAAAGTAAATACTGAAAATCGGAGCTTCTACTTAAATTTTAGTATTTACTTAAACTTTTTACTTTAAATAAGTACTGCAATTTTATGCATACCACCCAAAGACTGATATTTTTAAGGCATTTTTTTCAGTCCCACTTTTAATATATTTTGAATATCAAAAAAAAAAACCTCTTTTTTTATTATTTTAACCCACCCTAATGCAAATATACGAGAAAAATCATAACACGACACTCACACACAATATTTGTTGAAGAATACGCTAAAATAATATTTTGTTTGAATATGAGTATAATACTGATATAAAATTGACACCAGAAAAAAAGAAGATATTTACAGATAACAAATAACCAAACAGTATCAATCAATTTTTAAAATCATTGATTGAATAAAAAATTTGTATGTTTATTGTGGAATTTGTTTTCAATCAACTCAATCAAATTTTTAACTTATTAAAATTTATTTTTAAATTTTAAAGTTGCAAAGATTTAGGTGTGCTTTAATTATTCTGTTTTTTTTTTTTTTTTTTTTTTTTTGTTGTTGAAAAAACCTTAAATTAAATTAACACACCCAACAATTTTCCGCCTTGCAATTTTAGAATTTAAACAAGAACATACGTATTTATTTTTTGTTCATTTCATCAGTAGCCAATCAATTGCACAAATACAGTACAAAACGCGTATATGAAACTATTTCTTTTACTATTTAATAAATACTATGTAAAAAGGCAAATTACAAATGTT
Organism: Philhelius festivus; assembly: GCA_963931855.1. NCBI lineage: Eukaryota > Metazoa > Arthropoda > Insecta > Diptera > Syrphidae > Philhelius > Philhelius festivus. The sequence continues at coordinate 212,165,651 of OZ007554.1, read as the reverse complement.
TCTTTTCTATAAAAAGATAATACTAATCATTTATTAGTTAGTAAGTTAGTTCTTCCAGTTTTGAGATATTTCAAACCAAGAAGATGGAGCTGGAGAATCTGGACAAAGCTTCTTTGCTTTCTTAACGTTAAGTTTCAAGTAGTTTATCATAAACCAGTAAGATAAATTATCAAGGTCCAATTGAAGTTTAAAGCAGTCATAAATGGAAGTCGAAAATAATTTGAGATCATCAGCGTATAGGGGATATTGACTGAATTTTATATTTTAATAATCACACCGATACGAATTATAAATAAAAGTGGACCTAAATGACAACCCGGAGGAACTCCTGAGGTAAATCGAATAGATCTCAAGGTTTGATTGTGCATTTTGAATTTCTTAACCAGGTTTTACTTAAATCTACTTGACACTCATTTTCAATATAGCTAATATAGAAGGCGTGATAGTTGACTATATGAAATAAACCCATGTTGTGCACCAACCCCAAATTTCTTTAATATCCCCTTAGAATTTTGTTGATGTGTAAACATCTTTGCCGGCGGCAGGGTAACTCAAAAACGTGATTAAAACTTATACGTTCTGTGTAGCCCGTTAAAGTTACACGTTCCGTGTAGCAACTTACCTTACGGAAGATTGCATTTAAGACCCTGTTTACATTGGGAATATTGCGTGCTTACTACATCGTGCTTACATTGAAAACTTTGAGTACTGAAATCTTGATTTTAGTACTTTCCATTGCTAGCTAGAACTAAATATATTCACTCCCCCAACATTTCTTCACCTCTCGGGCAATATGTCAAAAAGACAAAAGACAAGATAACTGATGTAACATTTCATTGCGGGTTCATTCAATGTCTTAAATAAATCCACTTCACGTTAGTAATGGACTGTTACATTTTATGTTATGCTCCCAAAAAATGCATTTTCAGAGTTGACATTTAAAAATCCGAAAAATGTTGTTCAGGGCAATCAGTTGACATCGGCAACGAAATATTCTCGATATGTCAAAATTTAGTTTCTCTCTTATCTGTCAAACCATATAATTATTTTAAATATTCTATAATTATACAATATATAGAGCTTTCTTAATCTGTCAAGCCATGAACTGGATGTTGACTACAACTTCAATGGATTCAAAAATTTAGTTTTTCCACTTAAATTTACTTTAACAATTTCCATTACAAGGTGGGAATGATGTCAGTCGGAATATAAATCTCTGACAGAGGAGTAACATAAAGTACAGAAACCTAAACAAAAAGTCAGAGAATTTAGCTCAATGTGAACACCGTCTACAGCAGAAAAAAGACATCAAGTGCCTGATTACACGAGTTTTTTTTTTTGTTGTCTTTTTGACATATTTGATGTGAGGTGAAGAAATGTTGCGGAATGAAGATACGCTTCTATACTAGTCACCTGAACTGTCAAAAAAACGAAAGACGAACAAACGAAAAAAAGAATCGTAATCAGGATCCAAAAGTCAAACTGAAGTATCATATTTTCGTGCACCATAAGGGGCGGTCACATTCTCGAATATTTTACAAGAACAGCATGATTGGCTTGATTTTAATAATGTGAACCCTCCATTTAGTGGCTAGTCCAAGTGATGTTTGACACCATGTTTGACGAATATGAGAGCTCCTGTTTTACATCCATCAAATATTCATCATGCCGTGCTTGTCAAACAAATTTGAGAATATGAACGCCGCTATTAATGCTAGGAGCAAATAATTGTAGTATGACTGCTTTTAAAAGATGCAATATCACTCTGCAACATTTAAGCATATTTGCGACAGACGGATGTGGTGGCGGGGTTAAACGCAATTACTGAGGTTGAGAAAAATGCGGAGTTATCGTTATTTCTACTCTCTGGCTTGCTTTATTTCTCGAGTATGTTTCATTTTCTATTTGGCGTTTGCTCAGTGAAATTCGCTTAACTGAGAGAGTAAGGAATGCGAAGAGACAACTCCTAAGCATCGCTGTGTTTAAAAACATCCATGCAATCGAAAGGAAGACAAAAAAGAAACAGAGATTATCTCTTTTTGGATATAAGTGTTTTAAAATGTAATATTGTCTAACAACAACATCCCTGTTTAAACATAAGTCTTACAAACTTTACGTTACGTAGCGCATCTCTATAAAAAAAATTTCATTAAAATCCGTAATGTCGATAATGAGAAATTCTAAATTTGAAAAAATGGTTATATGGTAGGTACAGTCAGCAATATTTTAATTATGAAGCCACGATGCAACTAATTCGGTTCGCTTGCGAATCTTTAATGCCCAAAACAAGAAACGCCAATAGAAAGAGAGATCCAGTATACTGGTGGACCGAGGAGATAGCTGAGCTTCGCCATAGATGTCTACAAGTCCGGCGCATAGTACCCAAGCGAAGAAGACGACACAATGAGCCAATAGAAGACGCCCTCGTGGAGTGCAGAACCAAAAGATCCGAGCTCAAGAGGGCCATTAATTTGAGCAAGAAAAAGAAATGGGAGGATCTCCGCCGTGAAGTCAACAACGATCCCCGGGGACTAGTCTACAAGATCGTAAAGCGAAAACTCGGAGCTCAGAAGGCCCCCCCTGTGCTGAATGAAGAGAAGATGGAACGCATTGTGGATACACTCTTCCCAACTCATCCTGTCAGGCTACCCGACACCACACTGGCACAACGACAGGAATTTCCAGCTTTTAGTGAAGAAGAGTTGAGTATAGCTACACAGTCGCTGGAAAACAAAAAAGCTCCCCGCCCTGACCGAATCCCTACTGAAGTGACAGCCCGAACATGTCCCCACTTACTACTCAACATGTTCAACAGCTACCTTTAGGAAGGCATCCCCAAGAGCTGGAAAAAACAACGCTTGGTGCTGATCAGCAAAGGCAAAGGAGACGCGGATTCCCCATCGGCATACAGGCCTCTGTGCCTAATAGAGGCGGCACAAATGTCAGGTGATTTGTCAGAGGGGTAGTACGATTTCATGAGAAGCCGCTCAACGATTGGAACCATTAAAGAAGTAGTGAATGCCGTCGAAATCGCCCAACAGGGAAACCACTACTCTAAGAAGATCGTTTTGCTGGCAACCTTGGACGTACGGAATGCCTTCAACTCGGCTAGGTGAACCGACATACTAGACGCGCTCGAAAGGAGATTCCACATTCCAGTATATCTCCTAAGGATGATGGAGGACTATCTCAGGGATCGAGGGTTGATCTACGAAACCTCAGAAGGCCTCCGAAGAAAGGAAATAACATCAGGAGCAGCGCAGGGATTGATCTTAGGACCAGACCTCTGGAACATCTCCTATGATGACATTCTTCACATGGAGATGCCTGAAGACACCTTTCTGGTCGGGTACGCAGACGACATCGCAGCGGTGATCACGGCAAGACAGACCGAAAACGGGCAAGGAAAACTGAACCAGATCATGCCACGAGCAAACTCATGGATGAATGAGCATAGCCTCAGCCTGGCAACGGAGAAAGCTGAGAAAAAAGAGAATTTCCACTTAAATCAATTTCCAAATCGGGACCGAAGTGATAACAAGCAGCGCCGCAGTGAAGTATTTGGGACTGAGGCTGGACACGAAGCTAAACTTTTGGACATAAGGGCAGCAGGAAAAAGAGCGTCAAAAACAACAGCTTCACTGAGCTGATTAATGGCGAATGTAGGTGGACCAACGGCCAGTAAGCGCCGACTACTGATGTCGACGACGCATGCTATCCTTTTATACGGAAGAGAAATCTGGGCGGACGCACTTAAGCAACAGAAGTACCGCAAAATTATGGCGGCAGTACAAAGACGACGAGCTTTACGCTTAGGCAGCTCATACCGAACAGTGTAAGAACCAACCGTCCTTGTAGTCGCATCGATCTCTTAGCCGCAGAAAGGAAGTAGGTCCACGACAAAAATCCGGAAGTTGGATTGGAAGCGGCATCCGAAAGGGCCAAGCAACTTACAACTCAGAAGTGGTAAGAGCGGTGGAGCTCAGAAAGCAGAGGAAGATAGACAGCAAGGCTGATAAGGAATATGGCTCAGTGGAACGATCGGAAACACGGTGAGGTTAACTACTACGTCACCCAATTACTCACCGGACACGGTTATGTCAACGCCTTCCTCCACAAGATCGGAAAAACAAACAGTGCAGCCTGCCAGTACGGGAATTCACAAGAAGACGATACAAACCATACCTTCTTCCAGTGCAAACGATGGGAGTTCCTCCGTCAAGATTTGAAAAGAAGTACTGGCGCCATCAGCCCAGAGAACATAGTCCAGAAGATGCTACATAGCTATGAAAAGTCGCAAAACATCTGTAAATTCACAGAGGATATTCTCAGAAGAAAAAAAAGAGAACAAGAAAATGATCGGGAAACAGTTGAAACCGCTAGTTGATTCCGCTAGGGAAACATGACAACCCCTCTGAAGTAATGCAAAGAGCGGTCCCGGGGGAATAGGTCAGACGCCAATAAGGGTTTTAGAGGAGTTTTAGTCGGTATGTAGCGAGTCCGACACACGGGGATGGTCAATGGGTCAACGTCAAGACATCCTTACAAGCATCAAGCATTAAAGGTAAAAAAGCGAAGGTACAAAAAAAAAATCCCATTTATTTATTCGTTGGTCGTTGGTCGCTCTCATGTAAATAGTCCTTTAGGTTAACGTGGCTGTCAGCATGAGAGCCGACACACTAAGACCATGTATTGGTCCATTGAGATGAGGCAAGGTTAGGTTGACATAAGTCGTCATGTCTTAGAATTAAGACAAATTTAACGTTCAAGAAATAGAAGTTTATTTTATCTGTTTGATAGTTGATATTAAAGAGATAAGCCATACAAAATTAAGGAACAAAAATTCAACTAGGGCGAGACAATAAAACATTTAGATTCCTACAAAAATTTCAAAAAAAAAAGTAAGAATATTATTCATATCCTTAAACTGAATCACGACACGAACAGGCAGAAATTTACGTCTTAATTCATTTTCCCCGGCTACGGAAGGACTAAAAATCAGCGCAAACAAAATGTCCACGCCAACAAAATTTTTTACCCTTTCTGGAACACAGAATAAGTACAAAAGTATAAATCGCCGCCGTTTGGGAAAAGCAAAGCAGTGAGGGAGAGCGAAAGAGAAAGACAGAGGGCTAACTATAAAAGCCAATGAAACATCGAGAGTTTCATCCGGCAACCGGAACGGAAATACAGAAAATGTTGAAGACAATAGAAATAATTAAATTGTCCTTATTTTATTGCTCTTTTGGGACATTTTGTGAATAAGTTTTCATCAGTGAAGGTTTTTGATTTTATGATATAGAGCTATAGTGAGTTGTACAGTCAACATTGTGGCTGGTTGCTGGCTTGACTCTAGGCTATACCTACATATATACTCTAGTATACCACTAGTCGTGCAAAAAAAAATTTCCGCTTTATACTTTCACTTTGCAAAAATCCTAGGTTGGTTCCTGCAATTCCACCTCAAAGAACACTCAGTGGAGGACAACGACAAGAACCACGACAACACACAGCATTTTATTTATTTTAAGGAAGCGAATAAAATTGAAAGGAACGTGAAAAAGGAGGTGGAAATATCTTTCGGTCAGTGGCACATCTCCAAGCTATGTTAAATTCAATTACAATGGCGGAATCAAGGATTCGGAAGATCCTCCCTCGGCATTGGATAAAGGACGAAATGCATGGAAATGCTTGGTAAAAGGAGAACAATCATATTATAAATTTTTTGTATCAGAGTTCATTTCTATTTATTTGTTCCAGGGCCAGCAGAACCGCTCGTACCAAGGTGCAAATATATTTCGGTGAAACAAAGGCCATTATAAACAGATTTAGTTTTGTTGGAATAGAACCTACTTAAATTCAAAACCGACCTCTGACAAAATGCTGCTTAAGCTCTTTCCCTTTGGTAGCCAACACTTGTCCAAAATAAGCTAGAAATTGACATCTCGTTAGCAGAGTGTATCCCACTTCTGAAATGTTACCCATGGGACAACCAAAACTACAAGACTCGTCAACCAAACCACTGAGTCCTATCACCAGATTGATATACGAGAGTATGCGATACCTCAAACCATATTCCAATGTTATAACCGTAAACACCAACTCACTATGCATTTCATAGGAGCTAGGTACCCTTGTGTCGTCAAGAGGTACTTTCTGTTTGTAATGCTGAATGTATTCACTTGACAGATACTTCAGAACGGAGAAAAGAATCTGATCTACATGGTATGTATATATTTGCTGTGCTCACATGCATATGTATCTACTTCTACATATTTGACGAATTTCCCAGATAGATATCCTAGATACTGGGTAGAGGAAGCCAGTGGGGAACGATAACCCACAAACAAATGTCATGGGGAAATGTCGTTTTGGTGGTGTTACCAACGTTTACATTTATTCAATCAAATGTGTTACTTGTCAAATTGTGCATTAATATAATTAACATTATGTGTGTGGTTCTGGTTATGCTTGAGGATTGTATGATGAAATGAATTTCAGATGGATGGAATATGTTGCCATGGATGCCATTGTATGGGAGGAACACAATTATTTCAGAGAGAATCGTAGCTATGTATAAATCATCTATTTCAGCAGACTTCTAACTATGAAAAATAATTAATGTCATAAGACGCAAAATCACAAAAGGTCTGTAATGAGCTGTTTAAATTTCCAGCAAACTTCTTGAAAGCATACTGATCAATATCAGAGAATGGAGAATTTCCGTGCTCAGCGATTCAAGCTACGTTAGGTCAACCGAACATGTGAGTAAAGGAACACCACTGGGTGGTGTTCTGTCCCCTCTTCTGTTAAGTTGGAGAGATGATTTCTTACTATGTTATGTATTGGTGACAGAAAATAGTATACCTGTGATTAGTGAAATCACGGAAATCGCTTTGGAGACTAGTAGGGGCTTACCAGGCTAAAAGTTATATGACGCTTTTTGTTTACAAACTTAAATACCGCCCTTCAATCTACCTGGACTCAACGGACAAACTCTTTCCTTGTCTTCCAGTGAAAAATAATTATGAGTTCTCATTTCCTTCATTAAAATCGAAATTAAATATTGAAGAACGGGTTAAGAAGGCCTACGGAGCTTTCTAAGCCTGTGGTTAAAAGTGGGGCCTGCGATCGAAGATGATTTTGTGGAGATACATCCAATTGCAGCTGTTTAACTGTGTGGTAGCCTGCACTCAACAAAGCGCAAAACGTTAATTAAGTGAAGAAGGTTCAAAGAACAGCTAGTTTGGGTGCTACGGGGACTTAACGATCCGGCCCAACAAATGTCTTAATCGTTTTTTTTTATTTTTTATCACTCGACATCTTAAAGTTATTTTTCCATCAAGAAAGGACTGGAAGTATAATTAATGATTTGATGGTGCCGATTCGAGAATTTTCTCTGAGTCTTTCAATGTCCCTAAGTCTTTTCGGCTACCTGATTTGCCAGTGCCTTTTAAGCTGAATTAAGGCAATAAAAAAAGCATGCAAAATACTTAAACTAGATCTAAATCAAAACTGGAAAACGGCCATTTTTACAGACAGCCAGGTGGCTGTTAAGGCCATCGATTGGGATTTTGTATCCTCCATATTGGTCTAGCAATGCCGGGATTAACTTTCGAGAATAAAGAATAATTTCAATGTCATCTTGTTCGCGTTCTGGGTCAGAGTGAAACAGCGGGAAATGAAGGTGCTGACGAGCTATCCAGGTAATGATCAGCCCTTCATAGCTCTCTTGCGGAAAGAGTCAACATTCCTCTAGGTATTATGAAGGGCAAAATCTTCTTAATTTTTGTGTCCGAATCTAATCGTAGGTATAGCAGTTTAACCAACTATATTATATCTAGAAGTAAGTTTTTCAGGAGTGTACTGCCTCTTGCGAGAAATTGACAAATCTTCTAAGAGTATTCCTTGTCATGAAAAGTGCTGCTCATATGCAGGGGAGTTGCAACATGAAATGGACACTAGCCAATAGGAGAACATGCAGCGAGGCTGGGCATTCCTTACAATACTTATTGTCTTGATCTGACCATAATGAGAGCCCAGCTATTCAAGAACTTATTCCTCGATGACCTTAACGAACCATCTTTGAAGATCAAGACTTGATCACTTTTATTAACACGAAGAGGTGGCTCTGGGACGAATCTCGACGAATTCTGTAACGAATACTCTTCGATCTTAAGACTGTTATCTAGCTAGCTTCAGATGGAGTGGGGCTCATAAATTTCAAAGGCCTATGTATGCCATTATGTATAGAATATGACATCGCTCAAATGCCCCTCTCGGCTTCTTATGATGGCACCCATCGGAGTATTCTAATTTTCAGTGCCTCTTCCGCAGGAACTGTCTGAATTTGAGCTATAGTCTGCGTTATGTTCACTTAAGGTCGATTGTGGTGCATTCGCATAGATCTGCGACTTCAGGAAACCCCACAAAAAAAAAATCTAGCGGGATCAAATCGCATGCTGAGGGTTTCTGCTTACCTTACCTCAAAACGTTCATGCAGTATGTCAATCCTGGCACCCATTGTGTGGCACTAAGTACGAGTATCTTCTAGGTCCCTATGATTCAATTTGGGCCATACAAAATTAGTTATCATCGTTCTGTAGCGCTCGCCTTCCCGGTGACCAACTCACGAAATTCGTTTTCGGAAACATTTCAGAGACATCGCCGGCCCAAAATCTGCACCAAACAGTAACCTTTTGACGATGCATTGTCACTTGGTGAGGCTCGTGTGGCATGGTGTCGTGTTGGCAATTTTGCTTGTAACACAGCCATTCATCCAAAAATGCACCTAGTCGCTAAAGATGATTTTTCGGCCAAAATTTGGGTACTCTTCCAAACGCCCCAAAGCCCAGTCCGCAAACAACCGTTGTCTATGATCATAAACTTAGAGCTCCTGTGCCGATTGGATTTTGTATGGGTGCAGACCCGATTTTCGACTCAGAAATTTACCAATTTAAAGTCTGCGAAAGGTCGAATTCTTGTGCACGGTGAGGAATGCTGGCTGATTGATAACCGAACATGTCGTCTCAAATTTGGCTACCACACGTTAAAGAGTCGACTGGGAAGGGCCACCAGGGCACAGTTACAGGGGCGTAACTATTGCATTAACGAACACTCGTTTTGAAAATGAAGTTTTATCATTTGAACGTGCTGTTTAATCGGGCAACGTACCATGGTGATTTGGCATCAGTAAATGATTAAACCACAGATTTGACAGAAGTCACCAAAACAACATGGCCGTCACAGGCTGCCAAAATCTACCGTCGCCAGTTCAAAACCCCTCTATAAGGCAAATTATGCATTCGTATACAAATCAAACTCAAGATTTTGAACAGTCCTGACATTAGGATGATAGGGAAGGCGTGAAAAGTGGAAATCGCAAGACATTAATCGGAGCGTTTACAACAAATAACACATTTTGAATTTGGTTAGAATTTTTTGATTTTTTTTAATTCTTTTAAATTTTTCGTTACAATGAAGAATTGATTGCTATCATCAAGGCTACAAATGACGGATCCAAATGTCACGTCTTGCATAAAGGAAGCTTGTCAGACGAGTTTAAAATCCAAAGTGGTGTTAGACAAGGCAGTATACTGTCACAAATACTCGTACTGTTCCTGTTGGTGATAAGTGACGTACTGCACGCAGCTTTGCCAAATGGAAATGGAGGAATTCAGTGGATTCTGCAATCCCACATGAAACATCTGGACTACACGGAAGGCGTATGCTCATGGATCTCCATCAAATGACAACAAGCGTGGAGAGAGAAGCAGAAATTGGGGAGCTAAGGACCAACTCGACAACAACTAAAAGGATCAGCCTTGGAACTCTTTCATCAATCCAAGTAAATATTTCTGGACAACCCCGTTAGAGATAGTAGATGATTTACAATATCTTGGGGGTGGTTGAACTAAACTGGACGTAAACAGCCGAATCAGAAAAGCAGAGGTCACGTTCGGAATGCTATTCAAAATATGGAGAAACAACTCTAGCTTAAAGACCAAGCTACGACTGTTCCACTCCAATGTTGAATCCGTACTGCTTTATGGGTGCAGTACTTGGAAAGCCACAGACGTTCGTTAATAGATGTCTTTGGAACATCTTGAGGATTTTCTGGCCCAACCTTTTCTCCAATGCTGAACTTCATGCGAGAACAGGTCAGGAACCCATAGAATCAATTATACGAAAACGAAAATGGCAGTGGATTGGTTATACGCTTTGAAAGAGGTGCATTGTGGGTCAAGCGATGCAGTGGAATCCACTCATACAAGAAGGCAAATAAGTGGGTCGGCCTAGAAGTAATTGGCGAAGAACGGTCGAGCAGGAATCAGCACAACTGGGGAAGAGTTGGAGAGAGCTGAAATACATTTCCAGAAATCGCACACGATGGCGCGTAGGAGTAGTGGAGTCTCTATGTCCCGTAAGGAAAACATCCCGGACGTAATAGATCTGAGGACCTAAGTAGTAAGTAAGTAAAACAATGTTCTGAACACAATTTATAGCCTCAACACGCGCTGAATCAAAATCCACGACGAAAATATATATTTGAATAGTCTGCTCTTAGGAGCTTTTCTGTCCGCCGAGTGTGACTACCCACTAGCGATCAATTCAAAACGAGATATGAACAACATTTTTCCAAGAGATCTCGACTTTTTTCTCATCACCTTCTAACCCATTGGCCGCATTGCGGCTTACGGAATTAAAACTCTAGGTAATAATATTCAAATTGGATTTTTTGTGAAATTCGCATTTTTTCAGTCAAAAATTTCGAAAGCTCCGATCCGGAAATTGATAATGCTACGTATGCTAGAAAAAGCGAGTCTATCTATCTTTTTTTTTTTATTCGATTGTTGGTCATCGGTAATTGCCATCAACCCACGTTTCGAGCACTCAGAAAACCACGTTCTTAGTAAATCAACTTCCCTCACGAAGAAATTCACCAGACTTACATAAGTTAGTGCTTACATCGAACACTCGGTAATGTCTAGTCTCATTTTCAGTGTTAGAAAAAATGGGAGAAAAAAATTAGTGTCCTATAGGCTAAAGAGGTAATTAATTTTACTATGTTCAAGATATCTTTCCCAACAGACTGTCAAAATAATTTGCTTGAGTTAGGACAGGACCTTAGGACGTTTTACGTAAATGCATAGATTCAAAAAATATCTCAACGTATTTTATCAGGAAGTTGCCAATAGCTTTATTAATTCGGCAAAGGATGTGGGTCATGTGGAAAGGTTTTTTTTTTTTGGTTTTTTGATCCTTCGTCAATTTCTTGAAAATTTTCCTTTCTTTAACTCTTTTGCGTTGAATTTTTTTTTTTACTTTATTTTCGATAAAATTTCCTGAATTCTTATTATATGACCAGCTGCAAGAGAAAGTGACAAAAGAAAATCGAAATTCAAAAAAAAAAAGAAGAAAAACCCAAGGACGAGATTTTGACATACAAAGAAAAAGGAAGAAAAATCAAGAGAAGGACTTTTGGCCACACTTGATTGTGTGATTTATGCTTTGTTGGCTATTTACTTTTTTTTGCTCTTCTCTCAAGGGGATGGTCTACCTATGTATGTATGTAGTTTTTTTTTTTTTATAAAAAGGACTGTGTTGATTATCACCAAATCAAAGGAAGGAAAATTGTTGTCGTCTTTGAATTTTCAATAAAAAAAAAACATTTTTAACAAGATTGAAAAGGCAAGAGAAGATGACTTTATAGAAATATTCACAACCAATTTAGATTCAAAGTCATATCTATGGACGTATAAATGTGGCCAGATAATAGGTTATGGATATGATGTGTCAATTCTCTTTGAAGTCTGATGAGGAAAATCGTAGGAATTTTATTGTGAAAAGGGGAATATAGTACCGGAAGGCAATTTATTATTTTTTTAAATTTAAAATGTTTTTTTTTTTTTAATAAATATATTACTACCTACCAATCTTAGTCCTACTAAATAAATTCTTTGAAAATTGCTTCCTTCTAAGGATTTTAATTTGATTTAATTTCTTTTACGCCATGTGGCCCAAATGTAAAAAGCAATAAACTTTTGAAAGCTGGAGTGATGGTATCCTGTGGGATTTTTGACCATTCGCGATTAAATTAAAGTACAGACTTTCTCAGTCAATATTATCTATTTAGTCTTATTTTTCATTAAATAAAGGGTGGTCCAACCATAATGCACGATGTTAATTGTGAGTCACATCTTAACGTCAAGTTTATTGCCCAACTTAATTTGACATTTCTTTTTTTTTAGTGTTTGACAAATTCAACCATGGAGAGGTACACGATTGAGCAGCGCGTTAAGATCGTTTAAGCCTTTTACGAAAATGGGCGTGTTCAAATCAAAATGCATTTGGTGCACTTCGTGATTTTGTTTGGCCAGCAAAATCGATCTAATGTGTCCACAATCGGTAGAATTGTGCGCAAATTTCATCAAACCGGGTCTGTAGGAAATGTGAAAATACCTGTGCATGCTCGCCTAGCTCGGTCTGCGGAAAACATTGCTGTTGTTCGCGATAGTGTGGCAGAAGAGCCATCAACATCGACTCGTCGTCGTGCCCAACAATTGAACATCTCACGAACATCACTGATGCGAATTTTGAATAAAGATTTGAATTAACACGCTTACAAGGTTCAATTAACTCAAGAGCTGAAGCTTTCGCCAGTACGCCGAACGGTTGGTTGAACAGACAGAAGTGAATGGTGACTTTACAAAGAAAATCATCTTCAGCGACGCGGCACACTTTCACCTCAGTGGGTTCGTTAACAAGCAGAATTGCCGCATTTGGGGAAATGAGAATCCAAGAGTGATTGTTGAAAAGCCGATGCATCCACAAAGAGTGACTGTTTGGTGCGGTTTATGAGCGTGCAGGCCGTACTTCTTCGAAAATGAGGTGGGCCAAGCAGTTACCGTGAATGGTGCTTGCTATCGCGGGATGATAACGAACTTCTTGTGTCCAGAAATTAAGGATATGGACCTGGACGATATGTGCTTCCAACAGGATGGTGCCTCTTGCCACACAGCCAACGAAACAATGGCTCTTTTGCGCGAGAAATACAATGGCCGTTATATCGCACGTCGTGGCTATGTTAATTGGCCGCCACGATCATGTGATTTGACACCGTTGGACTTCTTTCTTTGGGGTTATTTGAAAAAAAGTGTACGTCGATAAGCCAGCAATAATTCAAGAGCTAAAGGATGAGATAATTCCGCACCTTAACGACATTGCACCTCAATTATGTTTCAGAGTCATTGAAAATGTAGACCATCGGTATCGAAGTATTCAAATGTTTCTGTTATAGTTCTCTCACCTATCATTTTTAAATGTCGTTTTTGGATTTTGTGGTCTGTGATGCACATACCGAGAATTGAGCCTTTCGGTTTCCTCAATGCAAGTGCCGCTCATGGATAGCGGAATGGGGGGTGGGCTGCGCTTTAACGACAGGAGACATCATTGAGTTTTTGAAGCATTGAATTCTACGCAGTTTATGGTGCCCCAATTGACAATGCTTTCGAGAAGAGAATTTAATGAGCTCATCATACGGTGCCGTTTTAAAACCACATCCGAAGGATGATTCTGGAAATGAGTATAAGAAGCTGAGAGTACTGTCTTCAGCAAAACAATTTAATGGATTGGAAGTTCCAGACAGGAGATTATTGATGAATATGAGAAAGGTAGTAGGAGAGCAAACGGAGCCCTGTGGCACACCAGCATTTTTGTATGAATAACATATTTAGAATACATCTAATACAACTTGTTTTGAGCGGTTCGAAGGTAGTTTCTAATCCAACGAAGAAGAGATTGATTAATACCAAAAGCATTTATCCAAAAACGATATAAAGACTAGTCCACTGTTGGTGAGAAATACCATCAGATCGCTGGTGGAACTATCGGTACGACATCCATAGTGCCGGCCATTGAAAACCTTTCATTTTTCAAGATATTTCTTGAACTGATAATTTATCAGCATTTCCATGAGCTTGCAAAAAAGGGACGTTAGGAAGAGGGGTAAGAAGATTCGCCTTTTTTAGGGACAGGCTGGCAAATGCAATAGTTTTGCCAGTGTAAAAGAACACCTCCTCAGAGCGATACACATACATACATGCCAGATGTAAAAAAGTCAACTTGGACTCATTGTTGATTAAATCTTTGTCTATCTTTTCGTCTTCCGAATCACTGAAGCGTGTTTCAGGCAGAGCTTCTAGCAATAAAAGAAGTCCTCTCTTGGCTCAAAGAAAACGTTATATCGACTACTGATATATGTACGTATTTTCTCAGACAGCCAAGCTGCCATAAAGTCACAGAACTCTGTCTCCATTAACTCACTAACAGCCCAAAGTTGTCGATCATCTCTGGTGGAGATGTCAAAACAGTTTAATATTCGCCTTATACGGGCATAGAGACATTCCAGGAAATTGCAAAGCCGACGAACTTGCAAAAAACGGAACAATCTTACCTTTGTTGGATAACAAATCCAACATCGGTATACCCCTGGCTAATTGTAAACTTATGCTAAAGCATGATACCATAAAGAAAGCTAACTAAAGATGGACCAGCACCCCAACTTGCCAGTATACAAAACTAATTTGGCCATTGTTTGATGCTAAACGCTTAAAGCAACTTATTTCTATTGGTAGATTGCACATTAGCTTCGTTATAGGTGTCCTTACTGGACGCTGCCTAATAGGAAGACATGCTTTCCGTCTTGGAGTTCCTGCAAATGGTTTTTGCGGAAGCTGCATGGATGAAGAAGAAGAGGAGTCAGTTTCTCACCTTCTATATGTTCTTGTCCTGCCCTAGCACAAGGATGTAGACTCTACTTGGGGGGCTTCTACTAAAATGATCCTAGTGATCTAAGAAATTCCGACATTCACTGTCTCAAACGCTTCTTTGTTAGCTCAAAATGGTTTAACGAGTAAGGGAGATTTTTGAAATCCTGTGGTATCACAACGTACCAAATATTGGTCTAAGTGTGTTGGCCTTTTCCGGTCAGCAGCCACCTTAACCTAACCTAACCTAACAACTAATTGTTGTTTATGCAGTTGTAAACAATAACAATACCCAGCTGATCTTATAAGTGCAATCCGCATGACGTTTGGTTGATTATATAAAAAAGTTCTGTCAATTCAAAGTAAAATTTTATTTTTTTACCTTTCTTTATGAAATAATTACAATTTAAACTTTATACATTTTTTTTTTATATTTTTTAATTGAAAAATAATTAAGTTCGAACAAATGGCAGGTGCATAATTCGCTATGTTCTCTAATATTTAACCAGGTTTGATATCTTATGTCCCATTTCATTGTCTTGGAAGTCAAATCAAATTCGGCCATACAGCAATGAAGAGGCACTGGCTCTTTGTATATGACTCTGTAATCATCTTCAGAGTGCCGAAATATCTGAAATTGATCCAAACACCTTAAAACCGTGTTTATCATTTTGAGCTGTATATCATCAGGGCACGAAATATTTGTAAGAAACAAAATTAGCCTATTTGGAAGTGTACAATTGGTACAAAATGCCTATGAGCATACATAAATTGCTTTGTCATTTTGTTAAGGTTATTAAACAATGCCTTGTTCCGATAGGACAACTATCCGAAGAGAATTAAGAGGCTCGGAACAAAGATTGTAAACGTTTCCGAACGTCTCATACTAGAAAAAGTTCTAGGATAAACAGTAATAGAGACCTTTTAAATATGCTTTTGATAACATCCGATCCCTTGATACATTCTGTTCAAGAAAACCCTTTAAAAAATGTTAGTTCAATTTCATCGGAAGTACTTGAACTTTTAATAGAACCTGATTTGGTTGCAAGCACAAGCGGGCGAACAAACGAGAAAGATAATGATTCGAATTTTGAATATTCAGAACCATCTAGCACCGATTCAGATTTAAAGAAATTAATTTAAATATTTTATTTATTATTATCTTTAAAATAAATTAAATTAAAATAAAATTAATAAAAAAAAAAACAAAATCACTCCTTTGTACTTTTTACTTGCGATATAGGTACATACTATAGGGCAAGTTCTGCATTTGAAAAAAAAATCGAACTCGAGATTTTGATCAAAGTTGACATTACGATGACAGCGAAGACGAAAAAAGTGGGTCCGACAATTCCGTCTGTCTGTATGTCTATATGTCTGTACCTCTCACTACAGCCTAAACCACTGGACCTATTTCTTTCAATCTCGGTGGTTAAGGGTCTTCGGTGATTCCCTAGAGGAGAAATTAAAATTTTTTTTTTAGCTCCAAAACTAACGGTACCCCCCATACACCCGTAATGCAAAATCTTATTTATCTCGAAAACGGCTCTAACGATTTTGATAAAAATAAAATGCACGACTGGGTCGCACGAACTTGCTCCTATGTAATAGACTAGGAGTTTTAAAAACAAATGTTATTAGAGAAAACTGTTCATAAGGATAAAATGAATTTTTTTAAATTCTTTTAGTAGATAGTAAGACATAAAACCAGAATGCTATGCAAATATGATTTTATGCAGGAACAAAAATGTAAGTCGTTGTAGTGGTTCCTTAAAAAAATAAGCTTTTATGTACAAAATTTTTAAAACATTTTTAAGAAAAAATGATGGTACGCCAACCTTAAGTTTTTATTATTGTACGAATAAAAGTCTAATTTAAAAAAAAAAATACTAAGCCGTTCTTGAGATATCGAATTTTTCAAAAAAAAAATTACTTTTTTTCTAAAAATTGAAAAAATATTTTTTCTTAAGTTTTTAAATGCAATGTTTTTTAAACTTTTTATGAGCTTTTTTATAAAAAATTTCATTAAAATCCGTTATGTCGATAATGAAAAATTCAAAATTCGAGAAAATCGTTCTATGGTAGGTACAATCAGTAATATCTAGATTTAAAATTTTTTTTTATTAAATTATAGATCGTAAAGATTAATCAAAAGAAAAAAATTTTAGCAAAATTCTCGGAACCGTTTTCAAGAAAAATACGATTTTCAAAAACCATTTTTTTTAAATTTGTATGGAAGGTACCGTTAGTTTTAGATAAAACAAATTTTTTTTTCTCAAATCTTGTAGATCATGTTAAGAAACTTTTATTTGTCAAGTTTGAAAAAAATCGAGGATGGGGTTTTCGAAATATTGAGTTTCCAAAAAAAAAATTTGATTTTTTTTAAAAAAATCCAAAAAATTAAAAATTGAAAATTTGAATTTATGTAATAATATTCAAACCTTGGAGGAGCTTTGGCATAAAAAAAATGATTTAAATCGGCTGTACCGTTTTCGAGAAAATCAAAAACAAAAAAATGGACCCAGGAGGCTACCAAAAATAACAATTTTTTGTAAAATTTTTTTCAGCCATTAGCTAGTTTTAACTAAATGAAAATTTTCAAATTGTTTTTTTAAAAATTCTGTGGGACAGTTTTTGAGAAAAAAAAATATTTATAAAATTTCGAAAAAAAATCGTATGGCAGGTACCGTTATTTTTGGTCTTAAAAAAAACAGAAAAAAACGTCCGGGGGAAAAAATTAAAACCCATATCTACCAAGTAAGAAAATCGGCCGAGCCGTTTAGGCTGTAGTCGAACCGACGGACAGACAGACAGACAGCCAGACAGACAGACAGAATTGCGAGACCCACTGTTTTGGTCTTCGCTATCATCGTAATGTCAAATTTGATCAAAATCTCGAGTTCGATTTTTTTTACGAATGCATAACTTGCTTTATAGTACCTATAAGCCGCAAGTAAAAAGTGTGATATTATGAATATAGGCTACATTTTGGTCAAAAAAAAATTTTGGGCAAAAATGTTATTAGGGGTACCTGCCATAGACCCGTTTTTTTTTTATTTTCGACTTTCATTTTAGTATTTAGTATTATTTGTATATATACAAATACTAAATACTAAATAATACATCTTTATTGATGAATGCTTACACATTAAGACATAGTATTAACGGCTCTAAGGATTTTAACCCAAAATTTTCAGCAGGGGTCCCCTTAAGTTTAAAATAATATTGTATATAAAAATATTTGTTGGGTTTTTAAAAAAAAAAAAAAAATTTAATCAATATCTTCAAAACCTATGAACGATTATTTTTTGAAATTATTTCCTAAAATCAATATTATTTAATACTTAAAATTCGCATTTCACATTTTTTTCTTGAAAAATTTTAGAGAAATTTCTTATATAAAAAATGTAATTAATAATACAACGATTTTTTAAAGCTTATTTGCATAAATTCATACTTTTCCGGAAACCAGACGACAATTTTATGCATTTGAACATTATTATCTCATTAAATCCATGTTTTATATTTATAAAATGTATCAAAGTACTTTTACATAAGAGCAAGTTCGTGCGATCCAGTCGTGCATTTTATTTATTTTGTCTCATTATAAAATGAGTTTTCGCGATTTAAAATTAAATAAATATACCGAAAACTGTTTTAATTTACAAAGAATGCTGTTTAAATGATATTTTGTTCCATATAAACGTATATAAAATCTTTTAGTCCAGTGCAGTGAAACAATTTTTTACGTCTAGCATACGTATATGTATAAATCGGTCCACTGTGCGATGGGGGGATAATATCTGGCCCGAAAGTCTACATATTTGTATTTTCGAAGCACTGAATTACACTCGGCTATCATTGGAAAAATGGTTTCGACATCGGATTTTGGTGGTTTTAAGAAGAATACGGTTGTACATCTGATGAAGGAACATGAAAAGCTGAGGGTGATACTGTCAGAGAAACATGTTGCAGACAAGAAAACGCTAATGAAGATTAAGAAAAGAGTCAGAGTCCAAACGCAGCTTTTAATCACAAAAACTTTTGTTATGAGATGCAGTTTTGAAAGCCAGATTTAGATCGATTTTTCAAAATTGTATCACTAGTTATAGTTTTTGGATTTTGTGGCTTCTAAAAGTTTACTTCATAAAAGTCAAATTTAACGTATGCCCCAACAATAATTAAAATCGCTGTATCGGAGAGTTCTAAAGCAACCTTAAGACGAATGTCTGTGTTCGTTTGTCACAAAAATATGCTATCGTTTCTGTGTTTGTTTCATAAATCGAAAATTCGCCTACATATATACATAGTTGTTGCTGCCACGTACCTCTGTGACACTTACCAAAGCCACAATTAAAATTTCATTGAAATTGGTCCTTCCTCATCACATAAGCTGTGGATATTTATGTAAAAAAAAATATACATATTCTCATAATGACAGCAATGAATCGCAGCATCCCGTACAAATCCTATCGATAACGGTACGTGCTTCAAATAAAAATACAAACAAATCAAAAATAAAAAAAAATCCTTCTACGAAAGTGAAAATTCAGATCACTCGACATTAACAGAAAAAAAACGATTCCCGGTAATCGTGAATCAATTGCACTTTGAATCCAAAAAAAAAAAAACCTATCAAATCCGTATTGATACGAGTATGTTCAGAAAGCATGTCTCCCGCGCTTTTAACCGTTTCCGGCACGAAACACCGATTGTTAATGCTGAATCTGCCTGCACTCGGTCACAGAGCCCTTTTAACACGAACACAATGACCTCCGGCGACGTGGGGTATCGATTCTGTGTTTTCCCATAGCCACCACCAAGGGCATAGACACCCAAACGAGGTGTGCTCCATTCCAGATTAAGGAGGCTACAGCTAGAAGAACAGATGGCACCACCACAACGGTAGCGGTTGCTGGTCCTGCTGCTAGTGCATACTTTGTGATTTTTTGTGGTGCGCCAAAGAACGTGATAAACGTTAAACATCCCAATAGTGAATCATTATCTGGAAATATAAAAAGGGACAGGGAATCCCTGCTGCAAAACACCCGCCTAAAGCCCACAACACAGTGAAGGATAAAGATGAGAGGCAAGAAAGTTGGCAGGAAAGTGTATAAATATTTGGCGTCCTAGATTCATTGGGAGGAGGAGGAAAATTTATGAGCGTCAGTGCGAAGCAGGATCTGGAAGTATCGACAAGAATGTTTAGTAACCTACGAGTAGGTAAATACCATTTTTAGGAAGTTTATACTCGTAGGAGGAAATAAAGTGCAAGTGCTGGATGAGAGTGTTTTCTACCTCCAGCTGGCATGCTTTAAATTTCAAGTGACGACAGCCCGCCGCTCTCTAAAATGGCTTTTGAATAATCAACTATAGGTACTATACTATATAACTATATAACTATAGTATATGCGTTACTTTTGGAGGACAATAAACAATTTTGTGCTATGATGCTGATATTTATTTTAATAATTTCTGTTTCAGAAAACAGAGCAAAATTGCACGAAGGGTTTTGATTGGAATCTTAACTTATAAAGGGTCCATCACGTCATATTTGCAAGGTATTCCAATCAAAAAGTGGAAAGTCTGTAACTCTTGTTAGAATGTCATGCCTCAATGCTCTATGTAAGATGAGATGTTACATGGTTTTGACCTTCTTTGCAAACTCCCAACACTTTAGGGGAGTATAAGAGCACATCAGCTTTTAAATGTTTTATTTCATAAGAAATCTATCAACACCTACTCTTACCTACCCATAAGGAACATTGCCTAGTACTTCAACTGGATATGGGGCTTCAAGGTTTTGGGACGAAGTATTAAGTCAGGTAGTACTCCTTGCCATAATGATTAGTACGTAAGACTATCATGCAGAGTCTTGGGTTTGAATCTCAACCGCTGCAAAAAAAAAAGTTTTTCAGGGGTGTACTACGTCTTTGGAGGAATTGACAAATCCTCCGAGAAATGCTGCTCATTAGCCGTTCAGAATCGGCAGAAAATTGTAGGTTCAAATCATTCCTGGTACCACGCACACAGGAATGATTGAGAGCCGTAATTCACTAGGTTAAGGCCCTCAATGAGCAGTCATGGTCTCTAATTTAGTTTTAGTACGTACGTAGTTCGAACATCTCGACATTCACAAGGGGACATAGAGATCTCCTCGTCAACCGGATTGACCACATTGCGACTGGAGGAAAACACTCCTTCAGAATCAAGGGTGTCCGAAAGGCTCGGGCTCTGAATGAAACCTGCAAAAGGGATCAAGGGAACATTGTCTAATATCACAGTCGGTGGCGGTCAGGTAATTGAAAAATCATTTACGGAAAAAGAATACACTCAGTCAGAAACGAGAACCGTATATCTACAAGCAACTTCTCAGACAAAATTTCTCAGAAATTCAACATTAGATGTTTGTTACGAAAATTCTTCGGATTTGTACAGTAATTTAGTCAAGAACGACGACCGAAGTCTTCAGCAAGAAGCGATTCTACGAGGCATCTGAAGTTAATCCACTGGAGAAATATTTAGTCAATGCTGCCAAAAGACTGAAGATCACTAGCGAAGAGATACATCCCGAGCCTAGATAGCAGAATGTAACAGTACTGTTGGAGGAAGGGATTATCTCTATAAATGACGATGAGGTAATTTAATTCTGCGAGTGTGTAGTGTCAAATTTGAGCCGATTCACTTGACCAACGGTCGATTGCGCTTGAGACAATAAAAAGACAAAAAATAAGGCGAATCTTCTTTCCCCCTTTAACTATCGTTCAATTGGACTTTGTAACGAAGCGTTCCATGCTTCTACCAATACTGAACACATTGGGTGATTTGATTTACCATGATTAAGCAGCCACCGCCGCAGCACCGACCGACGACACCATACAACGCTGCAGTTACCGACACCAGTTACCTCGCCAAGATAGAGGGATTTTATACCTTGTCTTATTACAATATGCAGTCACTATAAGATCGTGACGTCAGAGCCGGTTGAACATATTGGGTGATTTGCATTCGACCAGTATATAGTTCACGCACAGTTTATACGAAAAATATAACAAGAGGACCTCCTTTCGGGAAGGAAAGTCCCAGAAATGCAGTTTGGCTTTCGGGAAGGGCATTCAACACTGTATCCATTAATAAAGTTCCAGTCTGACGTCTCCTCAGCACTCAACAGCCATCGTGCCACCGTAGGATGCTTTCTGGATGTCGAGAAAGCATTCGACAGCGTAAGGATAGAAGCCCTTATCTATAAGCTTCGAGTACTTGGATTACCTTCGCCACTAATAAAGATTTTATTTTCTTTTCTCTGTTTTATGAAATTCTTCGTTCAGCTAGACAGCTACAAGTCTTCTATCAAATCCATCAAAGCCGGAGTCGCCCAAGGATCAAAGTTGGCTCCCTTCCTATACAACCTGATGACGTCTGATCAACCCGTGCCAACTGACCGCGAGAACCTGCTATTCGCTGACGACTCGCTAACCTACTCCTCGTCGATAGCGCCAAACATTGCAGCTCGGAGAGTGGAAGCCCACGTCTCCAAACTCTACGAGTACTACATAAAGTGGGGTATCCGAATAAACACTGCCAAATCGGAGCTTGTGTGTTATAGGAGACCCACCAGCAATGGTAACCGATGTCGTTCAGCAGCTACTTGCAGAAACTTGACCGTTCCCCGATGGTTCAACGATAGCAGCCAAAAGAAATGCTAAATACCTCGGAGTAAACTTCAACGAGCTGTTCAATTTCAACCCGCACTCTAGGCAGGTTCTAAGGAAGGCCAACTTCGCGTTTCACCGTTTGCACCCGTTGCTAGCCAGAAGAACCGGACTAAGCCAGCCAGTGAAGCTATTGATATACAAACAGCTCATCAGACCCGTCATCAGCTACAATTTTCCTGCATGGAAGACAGCAATGCTGAAGCTACAAATCTTCGAAAGGAAAATACTAAGGATAAGCACCGGACTTATCTTCGATCGACAGCTAAGGAAGCACTTCAGCAATGAAAGACTCTATGAAGAAGCAAAAATCAAGCCACTGGACCAGTTTCTTGTGCAATTAGCGAAGAAGCTTATAGCTAGCACCACCAACCACACAAACCCGCTGATGAGAAGGATGACCACCCAGGAACGACATCCAGAGCCTAGATACCTCACTGCTCTGGATATGATAGAAAGGATCCCAGCCGACAACGAACCAGCAGTTCTTTTCTACGCTGACGCCGAGTCATCATATCACCGTGGCTGAAAACATCAAAAAACAACCCCCAACAACCCACCAACTGGACAACCGGGACTGAACAACCCGAGTCAAAAACCAAGACAATTTTTCATAATGCTAATTTTGAACCATGTACATTACAAATATTATAATTTTTAGAGTTTAAGTCATTTTATAAGTTAGGCCCCCTATGTGCCAACAAATTTCTACCCTATACATATTATCCTCAAGTTTCACAATTGTATATATTAAGTTCAATAAAAAACCTTGAAACCTTCGGGAAGGAAAGTCACTTGTTTGCTACGGTCGAAGCTGACGAGCTAGATTTTAGTTTACAAGTCATCTGAAATTGTCCAGCTATTTCGTTCCATCAGTTTAGTTCGAAGAATAAAAAGTCCTAATTGCCACCAGGGGCTTTGGTATCTGCTGATCTGTCGGTGTTTATACATTGGCCGTGCCTACCAGAGGCCTTAAACCTGCTGATCTAGTGCCTACCAGGGGCCTTAAACCTGCTGATCTAGTGCTTACCAGGGGCCTAAAACCTGCCGATCTAGTTCCTACCAGGGGCCTAAAACCTGCCGATCTAGTGCCTACTAGGGGCCTAAAACCTGCTGATTTAGTGCCTACCAGAGGCCTAAAACCTGCCGATCTAGTGCCTACCAGGGGCCTTAAGCCTGCTGATCTTGTAAGCGCCAAGAGCGTAGTCCGTATTTATAAAAGAAGAACCCGATACCGAATGCTAGTTAACGAAGGAACCAGATGCCAGAATAGAGCTTTCTAAAGGAAACCAATACAAAGGACCACAATACAAGGAGAATAACCGATGTTTACCAGATACACCAGGCAGGGTGTAATTAATTGAAGTCAAGAATATTTAAGTTGTTATATGAATTTAAGATTTGTTTTTTAATAAAGATTTTGTATAAGGTTCTAAAGACCTTCCTACTGAAGTTTCGTGTTTTTCTTCAGAGCGACCCTGGAAATCCGGCGAGCAAAACCTCGGCTGGAAAGCAAAAAGCACATCACAACTTATATCCATTCTTTCTAAGGTAATGGAAACGCTGGTAAATTATCAGCTGAATACATATTTTGAAAAACGAAAGCTTCTCAATAACCGGCAGTATGGCTGTTGTAGCAATAGGTCCAACAGTGAATCGACTGTATATCTCATCGAACAGTGAAACAAACCTTTTGGAGAAAGTAAGATTATTGCAGTTGATATTTCAAAAGCATTTGGTAAAGTTTGGCAACAAGCCCTCTTATCAAAAAAGCTTGCATTTGGTATTGATCAATCTCTTTTTGGATTAGAAACTACCTTTAAAACCGCTCAATACAAGTTGTTTTAGATGTATTCTAATATGTTATTCATAAAAAAAATGCTGGTGTTCCACAGGGCTCTGTTTTGTCTCCCATTCTCTTTCTCATATTCATCAATGATCCTTTGTCTGAAACTCCTAATCCATTAAATTGTTTTGCTGACGACAGTACTCTCAGCTTCTCATATTCGTTTCCAGAATCACGTCCTTGTCGGATGTGGAACTAGAAAGGATCTGATCTGGATAGCATTGTCAATTGGGGCACCATAAACCGCGAAAAATTCAATGCTTCAAGAACTCTGTCGTTAAAGTGCAACCCACCCTTTATGCCGGTATCCATGAGCGGTACTTGCATTGGGAAATCCGAACAACCACATTGCCACCAAAAACGCGGCTAAGTACTTAGGCTTCCTTCGAGAAATTTGTTATCCCTTCTGATCAAAACCCCCAGAATATTGATTGGTCATTATTTAAGAACAAGCATTGATACGAAACTTAGGTATCTTAGCTCAGCATGTATTTTTACACTGCAAACAGAAATCAGTGCTTACTTTCCGAGATATAGATGGCGCTTTTAACAACGTCGATACATCTGCAATCACATTTTCACTGTCATCTCTGAATGTCGATAGTTGGCTTGGTGAAATTACCAATTATAGATTATTAATTCGAAATTGGGAGACATATTCTGCACGAAGATTTGTCACTTAAGGTACGCCGCAAGGCGGTGTTCTATCTCCCCTGCTTTGTAGAAAATGAGCTACTGACAGGGTGATTGCCTATTCGGACGACGTACAATGGGACAAAACGTAAAAAAGCTAGCACTTAATCAAATTATGAAGTTGAGCTTTGTCTTAAATATCCGTTCTATTTCTTTTTGAAATACTCGTATGATGGAGAATTAGAAATTGGAGATTTATTTGCATCACTTGATCTTCTGAAAATCGACACAAATGAAGAGTATTTTTTGAATTTTTGCAATGTTTTTTAAAATTTTTAGAAGCCTCTTTATTAAATTTTTTTTGAAAATCCGTTATGCAGATTATGAGAAATTCGAAAAAATCGCTGTAGGTATAGTCAGTAAAAACTTAATTTTAAAATTAGTTTTACTAAATTATAGATCGTAAGAATTCATTATAAGAAAAAGAATTTATCGAAATTCTCGGAACCATTTTCGAGAAAAATATGATTTTTGAAAACAATTTTTTAACATTTGTGTGGTGGGTACTGTTGTTTTTAGGAAAAATAATTTTATTTTTTTTCACATCCTGTAGATTATATTAAAAAACTTTTATTTATCAAGTTTAAAAAAATTGGAGAATATGGTTTTCGAAAAAAACAATGAAATTTTTTTTAAAAATCCAAAAAAATTATTTTTAAAATTTGAATAGGTACACAATAATATTTAAAATATTGGGGAGCTTTAGTATAAAAAAAATTAGCAAAATAGGTTGTACCATTTTTGAGAAAATCAAAAACAAACAAAAAAAATGGTTCCAAAATTAACCATTTTTGCAATATTTTTTCAACCATTACCTAGCTAAATGAAATTTTTTGAATATTTTTTTTTCAAATCTGTGGGAGTTTTTGAGAAAAAATTTTTTTTAATAAAATTTCGAAAAAAAATGGTATGGCAGGTACCGTTACTTTTGGGCTTAAAAGAAAAAAAAACATGTGGAGGGAAAAATTTAAAAAACAATATCTACCAAGTTTCACGAAAATCGACCGAGCCGTTTAGGCTGTAATAAAACAGACAGAGAGAATTTCGAGACCCACTTTTATATAATAAATAAAATGCACGACTGGGTCGCACGAACTTGCTCCTATGTAATAGACTAGGAATTTTAAAAACGAATGTTATTAGAGAAAACTGTTCATAAGGATCAAATTAATTTTTTTAAATTCTTTCAATAGTAAGAGACGAAAACAGAATGCTATGCAAATATGAATTTATGCAAAAACAAAAATTATAAGTAGTTTTAGTGGTTTCTTAAAAAAAGCTTTTATTAACAAAATTTTTAAAAGATTTTTAAGAAAAAATGTTGGTACGCCAATTTAAAGTTTTTATTATTGTTCGAATAAAAATTAAATTAAAAAAAAAATATTGAGCCGTTTCTGAGATATCGAATTTTCAAAAAAAGAAAAAAATAGATTTTTTTTTCAAAAATTCAAAAAATATTTATTTTAAAGTTTTGAAATGCAATGTGTTTTAGACTTTTTAGAAGCTTCTCTATAGAAAATTTCATTAAAAACCGTTATGTGGATAATGAGAAATTCAAAATTAGAAAAAATGGTTCTATGGTAGGTACAAGCTGTAATATCTTAATTTCAAAATATTTTTTAATAAATTAAAGATCATAAAAATTAATTGAAAGAAAAAAAATTTTATCAAAATTCTAGGTGCCGTTTTCGAGAAAAACACGATTTTTGAAAACCATTTTTTTAAATTTTTTAACATTTGTATGGTGGGTACCTCTATTTTAAGGTAAAATGAAATTTTTTTTATCACATCTTGTAGATTATATTGAGAAACTTTTATTTATCAAGTTTAAAAAAAATCAAGCATGGGTTTTTCGAAATATTGAGTTTTGAAAACAAAATTTTGAAGTTTTTTTTAAAAATCCAAAAAAATTTTTTTTTTAAATTTGAAAAATTCTATTTAAAAATGATCCAAATCGGTGGTACAGTTTTTGAGAAAATCAAAAACAAACAAAATGGTTCCATGGGGGATACCCTCAATAACCATTTTTCGGAAAAATTTTTTCAAGCATTACCTAGCTTTAACTAAAAGAAATTTTTTTGTTTTTATTTTTTAAATCTGTTCAGCAGTTTTTGAGAAAAAAAAATATTTATAAAATTTCGAAAAAAAATCGTATGACAGGTGCCGTTATTTTTGGTCTTAAAAAAAAAAGAAAACAACGTGTGGGGGTAAAAAATCAAAACCCATATCTACCAAGTTTAAAGAAAATCGGCCGAGCCGTTTAGGCTTTAGTCGCAGCGACAGACAGACAGAATTGCCAGACCCACTTTTTTAGTCTTCGCTATCATCGTAATGTCAACTTTGATCAAAATCTCGAGTTCGATTTTTTTTTACGAATGCATAACTTGCCTTACAGAACCTAATAGTCGCAAGTAAAAATATTTTATAATAACGGGTGATTTTTTTGAGGTTAGGATTTTCATGCATTAGTATTTGACAGATCACGCGGGATTTCAGACATGGTGTCAAAGAGAAAGATGCTCAGTATGCTTTGACATTTCATCATGAATAGACTTACTAACGAGCAACGCTTGCAAATCATTGAATTTTATTACCAAAATCAGTGTTCGGTTCGAAATGTGTTTCGCGCTTTACGTCCGATTTATGGTCTACATAACCGACCAAGTGAGCAAACAATTAATGCGATTGTGACCAAGTTTCGCACTCAGTTTACTTTATTGGACATTAAACCAACCACACGAATGCGTACAGTGCGTACAGAAGAGAATATTGCGTCTGTTTCTGAGAGTGTTGCTGAAGACCGTGAAATGTCGATTCGTCGCCGTTCGCAGCAATTGGGTTTGTGTTATTCGACCACATGGAAGATTTTACGCAAAGATCTTGGTGTAAAACCGTATAAAATACAGCTCGTGCAAGAACTGAAGCCGAACGATCTGCCACAACGTCGAATTTTCAGTGAATGGGCCCTAGAAAAGTTGGCAGAAAATCCGCTTTTTTATCGACAAATTTTGTTCAGCGATGAGGCTCATTTCTGGTTGAATGGCTACGTAAATAAGCAAAATTGCCGCATTTGGAGTGAAGAGCAACCAGAAGCCGTTCAAGAACTGCCCATGCATCCCGAAAAATGCACTGTTTGGTGTGGTTTGTACGCTGGTGGAATCATTGGACCGTATTTTTTTAAAGATGCTGTTGGACGCAACGTTACGGTGAATGGCGATCGCTATCGTTCAATGCTAACAAACTTTTTGTTGCCAAAAATGGAAGAACTGAACTTGGTTGACATGTGGTTTCAACAAGATGGCGCTACATGCCACACAGCTCGCGATTCTATGGCCATTTTGAGGGAAAACTTCGGAGAACAATTCATCTCAAGGAATGGACCGGTAAGTTGGCCACCAAGATCATGCGATTTGACGCCTTTAGACTATTTTTTGTGGGGCTACGTCAAGTATAAAGTCTACACAAATAAGCCAGCAACTATTCCAGCTTTGGAAGACAACATTTCCGAAGAAATTCGGGCTATTCCGGCCGAAATGCTCGAAAAAGTTACCCAAAATTGGACTTTCCGAATGGACCACCTAAGACGCAGCCGCGGTCAACATTTAAATGAAATTATCTTCAAAAAGTAAATGTCATGGTCCAATCTAACGTTTCAAATAAAGAATCGATGAGATTTTGCAAATTTTATGCGTTTTTTTTTTAAAAAAAGTTCTCAAGCTCTTAAAAAATCACCCGTTATAAATACCTATTCAAAAATGGTAACCCTTTATTTTTTTTTTATATAACACACGCCACGTTTTATTTAAATCGTTTGGACCGTTTTCGAGAAATTTCGAAAACTAATCATATTTGTATGGCTGGTAGAAATGGGCGTGGCCATTAGAAACATTGACTATGTATTAACATTGGTATAAGTGGGATTTGTGCCAAATTTCAAGTTCATTGGCCTGTTGGTTGATTTAATGCCAACTTTTCGCCATTTTGCCCCACTGTGAGACGTTGTTATAGCCGTATCAGGGTGGATTACTTCGCACGACTCGCGGCAGATTGTCATTCGATATTTTCGACAGATAGTGGGTACAAGCTCAGCCATTCGTCATAAAGCTTCCTTCCAGTTAGCTTTTAATGAAATTGTCCACTTCACCATTCTGAATTCTTTCGGATCCATACATTGCAAAATTACAGTTTTATATAAACTCTCAGGTAACTATCCCTTTAAGATCCATCTGGGAGGACTTGAAGACGAATCCATCCATTTTTTAAATAATGGATCAAATACTGATCATGGTTAGCAGGTGCGTACTCAGACACACTAAACTAAAGTCTAACTTCTTGTCAATCTTATCAATGAAGCGTGCTCCAGGCCGAACATATGGCCATAAAAGGCTCAAAGAAAACGTTATATCAAATAGTGATATTTCCATCTTTTCAGATAGCCGAGATACAATTAAACATCTGGTCTTTGGCTCTATAAAAGCCCTTAACTGCCGATGTGGCACAGCAAAAACACGCCAAAATAAATCACCACTATTTTGCCATATTTTTTTTTTTTTTTTAATATAATTCACACTCGCTCAAGGGGGTTTCTTGAGAGACCCATTTCGTCATGCTGATAACTCTCTTACGTATGCAGCCACAATGTCACCAACAGTCGCTGTCCGGAATGTAGGGACTCATATCAACAGACTGTTCGATTATCACAAAAAGTGGGTCATCCAAATCAATACAGCAAAATCGGAACTTATCTGCTTCAGGAGACCTCGTGATGGTATATGTCGCTCAGCAACCATATGCAGACACTTAGATCTGAAACTTGCAGATGGATCCACCATTACAACCAAAAAGAACGTCAAGTACCTGGGTATCAACTTCAACGAGTTGCTAAGGTTCAACCCTCACTCAAAAAGTGTTCAGAGACAAGCCAACTGGGCATTCCACCGACTACAACCCTAGATGAGGATAATTTGTTTTGTCCCCAATGGCACATTTGGCACTCAAATATTGATTTGTTTATTTGGAATAGCATAATGATCCGCAATGCACTATAAACTTTATATGACAGTTGCAATAGACACAGCTTATAGTGAAGGTTGTACATCTAATAGATGGCATTAATTAACTTTGTTTTCTCCAGAAATAGGCTTAGTCTTACCTTTCCCTTCTCCTAAGTAACATTCCCAATTAAACTAATTGAATATTTGTAATATTTAATATTAAAACGACATCTTTGCATCATCAAGACGACAAAATCCCATAAGACCCTTGAATTAAATTTCACCCCCTTTAAGCTTCTCTAATGCGTTTGAAGGAGTTTCAAGGATAGCTCGCCGCCGTTGAATAGTAAGTTGGTTCATTTGGAGCTACGCAATTTTGCGCCTCATTTAAATGTAATTAGAAATTTATCTCTATGACACCCCCAACCTACGCACGCTTGCGAGTCCTTAACAATACCAGAGCCTTCGAATTAGATCTGTTAGTCGACAAAGCCAAACTTAATTCCATGTCCAGTCGAAAACAAAATATAAGAATCAGAAAGGGAGGGCGGGAAAACTCCATTAGAAAAACCGCTTTTAATCCGATTTCCATTTTCTAGAAGCCCAATACCCCATCAGGCAAAGCACCACAAAACAGATTTGTGCTTACGGCTGCCGTCGTCGTCATCACCGTGTTATTTCTTTCACTAGCCGCCACTGGGTGGTGTCGAGGTGCACTGGCATGGCAGTCCCCGACTGCTGCTGGATGTGTGTTGAAAAACTTTGCTCATTTAAAATCATTCCTTGGTAACCACTATTAAAGGTGCCAAGAAGTTTGTTGCCTCACAAAGTTGCTCTATTTGCACTTGGACTCATCGTTATACTCGTACCTCTGAGTCTGGTTCTTTGGTATTTTTGCACTTTTTAACTAGTTTGCCCTAATTTGTAGGCGTTTATTTTGTGTTTGTTTTCCTTTAAGTTTTTGCATCTGAGGAATTTATTTTTATTATTTATCTCAGTGTGTATCCCTTTAATCTCTGTGCTTGCCTCGTGCCTCTCGCATTTCTTGGGCCAAAGTTAACGTGTGTTTGAGTTGTGCCATAAACGTGAGCTAGAAAAACACAAAATCCGAACATTGCAATATATAATTGCAAGTGAATACCACGAAGAAGACGAGCAAACGATGCTTGGTTTTCCCACTTCTGATGTGTGTGCGTGTTCTTGGATAACGAAATTTCAGAAATGTTCCTCTCTGACTGAGGAAACTTCTGAAGGTGAAGGTGTATTCGACTTGTAGATAGGTTTTAAGTGCAGTAGTTGTATTCGCATTTAATATGTTTTCTTATGATTTTAGGTGCTTTGATGCAAAATACTTAGAAAGTACTTTATCTACTTTAAATGGAAGTTATGGGGAGATAAGAGCAAGCTTAACGATTTTTTGAAAAGCTTAAACAATCTTTTGGGGGTTTAATTGCAATCGAAATTGAAGATTTGGTTTGTTGAGAGTAATATTTCCAAAATTATTTTCTTAAGATGTCAAATCCATGTGAACAAGATGCAAGAGAGGGGCAAAGTTGTTCCTTGTGCACCTTTACATTATGATCAAAATTCTTCTTGAAAGAGTGTTCAGAATGCCTTCAATGCAAAAATTGAAAAATTCATCAGAAAGCTTGGAAGCAATTGCTCGTATGAAAAACGGGTCTTACAGATTAATGTCACAAGTTCCCGATGAAGCTATAAAACCTAAGTAACGCCTTCGAGAAAGGTTGTCCACTAAAACATATAGGGAAGGGAAAAAAGAAACTACCCTGGTGGACGGTAGAACTCGGTAACTTGAGAAAAGAAACGAGAAGACTTTTCAATGCTGCCAAAAACACTAGAAATGAGAATGACTGGGAAGTATATAAAACCAGTCAGCGAAAATTTAAAGCAGAAACGCAACGAGCGAAACGAAGCTCATGGAGAACTTTTTGCAGTGAAATCGAGAGGACAGCTGGGTGCTGGACAGAATCCTGCATCGAGACTCTTGAGCACCTGATAAATACTCACTTCCCGGGCTGCGGGTCAAATGATAGCAACCCGGAAACAGAGTCCTACATGGAACACATTGTACCATCGGAAATTATAATGGATTAAAAGATCAGATGGGCAATCGATTCCTTTTCTCTGTTTAAATCCCCTGGCCTTGATGGCATCTTCCCAATGATACTACAGAAAAGCGAAATCCAAATAATACCGCTGAAGATTTCAAATCATGCCAAGTATCGTGGTGTGATTCTAAATATGAAATTAAACTGGAGTCTTAACACTAAGGAAAGAGCCAAAAAAGGAATGATTGCATTCTATTCCTGTAGCAGAATCTTTGGGAAATCCTGGGGACCTAGCCCAAAAATTATCAGGTGGATGTATTTGACGATAATCAGACCAATACTAACTTACGGTAATTTGGTCTGGAAGAAGCACGAACCTCAAAACTCTGACAAAAGTACAGAGACGGGCGTGCATTGGAATTACAGGTACCGTGAGATCCACACCAAATGCAGGGTTAGAGACGATACTCAACCTGATACCCCTAGACCTTTTCGTACAAAAATCCGCAGCATATAGCGCCTTAAGGCTAAGCCAGACTAATACCTGGAAAAACAGTGCAACAGGACATGCTCAAATTCTTCAGAAATATTTGGGTGATAGTATCATTACAGATTAACATATACAACATCCGAACTTGACTTTTATAAACCATTCCAAACTGCCTTTCCAAGCAGAGAAGAATGGCTGAACAACCAACCCTACGCCATCGCCAGTGAATCAGCAATAGCAATCTATACTGGTGGTTCCAAAATGGACACAGGTGTTGGTGCAGGCTTTGTCTCAGAACCTCTTGAGCTAAGCAACTCACTTAGGCTCCCAGATCATAGCAGCGTCTTCAAAGCGGAGGTCCTGACATTGACACTAGCTGCTAGACAGGTATCAACGATTGCGATACCACGGGCTGATATCACCTTTTACATTGACAGCCAAGCAGCAATAAAA
Source organism: Philhelius festivus (assembly GCA_963931855.1). Lineage (NCBI taxonomy): Eukaryota > Metazoa > Arthropoda > Insecta > Diptera > Syrphidae > Philhelius > Philhelius festivus. Next base: position 212,132,626 of record OZ007554.1, on the reverse strand, counting down.
GCGATTTCTGCCACTGTGATACAATCGAAGCTTGTCTCTTGCTTGTCGCGAAGAGCTTAAGGTTCTTGGCACGCAGCACAATATTAGACTCTGCTGATTACCGGGACACAGCGGCATACCAGGTAATGAAAATGCCGATAAGTTGGCAAGACATGGATCAGCGCTTGACGCTAGTCCTCCTCTGCAACTTTTAACAGAAAAGGTTTAATGCTAAAGAAATCCAATGAAAGGTGGAGTCTACTTGACACCTGTGATACCACTAGGAAAATATGGCCTTGCTTTAACAAGCAGAGGACGGACAAAATTATGCAACTTAGTAAGAAGTCCCTTCGCTCTCCTACGAGCATAATCACCGGACATAATTTACTGAAATATCAAAATGAAACTAAGACCTATCTAGAGGATGTGGTGATGAAGAGGTACATGAAGACACATCACACTTTCTCTGTCATTGTTAGACCTGTACTGACATTCGGTAACGTAGTCTGGTGGAATACATTGGACAAACTTACCAACCTTGAAATCATGACCAAGGTACAAAAAGATTGGCATGTATTGGAATAACTGGGGCAATGAGGTCCGCCCAACAGCGGGTCTGGAAGTTATATTCAACTTAAAACCCCTAGATCTATTTATACAAGAATCAGCAGCCATTAGCGAACTTCTTCTTAGTCAAACTGGCATCTGGAGACATAGTGCCATAGGTCATTCGCAGATTCCACAGAAACACACGAGAAATAGGATATGTATTCAGTATGGATGAAGAGGAGATATATGAGAAACATCTTCCTAGGAATTCACTTCTTCGAAGAAGTGGAGAAACTTTCTGACATTCCAAGCAAAATCATATTGAAATTTATGTCGTTTTTCATTGGTTTCACTCAAGGATCCACTCATTCTAAAATCCAATGGAACGGTGCTAACTTCTTCTACTAAACTTTGAAATTTTGCCTTTGTATTAGTTAATAGTCGTGTTGTTGAAAATCTGCGATAGTTGCTTTTGACATTTGGGTATGAGTATTAGTGCTTCTTGAGTGGATTCTGACTTGAAATCGAGAAGCGAAATTCTCTTCTCAGAAGAGTATTTTTTTCCCAATGGAATGGTTTGAAAAGACTTCTGGACGCTTATAAACGATCAATGGAAAATGATATTAGTAACGCTACCAAATGGCTCGAAAATTCCACAGCTCTATCAACCAGCCAATCACAGTCAAAAGACATAAAAAGGTTCACGGACGACAATGATAGAACAAACGAAAACGACTGAACGATTAAGTGTTTCATGCAGAAGCACCAACAAACGAAGAATAGGCACTTCGTCTATACACCAGTGCTTGCAACTGCTTCGGTTAACACGAGCGTTAGCGAGTTGATGGAGCCACTTTTCCCCAAGAGTGGTAAAAGCCTCATGAGGAAAGGAACACAGCTCCTTCGACTTATTCAACATTCCTGACCAAACAAACGGTCTTATACACCAACCACTGACCTATCAATCTCATCTATCAGAAGTTTGCAAGGACCTAAATTTTCTTACGGGTCTCGAAAGACGTCTACCTTTCCTCCACCAGATGAATATATGACGACAGAAATTTTTTCAATGACTAAGAAGTTCCCAGTACCCTCAAATATTTCAGGCTATAGCTAGCTGAAACTCATCCTTAACAGACTTGAATGACATAGGATTATCAAACGTTTCAATAGAAGGGAGTCACAATCTCTAGGGCATCACAACGGATCTACATCGATGTAAGTGTGACGTCGATTACACCACCCCTCATCCAAAATTCAATAAAAACATTCAAGTGGCCAGCCCTTGCAGGTCTACCTGGGAAAATGAGTCTTTTTTGGTAGATGAAGCGATTCATTTCTACCCAGCTGCATCTAAAACCGATGAAAGGTTAAATCTTTATCTCTCTTTTCGTCTTCTCAATCACTGTAGCGTGTTCCAGGCAGAACTTCCAGCAATCAAAGAAGTCCTCTCTTGGCTCAAAGAAAACGTGATATCGACTACTGATTCACGCATCTTCTCAGACAGTCAAGCTGTCATAAAGTCATTGGACTCTGTCTCCACAAACTCACTAACAGCCCAAAATTGTCGATCATCTCTGGTGGAGATGGCAAAACAGATTAACATTCACCTAATATGGGTGCCGGATCATAGAGATATTCCAGGTAACTGTAAAGCCGACGAACTTGCAAAAAATGTAACAATCTTACCTTTGTCGGATTTCTGCCATTGAAATCAAATCGAAGCTTGTAACTTTCTGTCGCGAAGAACTTAGGGTTCTTGGTACACAGCACAACATTAGACTCTAATTGGTTCCTGGTCACAGTGGTGTCCCAGGAAATGAAAGCGCTGACGAGCTTGCAAGAAAAGGATCAACACTTGATCCTAATCAAGCAGAAAAAACAGTTCAAATCCCAACCTGCAATCTTAAACAGGTAATCAAGAGTAAAAATCTAGCCTTAGCAAACAAGAGATGGATGTCTCTCGATTCCTGTCTTACAACCAGAAAATTATGGCCTAGTTTCAGTAAACAAAAGACCGAAGTTATCATCCAACTGAATAAAAATACTCTCTCTCTTCTCGTGAGCATTATCACAGGTCACAACTAACTCGGTTACAACAAGAAAAAGATGAAACTCAGTATGGACGACTTATGCAGAGGATGCGGTGACGAAGAGTTACATGAGGACACTCCTCACTACCTGTGTCACTGCACTGCGCTATATCATCTAAGAGACAGACTTGGAAGAGCTCTCTGACATTCCAAGCAAAATCATATTAAAATTCGTTAATGATACCAAATTCCTGATTTATGAAAACCGCCTTCAACTACAGTACGACAGTGTAGTACGAACGTAAACGACAACGACGCACGTGTTTCTTGTGAGAACAGCACCAACGGAGAATGGGCACCTCGCCTATACACCTGCGGTTGCCACTCCTACATTGAGCACGAGCATCAGTGGGTCGATGGGGCCACATTTACCAAAGATTGGTAAAATCCTCTTTTGTATGGAAACAGCCTCTTCGACTTAACGACCAAACAAACAAACATATACACCAAACACTGACTTTTCAAACACCAAGCGTTGCAAATAGCCACATGCTCCTACGGGCCTGGTGGAGGGAGTGATTGCTCAAGTGAACGTAAAGGAAAGGAATACCCCCCGAGAAGGCGTATACCTCTCCCTAGCCAGGCTATTATGTGACGGTAGAAATTTCAACACTTTAGAAATACCCTCTGACATTTCAGGCTAAAGCTTGCTGTAACTCATCTATACCCTTAACGGGCTTGATCGTCATAGGATTATCATAGGTTTCAATAAAAGGGGTCACAAACCCTAAGGTATCACAATGGATCTACATTGATCTAAGTGTGACGCTAACAAGATCAACTGTCAGCCTACTAACCTAACCTAAAATAACCAACCTTTGTCGGATAGCAAATCTAACATCGGTATACCTCTAGCTACTTGTAAACTTATGCTAAAGCGTGATACCATTGAGAAAGCGAACCATAGATTGACCAGCACCCCAACTTGCCAGTCTACAAAACAAATTTTGCCATTATTTGATGCTAAACACTTAAAGCATCTAATTTCTATTGGTAGATTGCATATTAGCTCCGTTATAGGTGTCCTTACTGAACACTGCCTAATAGGTAGACATGCTTTTCGACTTCGAGTTCCTGCAAATGATTTTTGCAGAAGCTGCATGGATGAAGAAGAAGAGGAGTCAGTTTCTCACCTTCTATGTTCTTGGCCTGCCCTAGCACAAAGACATAGACACCACTTGGGAGACTTCTACTATAATGATCCCAGTGATCTAAGAAATTCCGACATTTACTGTCTCAAACGCTTCATTGCTAGGTCCAAATGGTTTAACGAGTAAGGGTGATCTTTTGGAATCCTGTGGTATCACAACGTAAGTGTGTTGGCTTTTCCGGCCAGCAGCGACCTTCCTAATACGAATATATTTTTGTTTCTTGACAAATGTTTTTTGTCTCTACCTCATAAAACTCTTTCATTATTCCAATACTTGGGAGTTCCTGATGATCAATAACTCAAAAAACTTAATCTACGAACTGAGTGTGTCAATTAAACTTCGTTCCACAGAGTTTAAATCTCTTCATCCATCCTTCCTAAATTCAGCACTTGTACTGTATCTATCTTATTTATTTTCTCATAAAATGAATTTTGATTTAAATTCAAAATTTTACAAAAAAAAAGTTGCCCTTAGGGAGCAAACCTATACATAAATCACAGTTGACAAGTATGAGATTTATGCTCACGAAAATTCGTACACAGAAACAAAGTTGTCACAAGAAATGAATCTGTTTCTGAAATAACCATTAGGAAGAATAATTTTTCACGCAAAAAAAATATATATATATATTCCAAAAAACTCATGAATGTTGCAAAAATTGACTCAAATCAAGACAAAACAATAATCCATCAATAAACCATTGTTTCATTAGATACTCGTTCCAAGGAGATCATACAAGTGTCATACTCCACACTCAAAGGAAAAAGTCTACCCTCCGAAGTTCGAAGCAACCTAAAACAAAAAAAATCACAGCACGAGAATATCAAATACTTGCCAAGGCAAAACATCCCCATCCAAGTTAAGTATGAAATACAAAAAAATTACTATCTACATAGATACTTAAGAATATAACAAAAAAACAATTCTAAAAGTGTAATACATTAATCTTGTCACTAACTTGAGGAATGGAAACGAAATCACATTTATATTATATTCGCAGCCAAACAACCCAAGGAATAAATTCAAATCTAAACGAATTTATTTGTCATGCATATTCGTGTAGCATTCCAAATAACTTACATGATTTGTTATACTAAAGATGATACGAGTATTCCAGAAATGCTCTCAGCAAAAAAATGTAGGTATACAAAAAATAAAAGAAAAACACACACAAAAACTGACACCCACTTAACAACAGGCAGACGCCAGCCCACGCACAGGATACGCGCTTTATCTAATAACGATAAAGGACTCCTTTCATGTGTTGTGTCTTGTGTGTGGCAAAGTGTGAAAACTGACAAAACAAAAATATTAAAAACACACACAAATCAAAGGGCGTAAGGCTTGGTCTCAGGACTTGGCTCATTTCAATAGCAGTTAAGGGCACAGAAATGTTTGAAAGTTGCTATTAACAGTGGCCCTTAATTTCATAATAATCCATAAACGAAGGTCCCTAACCTAGGTTCGGCTCTAGCGAGATGCTAAGGGAATGTAGGGTGATAAAGTGCAGGGACGAGTTCTCTGGAGATTTCCTTAGCACAAGGGTCGCTAAGATTAGCAACAAGTGGGAAGGCTTGAAGCTCAAGGCTTGAAGCAAGGCCCTCCTCACGAGTATCAAACGTAGTGGACAGCAGCTGATCCACGGTCTTCAAAGGCTATAACCCTCATATTCCTATATACTCGTACGACTGAGCTGCCATTAAGGCAGAGGAACTGCAAAGCACAGCGAATCTTATCGTCTGAGAATCAGCGAGGAAAGCCGAGGAGTCCTTGAAAAATCCAACTTCAAATTGAAATTGGGCATTAGAAATGCAAAAATAAAGATTCTGTCAGGGAGAAGACCCAAACAAGCTTTTGATAATGTCCAGGTCGACGAGGTCGCTGGCGATGTCGAGGTTTTCTGTGAGCCACTGACCCCTTGCTCTTTAGGGTGTTCAAAACATTAAAAACACACTGCGAGCCATCCAGATTATTTTGAAGCACACTTAATGTGCTTCGGATAATCTGCGAGTTTTCCTGGAGGGAGAACAGAATTGACGTAACTGCCTTACAAGAATGGCAGTGGATAAATGGTCTCAGAGTGAGAAGCCTTCAAGTCCACCAATATGACCTGATTTATAAAACCACAAGCCCAGACCAAGGTAAGCCTAGAACTTGTATTTTATCTAAGAACCACTTGAAAGCTTTTTTGTTTCATAATCTTAGCACCCACGATCCGAAAGTTCTTAGGTTGAAGGACAAAAATGCAGAAGGCTTATTGCTGACCTCACCGTACTCGGCCCATGGCCGACAGTCACTGCCAAAAGAGCTACCAATTCAGTTCAGTTCAGAGATCAATGATAGATGTGAGTCCCTTATGATCGCAAGAGAGAAAACACTTCCCAACTCGGAAAATTAAGAAGGATGGAAGGAGAGAAAATTCCATTAAGACTAAAGGAATCGATTTCTTGGATTGCCAAACCTTATGGCCACAGCAATATTACAGAGTGCAAAAGAGATTTTTTCAACTCCAACTGACTACTCATCATCATTATCATCATCATCGGCTCGACAACCGGATTCCGGTCCTGGCCTCTTTCAACAAGTCTCTACACCTATCCCAGTCTCTAGCCGACGCCATCCAGTTGCGCACCCCAAGGCTTCGGGCGTCCTGGTCTACGCCATCTCTCCAGCGCAAGCATGGTCTACCACGCGGTCGTCTACCATAGAATGTACCACAAAGAACTTTCCGAGCAGGTTCCTCTTCGTTCATGCGAGCTAGGTGCCCTGCCCACCGGAGTCTACCGAGCTTAATTTTTGTCACGATATCTGCTTCAAGGTAGATTGCGTACAGTTCATTACTGTACCGTCTCCGGAATCGTCCTTCCTCACATATGGGGCCAACAATTCTCCTTAAGACTTTTCTCTCGAACGCAGCTAAGAGGTCAGAGTGCCTTTTGCTAAGCAACCAAGTCTCGGATCCATATGTGAGTACTGGCAGGACCATGGTCCTGTACAGCAGCAGTTTTGAAGTTATGGTGAGATTTCTGGATTTGAAGAGCTTTGACCCACTGACCCCAAAAATGGGCATCAGTTAAAATTGTAAAGTTATGTTCCCATCAAGCAAGGACTGGGATGATGACGTAGAGACGAAGGATTTCCACACGACTATATTTACTGATGGCTCAAAGATGAAATGTGGTGTTGGTTCGGAAATCTTCTCTCTGACTTTGGGTATATCTAGGTTGTTAAGGCAAGGTACACTCAAACAAAATCCAAAATAGAACCGGAATACGACTATTATCATAGACAGTCAGGCCAAATTGGTCTAGCAAACCTCAATATTAACCTCAATGTCACTCTTATCTGGGTTCTAGATCATTGATGGGAATGAACGGGCGGACGAACTGGACAGGCAAGGACCAGCCCTGTATAACTCACTTGCGGAAAGAGTCAACATTCCGCTCGGAGTTATGAAGGGCAAAATTCTCTCCATTTTTCTTAGCTAATCAAACCGTAGGTGGAGGAGTTCAACTAACTGCATTATATCTGGAAAGATTTTGTCCACCTATAATAAATCCCGAACGCTTAATCTGATATGCAGAACAAGGCAAGACATAGCCAAAATCGTAGCTACCTGTAGCGGACACTGGCCAAAAGGAAAGCATGTAGCGAATAAAAGCATTTCTTCAACATTTACTGTTATAGCGAGCGGCCAAATGTAGAGCACAATCAATAGGAAATGCATTTTTTGACGACATTGACGAACTTTTGGAAATGAAAATCAAAGACTTGATCTCTTTTCTCAATGCGACGAATTGGCCCTAGGACGAACTTCGGTTACTTCCGTGCCTTGCCCTGAGTTTGATTATTTAGATCCCGAGCTAGCGGACGGAGAACTTTGACGGAAGTTTACGATGCGGAAGCCGAATTATCAATCATTGGGATAGGTTACTGTTCCATCACCAGTCAACAGGCTGTCTAACTTAGCACAGTCTAGATGGCGTCGGATTAGTCTAACTAATCAATATCTTGAAAAAATATAAAAAAATATTTTCAAAAATATTGTGGTCATTACATTGGGCTAACTGTCAAAACTAAGAATACGAAAAACTATTTTTAAACTGTCGACTTGTTTCTTCCTTCTCACTCTGATAAGTATACCATAAAATTGTAAATTCTCCATTCGGCACTTCCGACCACTGTGTAATATCTGCCAATTTCTGGTGTCCCATCCATCCAGTTAAAGAGATACAACCCACTAGCACCGTTTCGCAATACGAGAAAACCAACTGAGTCCGTCTTTATAACTTTTTCGACTCTTTAACTGGTCACTATATTTTCTCGATTTGGTATCAACGGACTCCTATTCTTTGGATTAGAAATTACCTTCTGGATCGTTCAACAAATGTTGTATTCGGGGGTTTTCAATTCGATCTTCACAAAATAAATGGTGATGTTCCCAGGACTCCTCATTTCTTTAAATGCTCTGCAACTTCTATTACATTGAATTGTTTTGACGACGACTCTACCCTCAGCTTCACATACTCGTTCTCAAATTCAAAAATTGCAACTGTACCGTATGATAACCTCATAAAACTCCAATCTTTACAGTATTGTTAAACGGGGTAGAAAAAAAATTTGGTGGAATTTAATGCTGTCTAATGTCGTTGAAGATAAATGTTCCCCTTTTGTTATTGTCCTTGATTGGAATTTGCATCGAAGAAGCCGAAACGCTCTCAATAATTGGTATGTAAGTCAACGGCGATCATCAATGGAATAACCACATTCTCGAAACCGCCGAAAACGCTGCTAAATGCTTAGAATATCTACCTATGTCGATATAAGAAATGTTTCACCCCTTATGGTCTTCCTACAATTTATAAAGCGTTCATACGTCCAAAACAAACTCAGTATAACTTACATCTTTAGGCAGGTGCAGCACAAACTTCTCTCTTTACTGGATAGAACAGAGCATTTAATCTGATAGGAAACTAAGCTATCAGGGAATCATTGCCATATCTCGAACACTGTGGGAATGTTTTATGTCTTTCCTCATTTTATCGCAATATTCCAGTTGCAATCTTAGCCAGTTGTATTCCTCTCCTCAATCCATCCAGCCGTGATACCCGTTTCGCTTTGAATGCTCATCGGTGAACTGGTGCCTAATTTTTGACGTACGGTCAAATATTCATCAAAATTCTACACGCACGGCTTTCCTTTGCCATTTCAATTTTTAAAATCGCTGGTAAAACATATTAAGGGGCGGGTAACATATATGATTGCATATGATGAGTCGAAAAGAAAAACGTAAAATCGGCAAAAGCAATAAGCCATGATGTTTACAAGGAGTAAGGTCTTTGCCTCTGAAGTACTCTTAAGTACCGATCATGGATGGTTACTGACTTCTTTGAAGATAGAGATGCATGTTGACAATTGCACGGCTTATAAATCACCAATGAACTTAGTCTATATTAAGCTTGTTTTTTTTCGCCGAACTTGACAGCATCCTTACATCCAATGGACCATGGTGTCATGTAGAATTTTAACCACTTCTACAGAAAAAGATCATCAGCACAATCCTTGCTTCGCTAGAAGAAGAGAATGTTAGTCCAAAAATTACCTTGCTAGACTACATAAATAACGTTTCAATGTCATGGCACGGCGATTTAAGGAACTCCATAAAACGAAATTATTTTTTTTAAATTATGTTCGTCCTTATGTGAGCTCAAGATCTTTTATTAAAGCTGGATTTGGCAAAAATCTGCTTTTTGGAATGAAGATGATTTGAGTTGTGCAGAGCTAAGACTTTGGTGTGCCCATAAATGAGTTCAAAGAAATGCTAGAGGACTTTTCGCATTAGATGCAGGCTACCAGAATATTACACACTTGGATAATGGAATTTTCTTTAAATCGAAGTTTCTATAACTCCACTGAATATTTGACTTAAAATTTATTAAAAAACCTCGACCTGGAACATAATAATGCACGCTGTAGAACAATTTTTGTTTGTCAAATCATCGAGTATGGTTCTGAAAAGGGGGTACCTACTTTATTCTAACTAGACACAATATTAATTAATCAAAAAGATTTGCGTTGATAAAAGTTGAATTTTTTGAGAAAAATCGAATTCAAGTTAGCAGAACAGTGTTAAGTAAAGGGTGGGCCAGCTAGTGGTTTCTTTTTAAATCACAGCTTTTCCCGCTCGAAATCTAGACAGAAAGTCGGTATAATACCTCCGCGGAATATTAAAAACCTTTTTCTAAAGTGGGTGCTGTGTAGCCCAAACAATGGGTTTTTTGAAAAGATGTTTAGTCGAAATGAAGCACCCAGCGTGCCTGCTGTACGCAAGTTTGTGCAAAAAGTTCGTGAGATTGGTATGCTAGTGGGCAACAACTCGCATTATTCGCTTACAAGGTCCAATTGAAGGCACACGTAGTTTGGGCTTTAGAGCAGCTTGAATTGGACAACGATTTTGGGCGAAAAATCATCTTTTCTGACGAGGCGCATTTTCATCTCGGCGGCTACGTTAGCAGACAAATTTGCCACATCTGGGCCTCGGAAAACCGTTATTGTACAGAAGCCACTACATCCAAACAGTTACAGTTTCGTGCATATTGTGGATTGGTGGCATCATTAGACCACTTTTCTTCGAAACTGAGAGGTGGGGGTTACAGAGCCATGTTAACCGACTTTTTTTTTACTGAAATTGAAAAGATGGATTTGGAATACCTCTGGTTCATGCAGGATGATACGCCATGCAACACAGCCCGCAGCACAATCGATCTTTTGCGCACCGAATTCCCAAATCGTGTTATAACCAGTCTTGGCGATGTCAATTGACCTCCTTGGAGCTCCAATTTGACCTCTTTGGACTTTTTTTTTTTGTAGGGAACCTCGAAGGACCGATGTTACGCCAACAATCCGGAAACGATTCAAGCACTTAAGGGAAATATCATCCAAGCAATCTGTTAACTACTGCAGGAAACCATCACAAGAAGGTCTTGGAAAATTACAGTGACAGAATGCGCTACTGCGCAGCCTGCCGAGGCAGCCACTTGAACGACCTTGTCTTCCATAATTAATGTGAATGTTTGCTCTTTCTAATAAAGCCAAAATAGATGGAAAAAATAAATTTTGTTCATTTTATTGCATTTTTAAGAAAAAAAAACTTGTATTTTATTATATAAATAATTTCTAAATACGTAACAATTGACGGTTTACAAGACATCGTCGAAAACTTTTACGAATCTCGAAAAAGCTATTACCAAATCCGGTCGTAGTTGCAATTTGTACGAGATTTTCTACTACCATGAATTCTATATGAGTTTCGGGATTCCGATTACAATACAATAGAATTCATAATATTGTCTAAATGTCTTTCACAAGACCACATCCTCAATGAAAACACTGGTAATGGCTTTCCTATAGTGAAAAACTTCACGTCACATTGAACGAAGATTTCAGAATATTCAATAAGAAAACTATACATTCCACTATGAAATTGAAACCGGAAGCAGGTTCCGAGTGGGAAACCATGACCATGACCTAGATTCAAAATTGAACCGTTATGAGAAGCAAACCCGAATATAAAAAATTAAATAAACTTAAGACTGAATTAAATTAGGTTCCAGACAGGTCGACAAAAAGAAAAACAATTATAAATATCAAAAAACTCACATTTTTAAGCGTTGCAGATATTGGAAACACAACACGAACTTTAATTTCACCTTTAAATTTAGCTTCACTTTTTTACATCAGGTTCCTTTAACCGTGAAACTTTTAGTAAAATTTTTATCTCAACTCGCGGAATTTAAATGGTTTTTTACATTTCAGTCTTTCAATTCGGATCGAATGATATTATTAACAAAATATTAATTTTTATTTCTCAGCCAATTTACAAACACTTTTTTCAAATTACATATAACTGTAAACTATAATATGAGGCAGACGTCCAGACGAGACAAAAAAAAACAATGGCCGCGTTCACTTCGTAGACCGATAGGGTATCTAATGTCGATTTCCTTTTACACTAGGGATTTTAGGGATTGCGATCCCTTGTCAAATTTTGACTTTTACCACACCAAAAAAATCGATTTTTTTTTGACAGAGATCAAATCTTTCGAATCCGTATTTGGAGAGGGATTTACATGTATACGAAATACGCACACTAAAAAGACAAAATTTGACAAGGGATCGCAATCCCTAAAATCCCTAGTGTAAAAGGAAATCGACATAAGATACTTTAGTATCCTATACGTTGGCGAACGACCAAAACCGGATAGGTAACATTTACTGTCAAAGTCAAAAAAAGACGTGAATCGTCCAGGGTTGGCCGATTCAACTACATGCCTAACTTACTACAATTTGTTACGTCTGCTACATACGTAGTTAATTCATAAAAAAAATAGAATAATGGAAACCAAACAATTTTGCACATTTATGATCTTATGAAGGTTTGTACAAAAACTGAAAATGTTTCATTTACCATAAGGATGAGGAATTGTAGGAATTAAATATGATAGATGGGAAGTTTATTTTTGCAGACAAACAATTTTCTTTGGCATAATCAAAGGATATGGATTATGAACACATGATTTAAAGATATTTTTTAATGCTGAATTTATTGTACAAGGTATGTTGCGACGATTTAGTTGCAGCAAGAGACCATTTGCTAATCCGCAAAACAAACAATTATTATTATACATATGTATGTATACTGGATTACAAATCCTATGAATTTATTTTTAATATAATAATTCATTAAATATTTAAGAATATAATATGGTATAGCCCTTATAAATATATATACAACTGACGATGTCTATTAAGTTTTTAGTTCAAATTTTTGATAATTTAATCCTGCAATGAGGAAAGGTAAATTGAAAAGGGCAGATTTAAGCCGACAGAGTTAAGCTACGATTTGTTTTAGTGCTTGTTCGCATTTGGTGAGCAGATGCTGTCGTTTCAAGGTACGTACATAAAAATATTCCCAAAAAAAAACTTTTAAAAAATAATAAAAACCAAGAACTGGTAATTATATTGAAACTGTTTATTTTTAAGGAGCGCAGCACACTTGTCGAAGAGAGCTCCAGTACGATCATTTTCCATTTTAATTGGAGTAATTCCAGCTTCAGCCTTTTAGCTTTTTGACCAGCCATTTTCACTTCGCTTATTAAAAATGAATAAGCCCAACTAACATACTCTCCAGAGCTAAACTCTTGAAATCTGACAAAAAAAACTCCCATAAAACTCTCTTATATCCCATTCGTTATACCTAAGTATTAATATCTTGTTATGAAACTGAACTGGGTTTCATGACATTTTTATTTTAAGAGGTAAACACTTTTGCAGCTTAAAACTACTTAAATCTTATAGCTAAACTATTTTCTCTTCTTGCAATAAGATTATATAAGCTTATAGTCTTAAAAGAATCCTTTTCTGAAAACTCAGCTCTAAATAATATGTCCATATAATCCCATAACATTTCATATTTAAGAGTTAACATTATTTCATATTTCTATGAATACCCTAAAAGAATTTGAGTTTAATACCTCCTATATCAAGAAAAAAATTAGTAAATTAGTACTAGACGTAACAAATGTTAAAAAGTTACAGTTTGGCCAACCCTGTACTCGACACAAAAGAAAATAGCTCAGCTGAAATGTCAGCTGTTCTTCAAAATTCCCCTTGGATAGTTAAGTATTCCAAAAATTTTTGGATAGCTTTAGATTTCTGCTTGACATCAGCTGTTTCGTTAATCAGTTGTTTTTTCCTATGGGATTACAACAACACCAACAAATCCGGATACCTTTGGATACGTACCCGAACGCGACCAATCCTTTTCTCCTATTCGTTACTTTCAGATTTCATGACCATTCTAAAATATGAGCGCGTTCAGTCGATGCAATCGTTGTGTATTTTTGAACAGAAGATTTGAATTCAACTCGTTGGTTATGTGAATTACACGAAACAACTATGGTTCGATCAACTAAAAATTTGTTTTGACACAAACTAAACGATTGCCTAAAATGAGTTCGCTATTTTGTGTAACATATAATTATATGCCCCTGCGCAGACATTCAACCAAATAGTTCATCTGTTTTCTATAAGCAACCAAACAGCTGTGCAACTAAAAATTGAATGTGCGCGCCTAGCCTAAAGTGCTTTGCACATGAGCTGCGACCTGCGAATGCGAATAAATCTTTTTAAGCAATTTTCACAGATAATATCAATTTTTGTTTTGTTTTTATTCTACGACGAAGTGAATTATTGATCGAATGAAATATTTAAAAGGAAAACACTGCATAAAATAATTATAAATTGAAATATTTTCTATTCAAATGTAAATTCGCAATCCACAACTAGTGAACGCATTCCACAAACCGAGGACTAAAATTCGTTCGAATCTAACCTCAAATGTCAAACATCGCAATCGTGTTGTGTTGCTCGTTGCTAAACGGGAAATTAAAAAATGAGTGAATCTATAGAAAAATGGGTAAAATATTTGAAAATAATATAATTGATTTCTAATAGCACTTTATTTATCAAGGCCTTTGATGAAAAACTAATAATTGAAGTAGAAGCTCATCCAGCAACGAACTGCAAGTCCTCAAAACCCTACTCCAACCGTAGTCAGAAAGAAAGTGATTGGCAAGAAATTGCGAATATTTTGAATACTATTCGGCAACCAAAAAATTACTCATGTGAACGAAAGTCAAAATTCGCGAATGTTCGCAGTTCGCCGTTCGTGTCTCATGTGCAAAGCACTTTATAGCTATCATTGAAAACTATCATTGAAATACAAATCAGTGGAACGGGGGAATATTTTTTGAAAAGTCGGTTATAGCAATCATTGAAAAATTGATTTCAGTAAAAGATCCTGTCAGTGACTGATAACAACAAATTTTATGTATTTGAGGTTAGAGTTGATCATTGAAAATAAACTGATACATGAGAATAGAAAGAGAATCGAACACAAATCATTGGAACGATTGTGTTCCACTTTGTTGGAACGAAAATCAGCTGTTCATTGAAAACGATTTTCATCATTGAAAAATTAAAAGTAGTTTTATGAGAAATATTTAGTGCTTAAGACATTATTTTTTATGTACTGATTAAAAACTATAAAAGAAGAAATTGTAATAAGGGTATTCATGCAAAGAGATAATGTTCCGCTTTGCAGTTAGATATAACTTGCTGCAAGAACAGGCAAAAAAAAAAAGATTTTTTTTTAAATTGTATTAAGAAATTGCTTTAAGTGAAATGTCAAATTAAAAGTCACAATCGATATTTCCTTAGTTTATTTCTTCATTTTCTGCATCAAGTTCGTGAGATAATTTTATCAGATCTGCAGAAAGTTTTTCCCATACAAATTTTTACAGGTCGTTTTTGAGGAGATAAAACTATCCGGTTTCCGAGGTTTATCAGGGTTTTCCGCACTTACATGAATAAGTATGGAATGTAAAATAAAATAATACTATAAAGCAGCACTACTGCGTCCTTTGATTAGTAAACTAGGATTAGAAATCAGCTGTCTTAGTCTTTTTGACATTTGATAGGTGCTTAGCTCATCTTTGGATTTCAACTAAAGAATTTTTTAATTCGGGTGGGTAAATGTTGAAATGGAACAAAGCAAGCTCTGTGTGCGATATTAACAAAATTTTATAGTCCAATGCATGTCATTATGACATCATTCATAAGCCCGCCTCGGCTTCTTAGGGTGGCACGGATCCGATCAATGACTCTTCGCAAAATTCTAGTTGAATTTGAGCGAAGAGGCCTATGTTATGTTGACCATTAGGGTATCTCTCGGATGTAGTTTATTCACATAGATCTGCGGCTTCAGGAAACAAGCAAAGAGTCTAGAGGGGTCAAATCGCACGATCTTGGTGTCCAATTTATGTCACCTCTGCGAGAGATACCTAACCATCAAATCGTTCATTTAGAATGCCAATCGTTGCGTTTGGTGTGTGGCAAGCAGCGCCGTCTTGGTGAAACCACATGCTTCTAGGTCAATGCGGTTCTATTTGGGACAAAAGAAATTGGTTATTATCATTCTGTAGGCCAATGATGGTGACCGTCTCAACAACGTCGTCTCGCCGCTGACCCAAAATACAGACCAAACGGCAACATCTTGGGAATGCATTATCACAAGCATTTCATCGCCAAAAATAATTTTTCGACCAAAATTGGGGTTCTTTGCCAAACGCTCCGAAGTCCGAAGCTCAGTCAGCGAGCAAACTGCGTTGTATATGGTCATGAACTTTGAGCTCCTGAATCAGTTGGATCCCGATCCCGAAGCAAAACTAGCCAAGTTGAAGTTTGTGAAAGGTCGAGTTTCTGTCTTGCTGGGTTCTGGGTGCCTCGGGTTCTGCTGTCCACTTTCACGAGCTGCGCCGATGATCTCGGCTAATCTTGCGTTACTTTGACATACGAATGTTAGTCGTCTCAAATTTGGCTACCAAACGTTGAAGAGTTTACTGTGAAAAGCCACCACGTCTACCGTTGAATTGGCGGAACTCTCACACTCTTTTGCCATGATAATTTAGCTTCAGTAACTGAACAATAAACAACAGATTTGACAGATGTCATCAAAACAACATGGTCGCCAATTTAATTTAAGCGTGCGGACAAATGACTCCTTCTCGTTTGAAGAAAATTAACTTTTATTAAAAATCGCTGTGCTCAAAAACAGCCATGCAATCGAAAAGAGAAACAAATATTAAAATCGCTCGTGTAAAAGCCGTCTAAAGGACACTAAAGGAACATTTTATCAATCCCCTGCATTGTCACAAGAAATTGATAAAAAAAAGAAGCAAAAGACGACTGACGACAGAAAAACTGTACGGATGGTGTGACTCCTGTATGAATATAGGACATCATCGGAGTCAAAAACGCGTGAAGGATTCTCCGCAAAACAACTGGCACCCTCTTTCACGGTTCCATTAATTTTCAGTTGATTTAACGCAATGTGTCATTTATTATAATGTGAGAAAGGACGAACACACAACACCATCCCATGCGACGAGGCTATGAGTGTTTCATGAGAAAAAAAAAAACACCTTCATACCTATACACAAAAACGCTGACGAGGACAAGGACTATGACGAGCACATGAGGAACGAGAACCCGACTCAAAGCTTGCTTGTTTTTATTTGGACTCAAGCTGATGCTTATTTGCAACTGAATTCTCAGTCGTATTCAATTAAAGTGAGTGTAAGATAGGTGTTGGTTTTATAAAGGTACCTACATATGTACCTACCTTCCTATGATGATAAGATAATCATCATTTTGCACCATCCAACATCGGGCGGTCGGTCGGTCGGTGGTGTGGTCCTTTTCTATATCAAAAAACAAATGTAAAGCTTCTATTCATTCGTTTGCACTGAACTTATTGTATGGACAAAGACCAAGGACGATGAGATGTGATATGAGTGTCATAAGCCAATCATTTTAAAGTGCAAACCTCTAGAGGCACGCACAGAGAGGACACTAATATACCGGCCAACACTATCACCACCACCATCACCACACAAAGAAGAAGCCATAAGGATAATTTTACGTACGATGACAAATTCTTGCTCCTAGCGCTGGCAATACATGCAATGGAATGCACATTGTACAATTTTCTTGCGTTGGAAGTCGTCCTTCTGTGGAACGGGAGCATTGATAAAAAATGTGTCTCGTGTGCCTGATCCATGATGAATGGTGGATAATTTCATTTATTGCATTGGCAAGGAGGCGAGAAGCGGGATGATTCTTTTGGGAGGGGCCACCTCTATTCAACTCGCATGTGTATGTTTGATGTTGCATGTATCTGCTTAACGTATTGTCTGAAATTCCTCGAGGGAAATAATGCAATGTCACATGAGAAATTAAATTGAAGCTATATGTATGTAGATGTGTGTCTGCTGTCAGCTGAAGTGGAAGTGGAAGTTAAAATGAGCTGAAGTCACACGATTGCGAGTTTAATTGCTTACATTGAATTTAATTTCAAGCTCCACTGAGGATCCTCTCCAAGGTGATATGCTCAAAAAAACATACCCATCTACATGGGTATTTTATATTGTTGCTCCCTAAGCTGCTGGAGATACAAACAAAACATCACCTAAAGTTGATAGATTCCTATTAGTATGCATCGAACTTGAGTTGAATTTTGAGCTTTTCTGAAATTCAAGGAAAAGAAATTAATTCGGTATCCATCGATACCATATTTTACTTATTGGAAGTTCTCCTGCTCTTTTCAATTTCAAGGAACCTTCATCCATGATTTTAATCAATTCAATTCAACAATAATTAAACTTCCAAAGACGTTGACATTTCCTGCGCTATATGACAAATTGTGATTCCCGGATTTTCACTGAGAACTAAGACAACCACCACCAAGGCAATAGGACTGTCAGTAAAGGCGTTTATATATGGGGCCAGTTATAGCTCATCAGAAAAGTCCATCAGAAAAATTAGAACAATCGAAATCTGAAACATTTTTCTGATGGCCGGTTATAGCTACCAATAATTTTATGTCAGAAAACAAACAATTTTTTCTTGTCATACCTATCATCAGAAAAAAATTTTCTCATCAGAAAAAATTTTTCTGATGCATTCGGAACAGAAAAAAATCGGAACACAAAAGAAAAACGAAATGGAATATATTTTGAGTTTTGGCAATCAGCTGTTCAGAAAAATTAAATTCCATCAGAAAAATATTTAAATCCATTTTCTGAGTAAATTTAGCAACAAAATGTTGTCATTCTTTTTGTAAAAATTAGTCCAAGCAAGTATTCGTCTAATTGCATTAAAATTTTTCTCAAAATCGAGTCGTAAAATGGTCAAATTTGGAAGACAAAATTTTTTCTGATGAACTTTTCTGATGAGCTATAACTGCCCCCTATAGCATAGATTTCTTTTCATAGTTCGAGGAAATTAGAAAATGTTCTCGGTAAAATTAAAGGAGGACGAAAGTTTTGCCCCCATTGATGTGCACTTAAAGCAAAGCCTTTTCAACCCAAACCAAAAATGCTGGTTTCGCGAAAATATTAAGACTTGTATCAAAAACAAAAGTTTTCCTATACGGTTTTTATAAGCGTAAACTAAAAGTTTTATATTAAAGCTATCGAAAACTGGAGGGCATTTGAATTGGCGGGGGAAGATTTTGGTGGCCGCTAGCGGCGATGTTCTTTCAGTGACGTCTGTCAAATCTGTTGTTTATTACAAGTTAAACAATTGAACAGCACATCTAAATGAATAAAACTTTAAGCCTAGTACGCAGATCGGGAAAAATTTTGCCTCTCATACAATTGTTTTCCTGGGACAAATTTAATCTTGGATTTTTTTCCGATCAGTACGCAGTTCACGCGCAAAATTGATACTTTTGTACATTGCTGTACTTTAATATGTCAAAAATTCAATGTGGGACAAATTTTAACAGCCACCGTATTCCGAAAGTGATTTTTGTCAATATTGGTTTTATGTAAAAGATGCTAATGCTTCTCTTGAAAGCATCAAGATAAGATTCCAAGAAAGTATGAACGACTTTTGTAAGACAACCCGTTCCATAGATACACTCCAAAACACTTCCAAATTATTTTTATCTCTCCAAATTCAAACTTTTGCGCGACATTTTGAAAAGATTAAAATTGTAGAGATAAAATTTATATTTGCTCGATCTGCGTACTAGCTTGTTATATATAGCCTATAGTATTATCATGGAGTGTGATTTAGTATTGCGAACTCTAGCCTGGTGATGGCGCTGAAAACAGCGCTAGATTTTCAGTGGAGAGTAAAATAAGATACAAAACAAGTAGTAAAAAAGAGAATAGAGACAAATCTAGCAAGTACTGTCCCTATACTTAAGATGTCGCCACAATCTTTAGTCTTCTTCATATACAAAGGTACTAGGCTTTATTATCAAAATGTGAGTTTGTTAGTGTTAACTTTGCACCCAATTTACGGTAGACGCAGTGGCCCTTTACAGTCGACTCTTCAATGTCTTGTAGCCAAATTTGACAAAGCCAAAATTATCGGGCAAGAACATCACTGCCGCGGTTCGTGAAAGTCTACAGAAGAACTCTGCCTTTCGAAGACTTCAATTTAATTTTGCGTCGTGACTTCGGCCTACTACTGTAGTAGTGTCAGATTTTTACTGACTAAAAAAACACCTCCCTTATCTTCTATAGAGATACTACAACTAAGTCGAGCTTAACAAGTAGTTTTGGCAGCAGTTTCGTTCGCATTTTGTCAGGAAGCTCCCCAACGGGAGGACCTGAAAGTTCCACAAGATTCGAGTGGAGAAATTAATTTTGTTGCGCTAGATCAAGAGGTCTTGTTCGGTGCAATCGCCGAAAAACGTTCGTCTCGCTAAGCGATTGTCGGATTTCGTTGTTTCTATGATCTCTAAGTCGTGATCTTAGTTCTGTGGCAAATTTTTTAATTTCGTTTTCTACACTTTCTATATTTAAGTCTCTATGTAAGTTGCTATTTCTTACATACCATGGAGCATTAACTATTGTCTTAAGTACTTTGTTTTGGTATGTTTGTAAAATTTTTATATTTCTTTCGTTGGTACAACCCCAAAGTTGTATACCGTACGTCCAAACTGGTTTCAGTACTTGCTTATAAATAAGCAGCTTGTTATACACGCTTAGATTGGAATATCTTCCAATAAGCCATGTCAATTCGCGGAGTTTATTTTCGAGTTCATCGCGTTTCTTTTTAACATGAGCCTTCCATTTAAGTTTCGCGTCTAGAGTCATACCTAGATACTTTGCTTCATTTGTATATGGAATTTGCATGGAATTAATATAGATGGGTAAGGTGTTTACGTTTTTATACGTAAAATTTATGTGCGTGGATTTCGCTTCGTTAAGTTCAATTCGCCATTTCCTTGTCCAATCTGAAATGCTATTTAATGCCATTTGAAGCTTAGAGGTCGCCGTTTCTATTGAATCTGATATTGCGAGTACGGCTGTATCATCTGCAAAAGTGGCTAAAGTTGTACCTTCTGTTTGGGGTATATCGCGAGTATAGAGAACAAATAGAATCGGTCCAAGGACGCTACCCTGGGGCACGCCAGCGTTAATTTCCTTAAACTCAGAATACTCCGTTCCTTGCTTAACTCGAAAGATTCTATTTTCTAGGTACGATTCAAGAAGGTTATATATTTGCTCTGGAAAGACTTTTAATTTATATCTAAGCCCGTCATGCCAGACTTTGTCGAAAGCTTGGGAAACATCAAGAAATGCAGTTGAGCAAATCTTCTTTTCTTCAAATGCTTTTTCAATTTCACAAGTTATCCGAAAAACCTGATCGATTGTCGAGTGTTTTTTCCGGAAACCGAATTGGTGTTCGGGAATTAAACGTTTATCTGCAATGAATGGTAACAGTCGTTTAAGAAGCAATTTTTCAAATATTTTAGATGTTGTAGGCAAGAGAGAAATTGGTCTGTACGATTTTTTCTCATTCGGTGGCTTACCCGGTTTGGGGATCATTATAACTTCGGCGACTTTCCACTGCGAAGGTACGTACGCAAGTCTTAAAGCAGCGTTAATGAGCTGTAAAAGCTTAACCATTGCTTTTTTAGGCAACTCTTTGAGGACACGACTGTTAATAAGGTCGTAACCAGGAGCTTTATTATTTTTCTGCCGTTTTATTTCCTGGACAAGTTCAGTCAAAGTGATGTTTCTTATAGATAAACTGTCCGGCCTTGGTTGAAACTCTCCTTCATTTGTCGGAAACTCTTGACCATCGAATGGTTTGAACGTTTCCTCGAGGTACTCAGCAAATAAATCCGCCTTTTCCTGATCAGTTTCTGCCCATTCAGAATTATTTTTTCGAATCGGTGCCGACATTTTTTGAGGCTTTTTAATACCTTTTAACGTCTTCCAAAGAGAATAATTCGTTTTTTTGTCTGCTGTGAGGCTTTCAAGATAGGAAGAATTCTTTCTATTTTTAAAAATCTCGTAACAAGTTTTTGATTTTGTTTGTTAAAAAGTTGACTACACATTTATGCTGAGGAGCACGTGAGTGCTGCCATGTTTTTCGAGCTTTTCGTTTTTCGCGAATCAATTCTTTTATATCTGCTGGAATTTTTTCTTCGTATTGCCTTGACTTTTTACTACAGACCGGTGTATTATCCCAAGCTGCTTTTTGGATAATATTTATAAATTTGTCGGTTTCATCTTCTAACTCAAACGGAGTTTGCAGGGAGACGTTCAGTATAATACTGTTTTCGCAATCTTCTTTGAATTTGTCCCAATTTGTGTTATTATTTGTTAAAGACATGGGCGCAAAATTTTAAAGAGTTCTCGTTTAAGCAATAAAACCGGCTCTACTTGTCGCAGTCGTTTAGCTTGGAGACTTCGTCTAACTTTTCCATAATTTTAATCACGTTAGACAACTCTTCTAACTAATGTAGGTTTTACAACAGAACCTAAGCGAATTTGCGTTGAACAACCCTTAATTTGACAGATACATAACTCACACAACTACAAAAACACAAAAAAAAAAGTAAAAAGAACAGACAACTTTAAACCAAATAATTTTTCACCGAAAAAAGTACATTTTATATACTACCTCGGTACAGATTTTGATTGTTTATAAGTTATTTACATTATTTTAGATGGAAATAAAGTATAAATCGTATATTCACAGCATAAAAACTCAATTTGTTGTTGCAAGGTGCAGATTCATTTAGCTATACTCGTCTCGGCCGGCGCGGCGGCGCACTATGGGACCAAATGATGAAATCCATCTCAAAAATGGTTTTGGTGAATTTCGTAATTTGAAAAATCTAATGATGGGATTATATACTAGAAATAGGGTTCTTCCAAGCACAGTAAATTTTTTGTATCTTACTTTTGTTCTAGGTACCTAAAATTACCGTTAAAAATGACATTTCGATATTTTTATTTTTTAGAATTATTAGAATTGAGAGTTTGAAGTCAATTATTTCGTATTTTTCTGGACAGAATGTACAAGTATTATACCTTTTTGAAAAGCCCAAACCCTCTTCTTTACAAAACAGTTATATTTTTTTTAATTAAGTTCACCAGTAAATTGATAAACAAAAATGAGTAAGGTGCAGTATCTTTTTCGTTTTTTTGTTTTCAATTAGAGTTTTCTCTGTTAGCTCCGGCTGCCTCCGTTTAGTTAATGGCTGTTTTATATTCTAAAAATATTCTAAATTTGGAAGAAAAAATAAAAACTTTCGCATTTTCATGCATTTTTGTTCAAGAAGAAAAAACGTATGATGAGAAAGAAAAATAAGTTTTTAGAATAAAAATTCGTATTCTTATAACTTTATTGTTAAGTGATGAAAAAAATTAAAATTTGGCAAAAATGTGGTACCTTTATTGATGCACATAAATATGTATTTCAAAAAGTTTTAGACCATTATTTTATTACTTTTAGCTCAAAATTTAAAAAAAAATGTTATTTTTTGTCAAAAATTCAAAAAAATAACTGTTAAAACATGTGCAACACATTTTCATAAACATCATATAAGTGACTATGTTTCCACAAAATTTATAAGTTTTTATCAGTTATTTCCAATATTATTAAAATTCAAACAGCAACGATGGTAATACAGCCAGAAGGTTTTTTTTCAAAATTACCAATGCTCTGCTGAGATAACGGGTGCTGATGAAGAATTAATAAAAAAAAATTATATTATCTTACAAACTATGTCTTCAGGACTCCCTATTGATCAAACAAAATTTGGCCAGTATACCCTTGGGACAGCTCAATTATATGGAGCATGTGGTACCACATGCCATCTTCGGTGCACAAAATTTTAATACAGGGTTCAAAAATCATAGAACACTTTGCAATTTTGCCAATCGGGCAAATATCAGAAGATGCTCAGGAAGCACAAAACAAGGACTATAAAAGGTTTAGATTGCATAATGCAAGGAAATGTTCAAGATCAGCTACGAACGAAGATGTTCTTCACACGTTATTATATACATACATCTGATCCGTATAAATCTAGTCTGGGAAAACCAAGAACAAAAAATGATACGAAAGAATTGTTTGATGAGGCTAAAGAACTTTTAAACATACATTAATATCGATACATAACCTAGTAATAAAATACTTTTGAATTAGGTTTTTTTTTTTTGTCTTAAGGGTGAAACACTTTCATATATCAAAAAGGGGCGTGGCAGTTCACGGATTTTACTAAAAAATAATACTTTTCATAAATTAATTTCTACATATAAAACTTAATCAAAAAAAGGCCTGCTTTTAATGAACTTTAAGCTGAAAATTAAAAAAATAGGGGCGTGAAAGTGGGCGGGAAAGTGGGCAGAAAAAATATGCATCTGATGTCTTGAGTTTAAAAACCTCAAACAAAAATGTTCGGCTTCCTGGTCACTAAAAATAAGAAAATAACAAAAATCAAAAAAATATGGGCGTGGTAGTGGGCGCATTTCGCAAAAACTACTATCAGATGTTTTCACCGGTAAAAGAAAAAAACTGTAAAAATGTCATCCAAATTGTTGCAACAATTCTTGCTCCAATAAATTTTGATCATATAAATTAAACAAAATCTACAAATTTGTTATTTTATTTTATTTAAAAAAAAAGAAAATAATTTATTTCTATATAAAACGTTTTAATATTTTGAATTCCTGGTTATACAAGTATAAGTGTGCAAAATTTCAAAAAAAAATATTAAGAAACGAAAAAGTTATGGATTTTTGAGATGGTTTGCACCATTTGGTCCCATAGTGCGGCGGCGGCGCGCGTGCTTACATAAGATATGTATGTACCTACATACATTTGTATTTACAGATTTGTTTATCGTAGAGCACTTTCGTACGACTATTTCGAATTTATAATATTCAGTTATTCAGTCTATTTACAAAAAACATCTTTAAAAAATTGAATAAAACATCAGTAAAAATTTTTTTCCATTTGCTTTGGTATGAAATGACCATTGTCAATATGGATAAAATATACTTTTAAAAGATAAACTAGCTATTTGCTGCTGTTAAAGTAAGACGAGCTCTTTAACGTTAAAGTATAGTTTATGTCCTTTAAAATTAACAAAAAGTCGGTTCTCGTTTTATACTCAATATTTAGAGTCGACTCCCATTCTAAAATTGATTTAGAGTAGGTTTTAAATGTTTAAAATTTTGCGCCATGGGCTTTTCTTTTTCGATTACGTTACTGCTTATTGTTAGGATTACGGCCGAGTGATCCGTAGAAAAATCGACGTTATCATCTACTTTCACATATTTTCTGTTAATTCCTCTTGCAATGAAAAAGTCGACAAGGTCGGGAGTTTTTGCTGAATCGGTTGGCCAATACCTTGGTTTTCCTGAAGAGAAAAATTCGACGTTACATTCAGTACCCGCTTTGTAGAGTTGTCTACCCTTCGTCGAGATGCATCGTGATCCCCAAAATGTATGTTTTGAATTGAAGTAAGAAAATAAATGTAACAAAAAAAAACCCAATAACGTTTACTAAATAGAAGTAGTTCTATTAATTTTTCAATTCCATTCGGTAGGTGTACGTCGTTTAGCGTTTTCATGTTTTGTGAAAATTTTTATTTTTTCTCGTTAACAAGTTTCTATGATAAAAAAGACAAAATTAAAAAACAGGAAAATGTAAGACTTTGTTATTTTTGTGACTGAATTCAAAAAATTCATGTGTATCCATTTTTTTAAGTATTTGTTGTTGTTTTCTTGCAATTTCCTAACTTTTTTTTAGTACAAATTGCACAGGATTAGTTATGTTTTTGATATATTTTCCACCTAATTTAGAAATAAACCCATGTTATTATTCTGTTAAAATTATAATATTGATACTCGTTCATATAAAATTAATTAGTAAAATGTATGTTTTTCGAGCCCCTTTTTGCTTTTTTCTTATGGGAAATACATTGAACGACAAAGCGTACCAAAATTCTCACCCCGATTCTGGCCAACCTCACTGATACCTCACAAGGTGAGGTAAATATGATTTTGTGAGGTTTTGGTATTCTAACAGCACACTCACAACTTGTGAGCCTCACAAGAACTATCGATATTGTGATGTCCTTCAGAGTAGATCACAACTCACAAATTAATTTGACGTTTCATATATGTATATTATGAAAAAAAGACTAGACATTTTATTCACATTACACATTGTCCAACAAAATGGAAATAGAATTAGTTCTGGTGCATCTTATTGCAGAAATTGCATCCGAAAATGAAACCTCCTCCATATTTAAAGAGATAAGATGAATTTCAATGGTTTGGCCAATTATTTTTGGACATTTGACCAAAATATTTTTGAACTTTTGCCAAAAATATTTTTGGACATTTTATCAAAAATATTTTTTCAAAAAACTTTATTCCAATAAATTTTTTTTTCAACAATTTTTTTTTTAAGAAATTTTGATTTTTCAAAAATATTTCTTGACAAAAATTTGCCACCCAATGTACTTTTAAACGTGATTTCTGGCTAAACTAAGCATCCTAGCGAGTTAAAAACTGCATATTCGTGATCTAGGGAGTGCCACCTTTCAATCCACGTATCGCATTTAACGAAAAACAAATGTTTATCTTTAAATGCGATTTGCGGCTAAACGGAGCTTCGTAGACCCCTCAAAGTTGACATCTTATGTGATTTCTGGCTAAACTAGGCGTCTTAGAGGATTAAAAATTGCAAATTTGCCACCCAATGTACTTTTAAACGTGATTTCTGGCTAAACTAAGCATCCTAGCGAGTTAAAAACTGCATATTCGTGATCTAGGGAGAGCCACCTTTCAATCCACGTATGAGAGGTTGGTAAATAGCACAAATAATTTCCATAATTTATGAGCCTCTTAAGCTTAAGAGCCATTTATGAGCCTTCGGTGAATACCGCCCTTAATATTATTGAGGAACATTATAAAGATATTTTAATATTCTCAGAACACGGCTGAGTAAGTTAGTATAAATTAAAATGAAACATTATTAAATAAATAAATATTTATTGCAAACTTATTGATATTTCACAGCCAACAATACAAAATAAGTCAACTTAAGACCTCAACTGAACGTGAGAACTATAAAGCTACAAATCAGCAGCACTGTAGCTTCCATCCACCGTGCTCTTATTATTATGCTGAGTTATAGAATAAGCAAGACTCTGGATAACTGTTCCAAGTGATTTTATAGCTCTGCTAGAGCCTGCCAAATTTTCCCTGTGCTGAATGATTTCCCTCTTTTCCTTCTCTTTAAATAAATTAAGCGTTTGGTCTAAAACTGTTTGGCTGTTCTTGTTGCCTTTCGTGTTTTTTTTTCGGAAAGAGGTACTACACATTCTGGAAAGTTTTCAACTGGTGGGCTTGGTGTAACTATTTGCTTTTGGTTCGAAGCTTCTAAGCTTCCTGGGCTGACTTGAGATAAGTCAATCAACGACTCAGATTCCAGGTAGGTACTCTGTCTGTATGTAATTATTAAAAATAATTATTTTAGATTTAAATAAAACATGAAACTATTTATGTATGAACCGATGGATGTGCAGAAAAATTATCGTTGCCACAGTTGTCTAAAAGCCTAATGTTGGCAAATCAGGGAGCCCATCAACTGCAATCGATCCAAGTGCTTCAAGAGCCCTCTTCTCCAATTTATTCAACTTGCTGCTGGAATGAGGACCGCCACCAGTTGTTTGCGCTTGCACCTTGACTCTTTTAGCTTTTGACCTTTTAGCTGGTGCTTCCAATGTGTTAAGGACTAGGATACAAACAAAATGGATTATTAATATAAAAGGATTTTAGGGGTTTCAGAAAAGTTAGGTAAGAAATTTAAAAATATAAAAATTAAGAATGGTGCATTTTATTACCTCTTTCCACCTTGCGCCAGTTCTCGTTGGACCGTAAAAAGAATTGAGCTCTACAGCCAGTTTTATCCACAGTTCTTTTATACGCTGTGGATTTGTTGGGTCATTCTTGTTGGCCATGAGCTCTGGGTGTTTTCTTATGAATCCAAGGAAGTGCTCAAATTGCTCATGGGTTGTTCGCTTGGAACCCTGGAAATCTCCTACTAATATATTTAATCAATATTTATTTATAAATCGTCTTTTTTTCTTTAAAAATACAAAATTACCTTCCATTATTTTATTTGTTTCTTGAATTCTTCGTTTTTATCTTTATTTTTGAATCAGCTGTTGATGTGTTGAGATTCAGTTTACTGTGGTGAATTTGTTGTGAGGTTTCTTATGAGGATTGTCTCAGAATACCAAAAATGTTATCGATCACAACAACCTCACAAGAAATCAACCTCACAAGAGCTTGTGACTTGTGGCTTGTGAGTCCTCACAACGCCAGAATCGGGCTGTCTATCTCCATTTGTCAGTACACACACTGATTTCCAGGTGGTGTGGAAAGCCACTTACCAGGTGCCAATAGCCATTTTTAACGATTCCCACAAAATCGCACGCACACAATTAAAGGCAGGCTATCATTTCGACTCCATTTGATTTCAATCTTTCAATCCAGCGTGGCCTTATACTACGTTTATATGCAGTATCGAAAGATCGAGTTGGATTAGGGTCGGATTTTCGACCCAGGTTTTTCGTCATTTGAGTTGAGAGCTCGATTTGGAGTTGAGTTGAAATGGTGTTAAGCGATTCTGATACATTTTGTTAAGCCAACTCCTCGACCCAGGTTTTTCGTCTCATATTTCGACTCGACACCGCTGAGCGAGTGAGATCGAGTCGAACGAAGCTCATTTCAACTCGATACCCGTTTACAAAGTGTCGAAGTGAGCTTCAAGCTCGCTTCAATACCTCATATAAACGTAGTAATTCATATAGATATACCTTGATCTATTCGATCCCCCAATCCACTCATGTAATCGAGTTGAAAATGTTTACCGCCGATGAAGACACCAATAAGGCAATAACCAATATATTTAGAAATACGCTGAAATTGGGATACGTTTTACCGCTGAGGAGATAACAAAACACTTTAAGCGTGTCCATGCACACCTCATTTGTCGGCCTCGGCCCTCAGCATTCCGTCAAAATGCGGATCGCGTGCTTCGGATTGAATGCGGAGTGCCGACACGAAATATGCAAGAACAATAATTATATTTATGTATGTCCAGTTTCAGACAAAAAATTGATACAAAACTTCAACTAAACAGAATAAATCTAATTTTGGGAATATTTCAACAGCTTCAGGGAGAACTACATTATATGACAGGAAAATCTCTTGCCAGACTACAAGCAATATTGAGCTTCAATCCAAACGAATTGGGATTTGTGTTACCTAAACCCGTATTCACTATACTCGTACAGTCTTCATTATATTGGAAAAACATATGTTCGAAATCCGCCAAAATTTCATATACAGATTTGCCGGAAGCCACATTGCTCGTTTCTAACGGTTTTATAATTCACATCGGACGTGCAACATTTTAAATATTTGTCTGCATTTGGGCGTACATCGAGCGCATACATTGTATATCTTTTTCATCATTTTAGCGAGCAAATGTATCTATCTCTCAATTCAACGAACTACGAATATGTAGGATATTCGTATATTCATCCTCGAGTGAGTTTTCAAATACACTGTGCAAATTATGCATGAGGAAACGGAAATGATTTTCCATGATGCCATATACACATGTTAGTATATAGAGAGCGTGCCGATAGTACACATAGTGCGCGCATTTGTATGCACACACTGCACAAATAAATGCCAGCCTTCCAGGACAATGGATGGAAGCTTTGCCAGAATTTGCGTTAACATTTTATCGTTGTTTGTGATGCTATTTTAAACTTGAGGTTGTCAAATGAGCTTTAATTTATTTTTATGGCTTCAAGCAGATTTGGACTATGATGAGCATTCCATTTGCCTGCAAGTCTAAGTGTGAATGATAAAAGGCTTCCTTCTCTAAAATACAAGTATTTTCAGTTCTTCCAAATGATTGATATTTCTTCTCCGAAATTACGACTATTAGGGGATGCACTCTGGATTTGAATGGCAGGGAAAATAGAGCTGTGTAAAGAATTCCACATTCGCGTGGTTTGGCTTTAGAAAGAATCTCCGTACTTGAAGTTAGGTTCAATTGTAAAATGATGGATGTCCTAGAATCGTGAGTGTCATACTGGTGTTGTTTTAACGGATTCTTCTAGAACACTGTTTAAGTTCACTTATGTTTATAAGAGAGAAGAAACTTAACGATTATGCTCGACAGTCGTAAATGTTTACTTTATGTTCAATTCTGAAATATATTTATAAGATTAAAATTAGTTGAGGGAGCATCAGCCACATCTTTTGGGTAGACAAATTTCTTGCAACGTCCAAGAAAACATGAGCATTGAGAAGTATTCCTGGCAACCGAGTCCAAAAGGCTAAGATAAGTAGCACTTTTCATGACAGAAGTAAATGGAAGGAATTGCTGTACTGATGCAATCAGCTAACAAGAAGACTTTGAAAAGAAGGACGAGAGCAACTCAAAAATTCTATGAGCAAGATCATTTGGCTTCTCATAAGGAAAAAAACAAAAACGATAGAAGTGCCTGATCGAGGAAAAAGAAAGTTGTTCTAAGACGCAATGAAGCTCGGAAGTTTTACAAAAAGTTAAAAGCAACTCTTAAACATAACGAACATTGTGCTAGAATTACAGTCGGTGCTTCCAAAATAAAAAATCATTTCGGTGATAAATCGTATTCCGCTGTGAGGCAGCTTTAAGCTAAGTTTAAATAACTTAGACCAATGACCCGATTTCGCAGAATATATAGAGCAATCAAAAATGGGAGATTTTGGGATTTACTCAAGTTTGGCAAGCTGTACCCTGTTGAGTGAATTTGACATACCCTAAGCCCTCTTTATAGAACGGCTCAGAAAAGTAAAAAATCGATAGGTTAAAATACTCGAATGCGTCATATTAAGGTATGGTAATACACAAAAGTGTGCATTTCAATAATCTGGGGATTGGAGCATGATGTAAGAGAGTGAGAGGGTCACAAATTTGCAAAAAAAGACGCCACTTCGATCGCGGTCGATGTTCTCGGCAGATTACCGAACCCATCGTTTTAAATTAGGTCAACAAACGTTGGAGAGCCCACTGTCTACATTCATCGTAAAATGGACACTTTTCACTTACGAACTCTAATTTTGATAATAAAGTTTTATCATTTGCCATGGCATTAGTAACTGAATAATAAAGTAGAGATTTGACAGATGTCACCAACATGGTTGCCACATGCCAAGAAAATCTAGAAAATCTTCTTAGGTTGCGCGTACAGTAGTGCGACAAAGTGATGCGATACGAGAAGCGATGCGACAAGCGATTCGAGATGCGAGAATTGGATGTTACATATGTACTGCGCACAGTAAAAGCGATTTTGTGCGGTTGAGTTATGTTGATTCCTTTATAATTATTGCCACCAAAATTATCAAAAAGTAGCACCACACAATACAAGCACTGAAATAACAAAATATTACTTGTTTGACTTTTTCCTTGAACATCCAAATAAACAATATGAACCTTCTCGCACAAACTCGCTTGAAAAAGTGGTCAGAACAGTTTATGAGCCAGATGCTTGCGATAGGTATGCGAGAAACTCGCAGCACTCGCTTCACATATCGCTTCACTGTGCGCACGTATATAAGAATCAATGTAAATATTTTTCTCGCACGCAAACGCTTCTCGCATCTCATCGTTTTGTCGCGCACTACTGTACGCGCAACCTTAGGTTAGGTTGCGCGTACAGTACTGCGACAAAGCGATGCAATGCGAGAAGCGTTTACGTGCGAGAAAAATATTTACATTGATTCTTATATACGTGCGCACAGTGAAGCGATATTTGATGCGAGTGTTGCGAGTTTCTCGCATGCCTATCGCAAGTTTCTCGCACACAAACTGTTCTGACCACTTTTTCAAGCGAGCTTGTGCGAGAAGGCTCGAATTGTTTGTTTTGAGGTTTCAAGAAAAAAACCAAACGAGAAAAATTTTCTTATTTCAGTGCTTGTGTTGTGTGATGCAGCTTTTTAAAAGTTTTAGTGTCATTAATTGTCAAGGAATTAACAACACAACAGCACAAAATCGCTTTACTGTGCGCACTATGTCGCATCTAATTCTCGCATCTCGAATCGCTTGTCGCATCGCTTCTCGTATCGCATCGCTTTGTCGCACCACTGTACGCGCAACCTTACGCGTACAGTAGTGCGACAAAGCGATGCGATGCGAGAAGCGTTTGCGTGCGAGAAAAATATTTACATTGATTCTTATACATGTGCGTACGGTGGAGCGATATTTGATGCGAGTGTTGCGAGTTTCTTGCATGCCTATCGCAAGCATCTCGCACACGAACTGTTCTGACCACTTTTTCAAGCGAGTTCGTGCGAGAAGGCTCATATTGTTTGTTTTGAGGTTTCAAAAAAAAAATCAAAAGAGTAAAATTTTGTTATTGCAGTGCTTGTGTTGTGTGGTGCAACTTTTTACAATTTTGGTGGCAATAATTACAAAGGGATTAAGGTTGCGCGTACAGTGGTGCGACAAAGCGATGCGATACGAGAAGCGATGCGACAAGCGATTCGAGATGCGAGAATTAGATGCGAGATAGTGCGCACAGTAGAAGCGATATTTTCTGCAGTTATGTTGTTAATCCCTTTATAATTATTGCCACCAAAATTGTAAAAAGTTGCACCACACAACACAAGCACTGAAAGAACAAAATTTTACTCTTTTGATTTTTTTTTGAAACCTCAAAACAAACAATATGAGCCTTCTCGCACGAACTCGCTTGAAAAAGTGGTCAGAACAGTTTGTGTGCGAGATGCTTGCGATATGCATGCGAGAAACTCGCAACACTCGCATCAAATATCGCTTCACTGATGTGCGCACGTGTATAAGAATCAATGTAAATATTTTTCTCGCATGCAAACGCTTCTCGCATCGCATCGCTTTGTCGCACTACTGTACGCGTAGCCTAAGTGTGTGTAGTTTTTTTAATTTAAGTTTTTATTTCAATTTTCAAACATTCAGATGAAGTCTGATTTTTTGATAAAATACGAGTATATAAAGGATTTCTTGGACTTTTTCTTGTGTGTTTTGATTGAAAACTTAATTTTAATTTTAAAAAGATTCATCAACAAATTTTTGAAGTATTGAATAAAAAAAAAAAAAGATGAAATTATTTGTCTCGTAATTTTTGTTGAAAAAAGGCAAATTTCATTTTTTTTCCGCCTTTATGAACTCATTTTTTGGATTGTATTCGAAAGAGTGGTTTTGATTATTCAAAAAATTAACCTTTTAAGGTTAAAGGCTGACCGCCAGCTCCACAGTGAGAGTTTAAACCTTTGAGTATATATAATTATATATACTCAAAGGTTTAAACTTAAATT
Source organism: Philhelius festivus (assembly GCA_963931855.1). Lineage (NCBI taxonomy): Eukaryota > Metazoa > Arthropoda > Insecta > Diptera > Syrphidae > Philhelius > Philhelius festivus. The sequence goes on along the minus strand of OZ007554.1, from coordinate 212,099,542 downwards.
CAGCTGAACCTGAATTAGAGTTTAAAGTTGAAGTTCAACTCGTTCGTCTTCACAGTCTAATCTGAACTTCAGTTCATTGAACGTAGTTTAAGTAAATTGTTTTCTCTTTCTATCTGAATCAAAGAAAAAACAATCAAGGAATTTTTGCTTTGTTTCAGTTGTGACCTGACAGGAAAAAAAATTTTAAAAACTAAATAATAAATAATATTTTTAAATGTCTGAAGGGTTGTTGAACTGAGGTTTAAACGCCAAATATCGTCGTTTAACTTAAACTACAGAATGAACTCTGTTCAAGGTTTAAATGACCACTGAAACCACTGAAGTTTAAACCAAAAGTGGGCTTTAAACTTCCACTCTGAAACTGTGGGTGAGAGTTGTATAAATCAGTTGATTTAGGCACTCTTTGAGCTATTACTGCCTCTAATTTATTTATTTTTTAAAAAACAATTTCGAGTTTTGTTTTCGATTAAATAAAGCGCAAAATTTCAGTAGGATTAGTACGATTTTAAATTCTTTAATGAAAAACGAAGATTTTGCACATTTTAATTAAGTTTAGCATCATACTTTCTTTACCCTTTTATTAAAGTTAAAATCATGAAATTGCTATTTTTTTTTAGTTTCGTGACATGTCTTTTCGACTTTGTGTTTAGCACGAAATGACATTGTTTTAGGTGTGTTCAGAAGCAATTATTTATTTAAGAACAAAAATAGCCTTAACACGATACTTGTTACAAAATGTTTAAAGTTTAGAAATAGTTAGTAAGCTTCTAAAGTTGGCTATTTGTTAAGTAGTATCATACCAATAAGTTTACACTAGCCTTTTTAAAAATTTGCCCCAAAATGTTTAATTTAAAAAAAAAAAGATTGTGTGTACTGACGTACGCGCGGTTGAAGTAAAACTTCTTTTTCCTCAAGCAAAGCTTCTGTAAGATTATAACCTACGAACAAACATTTTGTATTCTAAAAACATGTCGCTTTCTTTGACGGATAACGTGACGTTTTGACATGTCACTGACAGCTGCATAGAAATTTTTTTACCCCCAACGCCGGAAAAGAAGTTTTACTTCAAAAAAACATCAAAAAGATATGTTTGTTTGTTTTTTTTTTTTTTAAAGGATAGTGGTTTCTGCTTGTTAAATTGGTCGACCACATAATTCACAAATATTTTGTATTTTTAAAACATGTCGCTGTCTTTGACTGATAACGTGACGGCTTGACATGTCACTGACAGCTGCATAGAGAATTTTTTACCACCAAAGCCGGAAAAGAAGTTTTACTTCAAAAAATTGAATGTGCGCGCCTAGCCTTAAATGAAATCGAGAAGAAAAGTACAAAACTCCCATGCCACTTGACAAGCAAGTAGCCTCGCTTTGTTTGTATTACCCTAGGGCTGCACGTGCAAGTATTGGCAAGCATGTTCTAATCTTGTAATGTACACAAGCATTTCTTATTAACCCGTACAAACCCGAGCAACTTAGTAGTCACCTGGCATTAATTCAGTATCCAACTTGGAAAGCAAGTACACTGACAGCGGCACACTTGTAAAATTAATTATTATTAAAGTATTTGATTGATTAGTCGGGTGACGTTCAAATTTATAAATACCAAAACAAATGTCGGTGGTGTGTGCGATTAAGCGAATAAATATTATTAAAAAGTATAATTTCAAAACTTTCAGGCAACCTGATGGTCATATGGCATGCCGTCTATGACAGCAAAAATACAAATGGTAGTGGATATACCCAACTTTTTGGTAAAATTTATTTGGATTGCAATCAGCGTTGCCGGAAAAATAAATTTGAAAGTGCCAATGCTGACAACAGAAAGTGCCATTTTGGGCCCCTGGGTGCCTTCAACAAAAATATTTAAATATATTGTATACCTTATTAAACAAATAGATATACTACTTACTTATCCATCTTGTATTGTAATTTGTAACACAGAATACTATAGCACAGACACAATTGTAGGAACAAAAACAATCGGGGAATTACCTAAATTCGCAAACAAAACAACAAACAAATTGAAAACAGTACACGTTGTGGATATTTTGACAGACGACAATAAATATTGTGGATTGCATTCTGGGCTGTATTCCAGGTTGTTACAATTCAATGCGTTCAGTGCCTATAAAGGTAAATGTTGTTTACACGTCCTATGAAATATTTTATATTTTATTTTTAACATATGCATTTTCGTAGAGTGCCATTTAAAGCGTTTGAGTGCCACAGTGCCATTTAAATTAAAAAGTGCCAAAAGTGCACGATAGTGCCATTTCGGCAACGCTGATTGCAATATGCCTGTCAATAATTATTCGGTTGCATAGCCATTGCGCGTCTGAACCTATAGTTTTATGTTTATCTTTGAATGCAGCCATTTGAAATATGTAAATTCTAAATCGTATCCAACTTCATGTTTTACTTTGCACATGCTAAAAACATGTCGCTGTCTTTGACGGATGGCGTGACGGTTTGACATGTCACTGACAGCTGCATAGAAATTTTTTTTACCCCCAACGCCGGAAAAGAAGTTTTACTTCAAAAAAATTCGACTTCTAAACTAAGAAAGAAAAAAAGAGGAGCTTAATTTCCTAACAAGCTAAGTATATTTCTTATTTTGGCTTTGTAAATTGTATCTACAAAAATCAGTACCCACCGTCTAAATGTTAAAAAATAGGATTTCAAAAATTTTATTTTTCTCGGTAACTAAACTTAGAATTTTGATAAAATTTTCTATGTTTCGCTTTATTTTTACTATTTATATTTTGAATAATTTTATTTTTATAAATTAGGATATACTAACAGTAGTTACCATAAAACCATTTCTCGAGTTTTAGCTTTCTCATCAAAGTTTTTATACAATTGTTGAATATTAAGACTTAAAGAAAAGTTTTTTTAAATTCTTGAAAAAAATTTCAATATAGTTTTTTCTTAAAATTTTTATATTTAAAAACTTATTTTAACGATTTAAAATTTTTATTCTTGCATAGATTCATATTTGCTTTTGGCATTCGGTTTAAGCCTTTTAAAAACTAATTTTTTTAATTTTACCTTAAACATAAGAGCAGTCGTGTATTTTATTTCTTTATCTTCCAAGTAATTCGGGATTGTTTTTCGCAGTTCGATTAAGGTAACGTTCCCGAAGTGGATTATTTTCTTTGTGTCTTTTGTGATACTTAAAAATCTCTCATTTGTAATTCGTTTTCCGGTCTAATTTCAACTAATTTTCGAGTGCTGTAAGAAAAATGTTTTAATTTTTCGACAAAAAAGCTATTAATACAAAAATATTAGAAACAAAAAATCCAAACAAATATAATGAGGTGTCTTTCCGTTCTTGATTAGATTAAACAGAATTTCAAATTCCTCTTCTACGAAATCAATAATGAAAACTTACTTAAGGTGGCGTTTCAGTCCGTGGTGGACCATGGCCTCAACCAACATAGCTGTCTCCAGTTTTACACGTTAAGTAAGTTGAGGTCCTATCCCACTTGTGTGCGTCACTTGAGTCGTTGTTTTATTCTTCTCCACTGACCCTGGGAATTGGATTCGAAGACTTTCCTGATCATTCGCTTTACATAACCCAGCCATCTAAGTCATTGAACTTCAATTCGTTTGACTTGGTCAATTTCGCTATACAAGCCTGTTCATAGTTATCTTCTCCTTCAGTCTTTATCTATGCAGACGGGACCAAAGATCACTCAGAGAATTTTCCCCTCGAAACATTCAAAAGCATTCTCATCTACTTTCGACAAGATCCATGACTCTGCACTATAAACAAGGACCGGGATGTTAAGGGTTTTATAGAGGGACACTTTAGTTGCTCGAAAGATAACTTTGCTACTCAATTGCTATTTTAGCCTAAAAAAAGCAGCGATTCGCAAGAGTTATTCTCCGTTTGATATCAGCGCTGGTGTTATTGTCTGAATTAATAGGTGCACCTAAGTAGACAAAGTCCTTAATTACCTCATAAATATAGCTGTCTATAGTGACGTTCTGTCCAAGACGTCAGTGTTGTGTGTCCTTTTTTGATGACAGCATACATAAATATGTACTTGGTCTGGCCCTAATTGAACGTTAAATCCAACTTCTTCGCTTCCGTCTCAATGGCTCACAAATGCGCCACTGAAATAACGCTCTATTCCCCCAATTATGTCAATGTCGTTAACGTATCCGAGTAATTGGACGGACATTTGAAAGATTGTGCCCCTAGTGTTTACAGGTGAGTTTTGCACAATTCTTTCAAAAACGATGTTGAAGAAGTCGCACGACAGAGCATATCCTTGCCTTAAACCTTTTTTGACATCAAATGCATCGGTGAGATCTCTTTCAACCTTAATGGAGCAGCGTGCGTTCTTCATCGTCATGCGGGACAAACGGACAAGTTTGTCCGGGAAGCCAAACGAAAACGTTTAGCACCAAAAACTCGAAGCAAATTCATCAATAGATATGCTCAGTCCTCGGATGGATGTACGGATTCACAGACCTCGGTACTGTTTTAAGAAAACTTATGTTATCCTTGAAATTTGTGCCTTCACGAAACCCATATACACCAGGCAAGTCAGTAAAAATGTCAATAACTTTAAAATAAAAGTGTCGACTTTGTAAAATAAACTTTACATAATAATTAATTATAGCCGAAAATTTAACGTAAAATTCCCCTTTACGGAAAAAACATGTTTTCGTTCACCTAAATCACTGTACTGCGCATAATAGTTTCTCTGCTAAACATTTTTCAAAAAAAAAAAAACGAAAAACAAAAAATTTAACACAAACGACGACAACGTGTGTCCTTCCTGCGAAAATAATTGGACAAAGTGAAAACATGTTAAATGAAATTGAGCTTAAACCAATGGCATGTAAAGTTTGTTAGCTCAAATAAGGGATGGGGAGGGGTTGGTATTTCGGTGCGAGTGTGTGTCTGTGTGTGTGTGTAGAATAGTTTCTATTTCTAGCATCGTCCTCGAAATAAGTAGCATGTTTTTCTGCGAACACAAATTTCGCTGGGAAATTTAATAGACATTATGCAAACAAGTGAACTGGAAGAAATTTAACAAAATTTTGAATAAAATTGAAGCTCAAGAATGTTTTGTGCACAGACATGAATGGTAGTAATTTTCTTCGGAAAATGTATAAAATGTCAGTCGTTTCATTTAAGGAAATTGTTTTGTTGCTTAATGATGACCGGCCCGAGGCAATGGCGGGGCGGGCATCCCATAGCTTATGGGATAAATGACGAGTACGCAAGGTCCTGTTTATGGCGTATACGAAATATTTCAAGATTGTGTTCATCTTCGTTAAAAGAATATTTTAATCAAATTTGTATTTTGTATTTATTTTTAAATTAATAATTTCTGCATAGAGCTGTCACTTAAAATCATATCTAGTTGATTTTGGAGACATTTTCTTCTTAAATAGAATTTAAAATTAAACGCCATTGAGGTCAATTGCATGTGATAGGGTGTTTGAAGTGATGGGCTAATGAATTTCTGGATCCGTACATTATTCTCACTCCTTACAAGCACTCTGTTCATGCTCATTCCATACATGGAATATATTTTAGGGATTCCATAAAAAAGGGATTGAAGTTGTACACAGTGCAATTTTATTCGTTTCGCTATGAAAGGGTCACAATGGGGCGATCCAGATTTTAACTTTGTCACAAGAGAGGATTAACTGCTGTTGTTAGTAGGTACACCTGATTCTTGAAAATGTACATATAAATAAGTTTCAACTACCGAATAGGAATACACAGTTTTGATTTGATAAATTTACCCCAGTTATGTTATTACTTAAGGATGGTATGAAAAATACACCATCGATCAAATACCATAAAGTGCTACACTGATGGAGCGAGGACAAGAGAATGGGACTGGTGCACGAATCCTTGGGCCTACAACCAAACTTTCCATACCGGTGGGGCTGTCCACCAGAATTTTCCCAGGAAGTTTAGTTAGTTCCAAAGTGAATTCTATAGCTGTAAAGACGTTATCATGTTGAGAGAGTTAAGCTTTCGATGCTACAAAACAAACCCAACTAAGGAAAACCAAAAAAAGTACAGGCAAGCGAGGAATATCTGCACCGCTCATATTTGAAGAACAAAGTTCTTCAATGTCCCAAAAGTAGTAAAAACTTTTGCTCTTTTGTTAAAAATTTTTAAAACGTTTCTTAGTAATCGGTTCGATTACTCGTTCACAATCTTTTTTTCAGGTCGCAAGAAAAAGCCAATTTGCTTGCAACGCAATTTACTGATAATTCAACTTTGTGACACAGTGTTGTGACTCCTCCTGTATACTTGAAATCTTTGAGTGTTCTATGGGACAAATTTTCTTTCGCACTCGTAAAGTCGCAAGAGTCCTTAAAGATCTTACACAAATCCGTTGCTCCAGATTGTATATCTCTTTAATTCTGAAGAGATGTTCTTCTACGCTGACAAAGACATCATTGCGTAAGCTTTTTTATCTGTCACACTCTTTGGGTATCTTTATGAGTAGCTGGAAAATAGCATTTGCCAGTCGGTCCCTTAAGGTGAATCTTCCTCCACCTCCGACAACCGACCTTGATATCGTAAGAAGTGCCACTTGTATGTGGAAACACTAGCCCATACACATACTAGGAAAATGTTGTACAACCTCTTACCATGCAGGTAAGCCTGTGAAGCTTTTTTTTTCAAAGGCTGAGGTAGCGTCAGCTTGTCGAGGGTTAGTCCGAAGAAAGCACAAAATTCGGTTTTGAAAGTTCAGAACTCCAAATAATGTCCGACTTTATTCAGTTTTAACTTAATTCTAACTAACAATGTATTTCATATACTCGTACACTTGTGTCAAATTCTTAAATAACTAACACGGTATTTCATATACAGTAATCCCCGCTTAGTTGCACCTCGCTTAATTGAACATCCCGCTTAATTGACCAAAAAGTTGCATTGCAAAATTTCCCGTATTAGTAGCATAGCTTTTGAGCTGGTTAATTGAACCCCGCTTAATTGAATTACTCGGTTAATTGAACTTTAAAATATGCACCCGAAAAAAAAATATATGGACATTTTTCGGATAATTGAACGTACAAAAAAATTATAACGACACAAATATTAAAAATATTTTATTACTTAACCTACGTCTGAAGTGGTTTTTTAAAAGACAGGTATCATTCAAGATGAAGAGCAGCTGGAAAATGATATCGTGGCCATAGACAACATACTTAAGTACAATGCTTAACAGACACCGAAATTTTAAAAACGGTTTAAGAAAAAGAAGAAGTTGAAGCCATATTACCATTAACTTTCGAAATTCTTCAGGATATTGCAATTCTACGTTTATACTTCTTACTACTAAATAAATTTACAGTTGAGCTGAAAAACAAGAAAACATTGTTCAAAACAAAACAATCAATCAAAATCAAATCACAAATTTTTCCAAACCAATGTATGCAAATAACCATTATGAGTCTTTTGAGGTACATACCTACTATCGTATTTATTTTTTTTTTATCTTTTTCGAAGCTAAAAGTGACTTTTTTTAAGAATAATTTAATTCTGTCTCATAGTTTTAATTATGTATTTATGTTTATTTTTTAAATAAAACGTGTTCAAATATTTTTGTGTGTGTATTCTTTTTCAGTTTTTTCAAGGTTTTCGTAAGTTGACAATGAAATGTTCATAGTAAATTTCAGATGGCAACTCTGGAAGAATATCAAGTGACATCTAAATTATAGTGCTCTACTTAAAAAATTGTTTTACTTTAAAATAAGAAACCATATAATCCCGAAAATATTTCCAAAAAATTTTTAATAGTGTTTTTTTAATATAAAAATACAAAAGTTATCATAACTTCAGTGAATATAGATGTAAATGAGTTCAAAAAGACCTCTTGCTTTAACCTCACCAGAGCATTGTAGTGCATCTTCCAAAAAACAGCTAAAAACAACAACAACGCCCATTATAACAACCATGGCAGTAGGACAAATGACACTAGATGATTTGAAGACGTTTATGGGAAATCTTTTGGACGAAAAAAATGCAAAATTGGCAACGAAAGAAGACATCACATGCATTCATGAGGATATCCAAGAACTCAAAGTCAAAAATTTGGAGCTCACAACTAAACTGGAGGAGGTCCAAAATCAGTGTGAATCTCTCAAGAGAGAAGTAGATTTTTTATCTAAGAAAACTTGTGAAAAAAATATAATCGTTCGCCTTCCCAAACAACCAAACATCGATCACCGTGAAGAAGTTAAAAAGTTGTTTACTTCACTTGTTCCAAATGAACCGACTTCTATCAACTCAATGCGTGTGCTAGCCTCAAAATATGAAACTTGCAATGTTTTGGTGGAAACAAACTCGAAAGACTATGTGGATGAATTGTTACAAAATTCAAGTCAACTTAAGGGCTCTGGCAAGTTTATTCACCGAGACTTCCCATTAGAAAAACGAAAAGTGCGACAGTCATTGCTACGTATACGAAAGGCGATCAAAAATTGTAAACAAAATGAGGAAGTACAAATCAAAGGTGAAAAGTTGTTGGTGGCTGGCAGGAGTTTCAATTGGTGCAGAGAGAAGGGGCTATTAAATGACAGATCTGACGGCTGTGCAATTCTTGGCGAATTGTTTGCGGGGTTCAATCTGTCAAATGAAGAGCTTTTACGGTCTACAAGAATTGGAGCAAACATCAACGGAAGCGGAGACAATAATCAGGCAAATATGGCCGTAAAAAATCGACCGCCTGGAACTATGCAACGAAAATTAAATGTAAATTCTGCATGAAAAAGAAACGTCTGCCAGTTTCAAAATTTAGAATTAGATGTAAGTAATTTGAATTTATTATCATATAATGTAGGAGGGTTAAAAAATAAACTACTTTTCCCATCTTTTTTTAATTACATAAATAGCTTTGATTATTTCTTTCTTTGCGAAACACATGTAATGCTGAACAATTATGGAGAATTTGAAAAATTTTTTATAGGTTTTAAATTATTTTGGATCCCAGCAACACGAGTACATACTCATGGGCGGGCAATAGGGGGATATCTATTTGGGTATAAATCTGTTAATACAAACTGCAATTTTATAACAATTGAAAACCATACCGCCTTAAAAATAACCATTTTGGATGAATTTTATTATATTTTTCCAATATATCTAAATTGTAATAATTGGGAACAAGATTTTTTTAGTTTAAATAATTTACTAGATAATTTAAACAACAATAACGTAATGTTAATTGGTGACTTTAATGCGCGGTTAGGAGATGAACAAATAGAAAGTGATATGATGTTTTTTGGTGAACAATTTAAACTGACAAGACACTCAAAAGACAAAATAACGAACGGAAATGGAAAAAAATTATTAGAGCTCTTCCAAAATTTTGATATTTTCATACTAAATGGTTCAATTAACGGAGACATTTTAGGGGATTTGACATTTATTGGAGGACCAGGTGCCTCGGTTGCAGACTATATTGTGGAATAAGTGGTAACTGGTCCCAAAAAATAATAGATTTCAATGTGGGTACATTAACTTTTTCGGACCATATGCCCATAACAGTTTCTATTAATATAAAGAAAGAAAGAGTGGAAAATGATATTGTTCTTTTGCCCAGGCTTTTGTGGAGGGAACGGGATAAAGAAATTTATCATGCAAGACTGGATGAAGTTACTTTGCGAACTGATTTTAGTCAAGCCAACATCAGTCAACAAATTGAACTTTATATCGATGCTATCAAAAATTCAGTTGCCCAAACTGGAAAAAGGTACATAGAGTCAGGAAAGCAAAATTGGTTTGATTTGGAATGTAAGAAAGCTAGGGTTAAATCGTTTAAACTTCTGAAACTTGCGAAAATTCGAAATGGGGAGCTATTTCGAAAATCTTATGTTAGAGCTAACAAGTACTACAAAGAACTTTGCAAAACAAAAAAAAAAGAATACTTTTCGAGAATTGCAAAAGATTTAAATTCTGTAAGAGATTCTTCTCAATTCTGGAAGATTGTTAAAGAACTAAATGGAAACAAATTTAAGATTGGCAAAAACTTGGATGCTAATAGGGTAAGACACCCAGTGACCGACACCCTTAAGAGAAATTTTGAGTTTGCAAATTCATAACTTTCCTTTCGCTGGATCGATTTTAATGATTTTTGTGTATTATTATAACTGTTGATAATTTCTTTTACAATATTAAAGAAATAAATATGTTTGAAATTCCAAAAATAAATTAAACACAAAATCGTAAAAGCTTACCAGTTTTTTAGTTACGGACACCTTTTTTTCAGTAACCGACACCCGTCAAATACTAGTTACGGACACCCTTTTTCTGTAGCTTTTCACCCTAAACTATAAGAGGAATTTTCGGTAACAAGTTTACATAAGCTCGTCAAACGTTAAAATCGAATAATTAAAAGTTTTAATTCGACATTTCAATTGACAGTTGGGAATATCATGAATCCTGACTCATAAAAACTTGTGGTTCGTCAAAATGTATGCGAAAACTTCTGTTTTAAATTTGTTTTTCACCAAACCCGACACCGAAATAAAAAGAGAATATATTTAACTTGGAAGGTTTTTCAAAGTACTATAATTTTTGTCATATATATAAGATAAATAAAAATTAATACGCACAAAAACAAAAATATACATCTACGTATGTATACAAGAAATCCATTTAATTACAAACCCAATGCAGGGATATTATACATATGTATATAAAATCTTTTTATGCAGTAGGTAGGTACTTATAAAGTTATGAATAAAATGAAGATAAATTATTATTTAAATAAAAACAAGCAAACAAAAATGTAAAGGCACTTAAACTGTTTTCAACAAGTAATTGCAATTAAAAAAAATATATAATTTGAAAGTAAATTATAGTTAGTTACTGCATTAAAAATATTTATATAAATATTGTAATTAATCAATACGTTAATATCACTAGAAAAGTAATCTATCTTAAAGATGGGCAAAGAAAAGTGCTAATGTATTTTGCTGTTTTTGTACCATGGAAGTTTCCGAAAGTAAACGTTTTTTTTTTTAACTTGTATTTTAAAAATCTTCTTCTTAAACTAATTTTGCCCAGGCATTTTGTAATAAATTCCTGAAAAATGTGGCAATATAGCAATATAAAAAGCGGTTTGAAAATAATGAAAGGAAACAAGAAAGACAAAAACGATGGTGTCCGTAACTAACATCCTCAAAAACCTCTAATCGCGCCAGTAATAGACACCCCTGTCGGTCACTGAATTTATTGAACATTACCTTTTAGTTATGAACACCCCACGTTAAATTAAGTTATTTTATTATTTTAATAAAAAAAAGTTAACAAATAGATCCACTAATTATTGTTTTGAAATAATATGCACTGTCCCATATATAAGAAACACGGATAAATTAATAAAATACTGATTTATACTCAAGTGTTTCTTAAGGAATTCACAAGTTTTCTGTGATTTACAGAGGTTCTCAACTTACATCTTTTATTACACGTCAACGATTGACTACAAAATATCAATTGAAGTCTTTTGTTATGACATTTGTACGTCTAAACACGTTAAAAATAGCCTCGGCAGTATCCAGCAACAGGAAACCTTAATAAAATGAAAAAACAGTCATAGGTGACCATTACTGAAAGGGGGTCGGTCACTAGGTAGTTTACCCTATACTGGCTGTTTATTTTAAGAACCTTTTAAATCCTACATTGGTCTCTGAACCTGTAAACTTTGCTGAAAACTTAGTGACGGTAGACGCGATGGATGAGGATATAAGCTTAGAAGAGATACAAATAGTTTTAAAGAAAGCCAAGAACAACAAAGCACCAGGAGTCGACAGAGTTCCGTACGAGTTCTTTAAAAACGCTCCCAATACTTTTTTAGAAAACTTAGCGAAAACATATTCTAGTATATTACATACAGCTGAAGTTCCTGAAACTTTTAAAAAATCAATAGTGTTCCCAATTTATAAGAAAGGTGATATAAATAATGTCGAAAACTATAGGGGCATTTCTTTTATAAATGCTGTTGCCAAAATATTTACAGGCATCATCTTAAATAGACTTGAAGTTTGGGTAAAGGAAAACAGTTTACTCAACGAGTTCCAAGCAGGTTTCCGTGCAGGCTACTCTACGATAGATCACTTGTTTGCGTTACAAAACATAGTCGATTACTACCTTAAAAACGGAAAAAAATTATATGCTATATTTATCGATTTTAGAGCTGCTTTTGACAGTATAGATCGGGAATCACTATTTTATAAATTGAGTGTATTGGGTATATCGTCAAAAGTCTTAAAGGTTTTAAGAAATCTCTATGAGAATACTTTGTCGGCGGTCTGGGATGGCGAGCAAATGTCAGAATGGTTTAGAACTATAAGCGGAGTGCGGCAAGGATGTTTATTATCCTCATTGCTGTTTTCATTATATATAAATGATATAGTTGACGCCTTGCCAAACGGAATTCGAGTTGCAGGACTCACAATAAAATGCCTCTTATATGCCGACGATCTAGTCTTGTTTGCAGACTCGCCAGGAAGCCTTCAGCTTATGATAAACAAGCTGAATGGATATTGTAAATTGTGGAATTTGGTAATAAATATATCAAAATCAAAGGTAATGATTTTTAGATCAGGTGGGGGTAGGCACTGTATGAATGAAAGATGGTTTTTGAATGGTGAAAATATTGAAGTAGTGCATGAGTATAACTACCTTGGTATGTTAATCACCCCTAACCTTAACCCAAAAAAACACTTCGAGATGAAACTAAAAAAATCAACCGCTGCTATAAATTCCACTTGGAAATGTCTGTTCAAGAACAAGAACGTGGCGCACAGCGTTAAATTTAAAGTTTTTGAAGCAGCTTTAAGGTCAATAATGACTTATGGCTCTCAAGTATGGGGATACCAGCAGTATGAACAGGTAGAAAAGTTGCAACGATTTTTTCTTAAAAAAACTTTTAGATTACCACAGTCCACTCCCAATTACATGCTTCTTCTTGAAACCGGTCTTCCACCCATATATCTATATACTTTAAGAATGCACTTTGAGTATGTTGTAAAAGCACTTTCATATGATGATAGTCGTCTCCCGAAAATATTAGCAAAACATAGCATACACAGGAATGTTAGTTGGTTTGAAAAATGGGATGATATATTCCTGTTGTGCGGGATTTCTGTACAATCTGTAGATGTTTTGAATGTATATCTACGGGAAAAATTAATCAACATCCTTAATTTAATAGATGTCCGGATAAGATCGGATCTAATAGAAGAAGCCCGAGGCTCATCACGTCGATCACTATATCCGAAACTTGAATACAATTTAAACGATCTGAACTACTTCACCGATGGATTAAGCTTGTTTGAAATTTCTAATATTTTTCGTATTAGAGGAGAGCTTCTTGATTTAAATTATAGACCATATTTCAATGACCGGAGGACGATTTGCTCTTTGTGTAATTTACAAGAACAAGAAACATCATACCACTTTTTATCTGTCTGTCCCATTTTAAAAGAACTAAGATTTCTATACTTTCAAAAGTCAATTTTAAATGAAGCTGAATCGATAAGTATACTAAATGGAGAAAACTGGAAACTTCTTGCCCAATATTGCATTGAGACTATTAAGTATCGGAAAGACTTTGTTGATTTTTAACAGATTAATACCATATTATTCCCATTTCATTTAAATTTTATTAGTTTCAGAATTGAATACCATTTTTTGTTGAGCAAGCGATAGTTTATAGTCACTTTAAAAATTATTTCAATATTCTAAATATTTTGTATATTTTTTATTTTTTGTTGGATTAAATTAGTTTATTCTGTAAAAATACTGTAAAACTTTTATTTTATTTTTCTTCTTAAATATTTAAAATTGAAAATAAACAAGTAAAAACTATAAGTTGGCATCTGGCAGACGGTTTCAAACCAAGTCCATATTTTATTTATTATGTTTATAAATTGTAAATTGAATTGAATTAAATAAATAAAAATCTATCTATCTATCTATCTAGTAAATTTCTGGGATGAATATTTTAATTTTTAGTTGACCGACTCGTGCAATTGTACGGGTTTCTTTTAATTGAACAGGTCGGTCAATTAAGCGGGGTTTCGTTAATTGAACCACCCGGATAATTGACCGAAAAATCTGACAAAATGGTCAGTGCAATTAAGCGGGGAATACTGTAGTTCACAATTTTTCATACACCTAAATAATTAACACGGTATTTCATATACAAGGGTGAGACGGTGGGATTAGATACCTAGCCTTGACTGACGTTTAGGCAAAACGCAGGTGGGATTAAAACCCTAGCCTTAAACGACGACAGGGCACGGACGGAAGCTTGGATTGAATGCCGGGCAAAACGGTTGGTGAGATTAAATCTCTAGCCCCAGCTCAAATCGTCTCAAAGTTTAATTTTTTCGAATTAGATCCCTAGCCTCAAATAAACGTTCGGAGCAAAACAAGGGGCGGCGATGACAGTAAGTGGTATAACGTCCCTAGCCTTGACTGAAGCTATAGGCAGAACGCAAGTGGGATTAGATCCCTAGCCTAAGGCAGCGACAAGACACGGTCAGATGGTAGGATTAAATCCTTAGCTTTGATTGAAACGCCTGGCAAAATCGGTAGTGAGATTAATCTCTAGCCTCGGCTCAAATCGCAGCGGGGTACAAACGGGGTAGGATTAAATACTTAGCCTCAAACAAACGTTCGTGGCAAAACAAGTGGCGGCGGTGACAGAAGGTGGGATAACTTCCCTAGCCTTGACTGAAGCTATAAGCAAAACGCAGCAGGATTAGATCCCTAGCCTAAAGCAGCGACAAGACACGGTCAGACAAGTAGGATTAAATCCTTAGCTTTGATTGAATTGCCTGGCAAAATCGGTAGTGAGATTAATCTCTAGCCACGGCTCAAATCGCAGCGGGGTACAAACGGAGTAGGATTAAATCCTTAGCCTCAAACAAACGATCGGGGCAAAACAAGGGGAGGTACCGAGAAGGCAAAACAACACACACACAGTTTACGGCCAGAGCCAAAAAGCTTAGAAACTTCTGGACAGTACAGTACACTATGTATACGTACTCTATCAGCGTGTTTCAAGGGATTCTCTTCTACCTCGGTACTCGGCATTGGTACATCCACATTCCACAACAATAGGCGAGAATAAAATCCGATTTTGTATCGATTTTCCACCTTCCCATATCATATCCATGGCCATCAGCAAATGTGAATACATAGAATTAAACACAATGCACTCCTCGTATTTTGTTGTTGTACCACCGACGACTAAATTCCAATGTATGTTGTATGTACATCTCCGTGGGCGCCTCAAGGTATGCAATTGTTTTGTTGCACTTTCAGCTGTATCTTCGGTGTATACGAAAAGGCGGCTTCTCAGATAAGAAGCTGAGTAGTAGCATCGGCGGCGTGCCGCCGCGGCTGAAATATGTAACTTCGTTACAAGCCAAATACTAAAATTTCAAGGAGCAATAGATTTGGAGGAAGAACTCTAAGATGAGCCAAGTCATTCAGATTTAGGTGGGTGCCCAGTAGATCTCTAGATTACAGTGCAATACGCCCAATCCATAACTCATTCATTCAACCCTCTATAGGCACGTGTATGCTATCTCATTTGAAACTAAATCCCTCTGATCCACCCCGAACTGAGGGTAAGTAAGTACGTTATTCAGAAGACCCATTCAAATGTTCGCCATGGCTTCACTGGGTGGCATGGCGCGCATGCAAAACGTCTAATTTTCCATAACTCTGACGATGAATTCGACCAATTTCATTGAATATTTTGGCTTTAAGGGCACTGTTGATTTATGGTTTATTGGCATAGACTTGGGTCAAATCGCAAGATCTCTGTGGCCAACTCGCGTCTCCTCCGCATGAGATAGACATGTTCGAAAATCATTCTTTTAAACTGTCCATTTTGGCACAGGCGGCACGTAGCACCGTCGGCGTCGTCGGTCGTGTTGAAACCACATATGATCAGTGTCCCTACCTATATCATCCAATTTGGGGAAGAAGAAATTGCTTTTCATCGAACGAAAGCGCTCGTCCGGTGATGGTGATGTCCTGGTCAACGTCGTTCTTAAAAAAGTATGGACCAATAATGCGCTGACTTTGTCTGGATGCATTGCAATTTGGTGAAGCTCGTGTGGACTGTGATTGTCCCAAATTTAAAAATTTTCCTTGTTGACGATAAAATTGATCCAGAAATTTATCTCATCGTTGAATATAATTTTCAACCGAAATTAGGATCAACATCCTAGATCAACAACTGCTCGACAAACAACCCACTTGGCGAACACGAGACTTTGTCTATGGTTGTAAGCCCTAAGCTCCTGGATTAGTGGAAGATTGAGCGGAAGTAGGCATAAGTCATGAGGCGTAAAATTCGCCAAGTTGTGGTCTGTGAAAAGCCGAGTTCTCGTCCTATACACGGAATTTACTGCCTGGGTTTCTTGAGCACACAGACATTGCTTTTGATTAATGTACGAGTGTTTCAAGATTGAACCGGTTGACTCCCACCATATTGCGAATTTCACTCTTTTTTTCTTAACTCCGAGCAGAGTACTGAACAGAACATGTTGAGTATGCTCTGAGCAGTGTTTGATCAGAGTTCTTCGATTTATTTTTGTAGCACGCTAGAGCACTGAACTGTCAAAGACGTCGATCAACATTTTTATTTGTTTTTTTTTTCGCAGTTTGTTTCTGTCATATCACACGAAAAAAAGTGAAGTTAACCGCGCTCCATCTGCTCGGTCATTTTATTCTGAGCTCATATAGCGTACTCCGAGATAGCTCTGGTTGAAAAAAGAAACACAACCTGAGCGATCTGATGTGTCTGAGCTAAAAAAAAAATCACACATCTTAGCTAAAAACAAAATCACACATCTTTTTTTGACAGTTCAGTTATACTGTTATACCGACCGAAAAATGGGAGAGTCCTCGAAGAGAACAATATAATCATTTGCACATGCTATTGAACGTTATTACTCTCCATGCTGATTTGGCAAAACAAAATGAATGAACTGCACCCAATTTGACAGATGTACATTAAGCAATATAGCCGCAATCACCTGCCAATGTTTGTGATGTCATTTTTACTTTCCGATATACAGGGTGTCAACCTTATTCGTTAGGACAGTTTGCTGGTAATTCGACGCTGCCAGATAGTATAATGACTCCTCCTGTAATTAAGAGCGTAAAGGATTTTTTGTGAAAAATCTTCCTCCGCACTCTTACAGGTTCAAGAGTACTCAATGATCTCGACGTAGAAAAAGCCGCTGGTCTACATAGTATTTCTCTCATTGTGCTAAAGACGTGTTCTTGAATACTGGAAAACCATAGCTTTTCCATCTTTTTTATAATAATAGCCTCTTTCCGAGTGTATGTACTCGTAAAATAGCATTTATCCAGCCTGTCTCTAAGGAAGGCCAATCTTCTCTTCCCTCTAACTATCCCCAAATTGCACTGACATCCCTTCTTTTCAAGGTCATGGAAACGCTGACAAATTATCAGCTCAAGAAATATCTTGAAGAACGAAAGCTTCTTGATGACCGGGAGTAGGGCTATCGTAGCAATAGGTACACTGGTGATCTTATTGTATATCTCACCAAACAGTGACACAAATCTTTGCTTCGTTTTGGATACAGTTTGGGACGAAGCTCTCTTTTCGAAAATGCAAGCATTTGGTATAAATGAAACCCTTATTTTTTGGATTAGAAATTACCTTCTAGATCGTTCAATTCAAGTTGTGTTGGGCGGTTTTAATTCTGAAATTCATAAAATAAATGCTGGTGTCCCACAGGGCTCCGTTATGTCTCCAACTCTCTTTCATCAATGATCTTTTGTCTGAAACTTCTATTCCATTAAATTGTTTAACTGACTACAGTACATACTCAGCTTGTCATTTCTCATATTCGTTTCAAGATAACTTCGACATAATGGGAAGAACCATACGAGTAGTTACGGGTGCCATTTCCAGCATCGAGTCTGGAGCGAGCAAAATGGGTCTTATCATCAATGAGGTGAAGACGAAGTTTATGCTGTCATCGCAGACTTGGTCAAAACGTGACCTGGGCACTGCAGTGAATAAAACTCTTTCTAAACGCTGTTTTTTTGGGCTTAGTAAGCAATTGAGGAACAGAGCAATATCGAGAAGTACTAAGGAGACGCTGTTACAAAACTCAAATCATTCTGGTCTTGTTCTGTGGTGCAGATGCATGGACACTCCCCCAGGCGGATGAAAGCCCCCTTGGTAGCTTCGTGAGAAGGGTTCTATGCAAGATGTATGGGGTGGTTTGTGAGGATAGGCAAAATAACAACTGGCGAAGACGATACAACGACAAACTATACGAGCTGTACAGCGACGTGGCCCTGGTAAAAAAAACTACGTGTTCAACCGTTAAGATGGCTAGGACATGTAGAGCGAATGAGCATCAAAGCTTCAGCCTGTAAAGACCCTATTCAATGCTAAACCAGAGGGAACAAGATACAGGGCCAGACCTCATCTCCAGTGGCGGGACCAAATTGAGGGAGATAAACGCCGGCTTGGTATTCAAAATTGGAGACAGCAAGCTAGAGATCGAAAAAGCTAGCGGAGTCTATTACTTGAGGCCAAGGAGCACCCCTCACTGTAGCGCCATCTAAAGAAAATTAATTAATTCAAGTGAAAAAGGCATTCCTTCCTACGAGTACATCTTCTGTTTCATTTTTTCAGTATACGAGTAGTACGCTGTGGAGTCTCTGAATGAGTAATTCAGGCGCTCTCTGTATAGTCTGAATCTGGAATTATTCTTACACGTGCAACGTAGAATACCTGCTTCCTGGTGGTTCGGTATTTCTTCTGAACTTCGGGGCACTGAAGAAATGGTTCAATTCGACTTTTGTCAAACTGTGTACATTTGAACTTCTGGGATATGATGTCCTCGTATGTAAATTTGAAGGTTCGCTAGCTAAACCATTAATTTATTTTTCATTAAAATTTTGGGGCCAGTTCTTACCACACACAAAATAATTAAAAAAATTATCATAATACCAAAAAACCTTTTGTGCCCTTGCAAAATTAAAAAACAAAACCCTTTTGCCCTTAAATTCACTGAAGTGACATTTTAAACGTATCAAAATAATTAAAAATTCTGTTTACATAAATATTAATTAATACTCTAAGTCCACATATTCAGGTCAGATAAATCCAAAGGAAGAACAACCATGTCCTGTCCATAGCCCCTAGCCAATACAAAACCCTTGCAGCTAAAAAAAATTATATCATTGACGAGTAAATCATTAAGAACGTTCCCCTAAGTCCTTAGCCAGTGGCTTATAAGCTTTCGCTACTTGTTTCATTAGCATAACCGAAAATAATTTCGCGTTTACAAACACATATTAGTATGATGTAAGCCAAATTTATTTGCATTTTTTATGAGATGAAAGCCCGTCGTCGTCGTCGTTCCTGCCAAATCTATACGTCCAAAGGCTTTTGGTCCACCTCCGTGTTGTGGATCCTTGTCCGGGTTTTTCCGTGTTTTCCTTTGTTTGAATATAAAATCAAACCTTAATACCGCAACGACCGAGGTTCAGTGCAAACAGAAAAAATAAACAACTCAATAACGATGACCGACGTCATGCGTTCCATGTCCTTAAATTAGGATCAAGGACACACCACCAGCATAATATGTATATTATGTTCTCGGAATGTGCGTTTGTGGTGCGGGTGAGGCCAAAACTCAAGTACACATACTTTGTCCATGCGATACGTTGTTGCGACACGGACGGATCATTGAATTGACTCGACTGAGATCTAATAATTTTGGGTACCATTTCGGGTTATTTTTATCCTGTGTACCGAAAATGGTGAGATATACTCGCTTCACATACACTCTTCCCGACTTCCGAGTTCCGAGAGGAAAAGATACTTTTACAACATGACCCAAAATCTCCCAGCATAAAGTGCTTTGTGGGAATGTGTGTGTGTGTGTGCATGATGCCCAGCGTAATTTTTTTTCTTTTTGGCTGAAAGGACGAAGAGTACTACTACGACAGGGATGGTAAATGTGAACGTGAACGGACGGACGACGGAACGGAATGGACGACCGAATGAGCGACGGAAGGAAAATCCTTTCTTTTTTTTTTGAATGAAATTTACTGCCGGGCAAAGAAGAAATCAGTGTGCCTCGACTGAAAATGTGAATATAAAGTGAATTCGTGACTTGCATGCAAGTATTATAATGGATGGATAAATTTCTGCACACAAATTTTTGTATGTCAGAAAAGTATTTCATTGCAAAAATATATAGGAAACGACTGAACATATAGCCTCAAACGTAGAGGTGTGTACTGGGTGTAAGTACATTATGTAGCCGGAGCGGATTTTGAACGAGAGTGTTTCGGAAACAGGGAATGTTTCGCTAGTCAGTAGTTGTTCTGCTATTCGGTGCAAAGTTTTTGTAACATTTTTTTCTTTCTTAAATTTATTTTTTATTCAATTTTTTTTTATTAAGTTAAAACTAAAGACAAAGTCCAGTCCTACACGAGCACGAGGTTCTGTCAGTTTTATTTACTTGAGGGGGATTTTTTTTCGAAATCATGGGGATCATTTCATATATAGCTAACTTGGCTGGCTTCAAAGGAAAATTGCTTTGGCTATTTTGGTTTTGTTCATTTCGTGCTCCATCTTCATCGTTAAGAGGCAAAGGTGGTTTCGGTTGATTTTCGCATGAATGGACGTCAATTTATTGTTCCGAAAATATTCATCTGAGAATTAAATATGCTGAATTGCATACAGCGCAAAACAGAATATAGCTAACGAATAAAGGGTGGGCCATCTAGTGGTTTCTTTTTAAATCCGGGGTTATTTTAACACTGACAGCTGTTCCCAGCTCGAAATATTGACAGAAAGTCAGTATCATACCTCTGCAGAACAAAATGAATCAGTTTACGCCTGGGCAACTTGGGAAATATCAAAAACTTATTTCCAAAGCGAGTGCTGTTGCTGTGTAGCCCAAACAGTGCGTTTTTTGAAAAGAAATTTTGGCCATTTTGTGCAAAAATTCGTGAGACTAGTATGTTAGTGGACAACACTTATGGTCCCCATCGTTAAACGGTGCGTACAGACGAGAATGTGGCTGCTGTAGCCGAGAGCGTGAGACTCAATTCACGAACATCAACTCGCAATGAACATTTCACGCACTTGCCTGGGGAGAATTCTGCCCAAATATCTCGGATTATTCGCCTACAAGGTCCATTGACTCAGCAATTGAAGGCACACGCCCATCCGCTTTGTTATAGCTTCGCAGTTTGGGCCTTAGAGAAGCTTGAATTGGACAACGATTTTGGACGAAAAGTCATCTTTCCTGATGAGATGCATTTTCATCTCGGCGGCTAAATTTGAAGCATCATCTGGGGCTCGGAAAAATCGCACGTTATTGTCCACTTATTGGTGCTTATTTTGACATTCCCTTTCGTTAGAAAGTGAGTCGCATTCGTTGAAACTTAATTTTGAGACTCGGCGATTTGAATGTTAATCGAACAAATCGAAAGTTCACCCAATCCATAGAAAGTTCATTCATTTTCGAAAGCTAATTCAATTTTGATATTCGAAAGAATAGAATTAAATGTCATTTTTGTGTCGTTTGAATTGTTCTGTCGAGTAAACAACAAAACATATAAGTTTTTAATTATTTCATGGAAAATAAATTACTTTTATTTTTTTTTGTTGTTTTATGTTAAAAGGTCGCATTCCAACTGGACAAACCGCGAACAAAAGGAAAAGTTAATTTAAATAATGGAAGAAAACCAGGAGGTAGCAAAGGGTTTTGTTTTACCACCCGTGTTGATACGGAAAGAAAGAAAGCATCCACTATCCTTCTCCTCTGCACTTCTTCAACACCATCTTAATTTATAAACAACACAAATGACATATTTTTATTTATTATTTTATGTTTTTATCCAAGAAATTTAAATTATTAAACAATAAACAATTACAAATAAACAAAGATTTCACCTTTTGGTTTTGACATTTCACAAACACTTCTCTTTTGTTTTTGATATTTTAGTGTGACCAAGTGTATACGAAAAAAAATAAAAATTTAGAACGCGTCATGAACAACTAATTTTTTTTAAGAATAGTTTCAAAACAGCTGAGTTGACACAAAAAATGTAATAAATATGTAGTTCTTTATGGTTAAACTTTACTTTATAATGAAAAAGTATATTATTTATTTTGTTTCTTGATTATTTATCCAACATCTATAAAATGTTTAGAAACAAAAAAAAATGTAAAACGGTCATACTAATTCAAATAGAAATATAGTAAATATCAAACAGCTGACAATGAAAATGAATCTTTTTTGAAGTTCATTTTATGCTATCTTTCGCAAATGAATGTTATTCGTTCGAATCTCAAAATTAAGAAAATTGTTATTGCTACTTGACGCTCATCAGGTCGATGATTGCTTATGGATGTCCGGTAAGGTTCAACGATGCCTGATCTCCAATAGAAAATATTTAGGTGTTTGATATATATGATGTTAGACCCTGTCTTGGATTGAGGTGCACACCACACTCGTAGTTTACATGATATTATTCCAACAAAGTTCTATACAACGGCACCAACATAAACAGAGTAGACAATTTTTTGTTTGAGCCGATTCGGGATTATATTCCAAGAGCGTTGTGCTTAACGAACACTTTAACCCTTATGACGAAGATTATGAGAGTGTGCTTCTAAGCGGCACTATTCCGCGAGGAATTCCTCTATTTGGACAATTAAGCACTCAAATAGGATATAGCAACTGTTCCGCAAATACGTAACACTGCAGATAAGCGATTCTTTTCAAGCCGGACGTCTTTGCACAAGACGGAGTAGAGCACATTCTGTTCAGAACTGTGTCTGATCAACACAAGGGACATGGGGTAAGAAGGATTACCAGTTCTGGTATTGTGCTTTGAAGATTTAAACCTAATTACTTAAAGCTAATAAATTTATCTTGTCTTGGTCAACTTTCATATGTAGGCTTAGGTAAATTAATTTAAGCACAACAGATTGGGTGACACACGAATACACAACTAACGAGTGATTTTTTTAGAGCTATCAGAAATTTAAAAAAAAAACACATAAAATTCAGAAAAATGCATGAAATCTTTATTTGAATCGATAATGTTTGAAGATTATTTCATGCAAATGTTGGGCTTCTCAAATGGTCCATCTCCTTAGCCAATTTTGGTATACTCTTTCTTACATTCCGGCCGGTATCTCGCGAATAAATGCTTCAATGTTGGCTTCCAGTGCGTCAATCGAAGCGGGCTAGTCGCTATAGACATGAGCTTTAACATAAACCCACAAAAAAATAGTCTAGGGGCCTTAAATCGCATGATCTAGGCGGCCAATTGACCGGCCCCAAACGTGAAATAAACTGTTCACTGAACTCGCCTCTCAAATGGTCCATTGTTACCCGTGCTGTTTGGCATGTGGCACCGTCTTGTTCAAACCACATGTCATGCAAGTCAAGTTCTTCCATTTTGCGCAAAAAAAAAGTTTGTTATCATCGCACGGTAGCGCTCACCATTCACAGTAACGTTGCGATTCGCATCATCTTTGAAGAAATACGGCCCAATGATTCCGCCAGCCCATAATCCGCACCAAACAGTGAATTTTTCTGCATGCATTGGTAGCTCTTGCAATGCTTCTGGCTACTCTTCACTCCAAATACCGCAGTTTTGCTTGTTCACGTATCCATTCAACCAGAAATGATCTTCGTCGCTGAACACAATTTTTGGATAAAAAAGTGGATCTTCGGCCATCTTTTCAAGAGCCCATTCAGCAAAAATTCGCCGTTGTGGTAGGTCGTTCGGCTTCAATTCTTGCACCAGCTGTATTTTGAAAGGTTTCGCACCTGAATTCTATCGCAAAGTTTTCCACGTAGTACTCGTATCGTAACTGCGGCCCAATTACTGCGAACGGCGGCGGCGCGGTGCCGAATCGATAATTCACGGCCATCACTAGCACTGGCCGATGCAGCAGCGATATTTTCCTCAGTTCACACTCTACGTAAGCGTGTTGGTAGTTTAATGTCCAACAATGTAAATTTTTTAACAGAGCACGCATTTTGATAATAAAATTCAATAATTTGCAAGCGTTGTTCGTTTGTAAGTCGATTCATGGTTAAATTGTAGACCAAACTTAAGATATTTGACATTGACACAAAACTTGCAACCTGCGTGAGCTGTCAAAACCAGTGTTGTCAAAAAGAAAATAGCAAAAAAATCACCCATTATATTTTCTAGTTTCGATAAAATTCAGAGGTTGATTCTCGGAGGCAAAGGAACTGCGAACAAACCAGAAAAAGAAATTCAACTTTATATGCCTTAGTATACCTGGAGTTGAAATTACGCGACGTGTATCCACTTACGATAGATGCCAAAAATCGGTGGTCTCAGTGCGAGAGTGTAAGAGAACAAGCAGACAACCTACTTTGAATTAATAAAGATCTAGTTTCAACACGCAGTGTAGACAAGTTTGAATTAGCTGAAATAATCTCAAGAAGAACAAAGCCACATGATGGCTAAACGACAAGGCACTTCAAATACGTAGGTTATGTTTTGGTAGGGTGGATGCATTAAATCATCAACCAAGTATGAGCGAACGGAAGCACGCTCGATGACTGAACTATCGACTGCATATTGCCCATCAATAAAAATGGCGGTCCTCCAAGAAGCATCCGGGCATTGGCATATTCTTTTTTAACATCTCATATGAGATCTAACGTACTGTGTGAAAGGCCTAAGCCATTCCGTAATACTATAGTTGGTAAATATGGCTTCCAGTTTTAGGGGATAGACGACCGATCTTTTATGATTGGATTCACCGTCGGCATCTCTAGTCTGGTCTCGGGATCCTGGGTTAATTAATTAAGTTGGCATCAACATCAAGAGCTGATACTTGGTTCTTTCAAAATGAATACTTTTCGCCAGATCTATGAGCTGTACAAAGATATGGAAGCAGTTCAAGCAATCAATACAGAAAATCATTTGACCTTCGCCAACAATACTACCGAATTGTAAGTCATCCGCCAAACCATTCTACGCCAATCCAACGTTCGATTTAGGTATTCACCCCTATCACAGAGTTCCTCGTAACAAATCCCCGAAAATTTTTGTTACGCTACAAATACGAATAAATTTACATCATAGGCCCCGAACGGAATCAAAAAACATTTTCCGAATTTCGGAGTTTCAATATCAGTTGATTTGCGTCAAAATGTGAAAAAATAAATAAATTTCCGTTGTTCATCTTTTGATTTGATTTTAATTTTGTTGGTCGTTAAAATGGATACCATTGCCCAACTTCCTATTCATTCGGGGCTAGTGATACCATTATTCACGAACTCCGAATTTCGTAGCAAGTTTTTTTTACGTACGACGGGAGCGATGATACCTTTTTTCGGGGTTCGTACTACGAATTTATTACGACGGACGGGGCCTGTGATAAGGCTGATTATAATAAGGTTCTTAGTTATCACAAGAACGTATTAGTTCTAGTTATTTACATTTCCATCCCTATTTAACCCTAGGTTTTTCTGTTTTATTCATCGATATCTCTTCCCTGTCTTAAATAATCATAAAGCCCTTCTTCTTTTGTGATCGTGAAAATGCCAGGTAAAAGCTAAAACTGCTTATGAAAAACCATATCTTTTTTAAGAATAAAAAAACACACACACAAACAAAGTAAAAATTAAGTTAAGTGAAAGCTATTAAATCCTGTGATAGCCAAACCAATGGGATATATCACATTCCCCTAGTGTGCTATTTATGGCAGGCCCCATGGTGATTTTCTAACTTTCAAGTGTAAACTTCACACCAGCAAGTTGTGTGCTGTACTGCTGCAGCAGAGCGGACAGCGGAGTTGCAGTTGGAGTGTAGTTGAAAAATGTGAACGATGCTATATAGCTCGGAAATGCTTGAAACATTACCACAACCGCAATTTGTGTGAACCAACAAAATTCAGCTTATTTAGGAAATAATTAAACCATATTTAATTCGGATGCGACAACCACAGCTGGCGGCGTGGCCGGTCGGCGCGGTGGGTGTCGAGGCGTGTGGCAAAGGCGTTGTGACGTACCGCGGGGCGAAACGGGGCGTGTCGGTGGTGTGTCTATTTCGTTGCATTTTGACAGTAATAGTGCACTTATTTTGCGGTCACTACTATTATAATGCACTTTCGAAGTCATAAATTCAGTCGGAAGGCAAAATACCAGCGCGATGGTGTGGTTGCAATTACATTATTGCACTTAATTAAATTCATGGCAATCTACTATGCCACCATTCAGCAGCAGCAGCAATATAGGAGTAGATGCAATACATGCTATACCCAAGAGGAACGAGGAAACACAGGGTCGCTCGTAAAGCTCACTCTGGAGCTGTAGCAAGGTGCATCATGTGTGTACCTACACCTACATATACAATGTCTGTAACCTCACTCCTTTTGTGTGAAGCCTTCTTACAGTAGCGATCGCGGTTTTAGGGTGGCCATGATAATGCTATTTACAAGCACACACAGCATGCTGTTACATGCGGTTTCATAGATTTATAATCAATGTTATAACGTATAAGGTCGCCGGCATTAGAAGTTATTGTCAGTTAATTTGAATCTAAGTATTAATGTATTTGTTAAGTTATAATCGAGTATATCTTTATAAATAAATAAGCTATCTAAGATCTGGGTCATACATTTCGCTTGAACTGAATAAGCGCGCAAAATTTTCTAAAGCCATTTCCCAGTTGTCCATTTTATCGGAAATTTGCGCGTTCATGGATCAGTTGAAGATGATTACAATTTGATAAGAATAATTCAAAAAGTATCGCCTTTTTTCTGGCTCCATTGCAAGGCGTTCCAGATGAAAAAAAAACAGATGTTTTTGAGTCAACTAAGTAGATACAAGATTGATACATTCATTGCTTATGATTGACACATTAGATCAACAGTTAAGTTGAATAAGGACTAACCGGACATGATATAGCTATAAGAATCGACTGACATTTTAATGTGATCTATTCCTATTTGAGAAACAAAGCTTGTTCGGAGAAAAAAACATGTAAGGAGGTCGAAAAACGGCAAAAACAGCACTTGATCGAAGAGCAGTTTTAAGATGTTCTTCTAATTTTTGACTCTCCAACAAAAATAAAACAGAAAACCGGTGTAAGTGCAAAGGTTTCAACAGTCCTAAGAGTATTCAATAGTGTCAATCGTATAAAACGAATGAAACTTCAAAAGAAACCACCACTTAACGAGCAAAGAAAAGTTATGCTTTGAGAATTCTCATAGTTCAGATGAAAAGAAGTTTACTTTTGTGGCTTTGATGGGTTTAATTACTACTTCCACGAGTTGAGCCAAGAAGAACATCTTAGCGTGGCATCATAGCCGAAAGGGCGGTTTTATTTTATAGGGAGTAGGTTGAGAAACTGTTGAGCTTGAGTTCCAAACCTTAAAAATGATGGTAATAAGATATAATAGGATTTTTTTTTTAAAGAAATTATCCTAAATTTTCGGGAATTTTCGGAACCAAAACTGGTCTTTTCACAAGAATGATGTCCCCATTTTAGACGATGCAAATAGTAAAATGAATGCAAGGCACTAGAATTCCTGTTCGAAGGATTTAGAAGTTTGCGAAAAATAAAGCATTGTAAGTTAACTAAGAGCTTAGAAGACAGCGAAAATTTCATTCGGTTAAGAAAATAATTTGCATTTCCCATGGGCTTAATTATTTGGCAAAGAATAACATATCAATTTCAAAGTTATCTGCTATTCCAAGTCTTTTTGGAAAACTTGGCCAATTATATTCCTCTGTCAAAAATTCAAACTATTTGGGTTTGTTAAAGGTCGCACAACTAGTGAAAATCTTATTATCTCTACTAATTTGTCTATTAATAAAATGGAACAAGTTAGGAAGATTTTGTGAAGACCTTTGATCGTGTTTACCATGGACTACTTTTGTAAAAAATTGAGAATGTTAGGATTCAATTCCAATTATAAATTGGTTGAGTTCTTACCTGTACGAAAGAAACTTTTCAAATTCTATAAGGTTGTTATCGGGGCTACCACAGGGCAGTCACTTAGGATCACTTTCTTTTTTTTTACAAATAATCTTCCGGGCAAACTTAAACTTGGTCAGTGTTTGCCGATGATGTAAAATTATTCTGCGATATATTTTTAGTTTCATATTATTGCAAATTACATAAAAAAATTTTTGAATTCGTCTGAAAATAATAACCTTTAGTTAAATTTTAAGATTTTTATTGCTTCAAGATTATTATGGGTGATTTTTTTGCTATTTTCTTTTTGGCAACACTGCGACGCACGTTTCGTCTTTTGTGTCACTGTCAAACATCTCCAGTTTGGTCTATAATTTAATTATGAATCGTCTTAGAAACGAACAACGCTCTGTTAAAAAAGTTCATCGCATTAATTGGGCCGCAGTTACTCTACTACGTGCAAAATTTTGCGATAGAATTCAGGTGTGAAACCTTTCAAAATACAGCTGGTGCAAGAATTGAAGCCGAACGACCTACCACAACGGCGAAGTTTTGCTGAATGGGATCCACTTTTTTATCGAAAAATTGTGTTCAGCGGCGAAGCTCATTTCTGGTTGAATGGATACGTGAACAAGCAAAACTGCCTTATTTGGAGTGAAGAGCAACCAGAAGCATTGCAAGAGCTTACAATACATCCAGAAAAATTCACTGTTTGATGCGGATTATGGGCAGGCGGAATCATTGGGCCGTATTTCTTCAAAGATGATGCGAATCGCAACGTTACTGTGCATGGTGAGCGCTACCGTGCGATGATGAAAAACTTTTTTTGCGCAAAATGGAAGAACTTGACTTGCATGACATGTGGTTTCAACAAGACGGTGCCACATGTCAAACAGCACGCGTAACAATGGACCAATTGAGAGACGAGTTCGGTGAACAGTTTATTTCACGTTTGGGGCTGTTCGATTGGCCGCCTAGATCGTGCGATTTAACGCCTCTAGACTATTTTTTGTGGGGCTATGTTAAGCCTTATGTCTATAGCGACAAGCCCGCTTCGATTTACGCACTGGAAGCCAACATTGAAGCATTTATTCCTGAGATACTGGTCGGGATGTTATAAAGAGTATGACAAAATTGGACTATGGCAAGTTATGCATTCGTAAAAAATACAGAAATGGAGATTTTTTTCAGACTTGACATTACTATGATAAGGAAGACCAAAAAATCAGTCTCGCAATTCTGTCTATCTGTCTGTCTGTATGTTCGACCACAGCCTTAACGGCTCAGCCGATTTTCTCTGAACTTTTCTCTATCTAGGTAGATATTATTTTTAAATTTTTCCCCTAATAGGATTTTTTATTTTTTTTAATACCAAACAATACGGTATAGCAATATAGTATAGCTTTTATTGGAATGAATCATTAAAACAAAACAGTGAAATGCTGATCTTATTTTTTTGACAAGGTATTTGAAGCAATCGTTGAAAAATTACTTTCAGTTAAATATCCTATCAGTGACTGATAACAACTAACTCTAGGTATTTAAGGTTAGAATTGATCATTAAAAGCAGAACTGACATTTGAGAAAAGAAAGAGAAGTGAACACATTTAATGAAACGATTGTGTTCCAAGTTAAAGAAACGAAAATTAGCTGTTCAATGGCATTGATTTCTATCAGTGAAATGATGAAATTGTATTTAAATAAATCAGAATTTTGTAGTTTTTAGAGTACAAACATTCTAGAACTCATTAAAAAAAATTGTTTTATTGTTTTAAAAACATATCAAAACACTTCAAATCTAATTTTTGACTTTTAGACACTTCTGTCAAGCAGTATTGTTGTGACAGCTGACAGCCATTTGCATTATGGTAAGCAACGCAAAATTTGAATTTAGTTTACGATAAATCCAAATGTTAATGGTGAGTCTACACCATATAAGATTCAAACTATCCACCAATAATTTTCAAAAATGGGCTATCAAATTCATGAAGAGAAATAAAGTGATCATCGATAGAGTGCTTCAGCGAATTGGAGACACATTGCATGAATAGTATTGAGTTCAATGAGATTATGTTTTTTTTTGTTTTTAATGAAAACAGTGTTCCTTATTACAATTTTTAAGGACTGTTTGTGCTTGTGTAACTAAGCAATGATAACCAGGACTTCTACTCTGAACGCTTTCATCTTGTATGCTTATTATTATGCTACGTTTTCACCAAGAGTAAATCCGCTAGAGACTTAAAATAAATTTTGAAGTGTTTTCACCAAAGAAACTGAGATTTATTTGACGTTTTCACTCTGTCTTGTCATTCAATTGTCAATTTGAACAAAAGAAAAAAAATTGCAATTGGATAGTAAACAGGAAAAAAACAGATATTTCTATTTTGTGTTGATTTTCAATGAAGAAAGTGGGTTTACATATAGGTGCGTTCTACAAAATAAGGTTTGTTTGTTTTGCAAATCTTCTGATTGCGAGAAGATTTCAAGGAGATTAAATCCCACTTAAATCCCGGATTTACCTTTGGTGAAAACGTAGTATTAGCCATAGTATTTTAGCGAATCTGAACGGAGAAGAAGAAGGACGATTTACGAATGCAAGCGATAAGCTTTTTCACTCGCAAGATAACCATGAAATAAATTTATTTAAGGTGGAAAAGCTGAGAATTTTGAATTCTAACCTCTTGCCTACAGTAGTCCCTTAGTTGAAATTTGATAAACCAAAATAATGTCCGACGGCAAATCGGATGAAAATTCAAAGTCGACTTCCAAAATATATATTTACCTAAAAATATGCGCACAGGTCTCTGTCGATAAACCTGAAGAAGTTTTAAAGGCTACTGGTAGGAGCTTACGAAGAAGCCCGTCCGGAGAACGTTGTCAAAGTTAAGCTCGTTGTACAGTCGAAGAGGAGGAATCTTCAGTGGAATAGCTGGTTAGCACATCCACCACAAATCCAACGGATATTAATGATTTCTATTAATTGAATTTTCAGCAGCTCTCTATATGGTGATAAGTAGTACTAGGTTTCCAAGATATGAATCCACAAAGCAACCTGGCATTCTCCAGATGATCGAACCAAGAACCTTATCGAATGTTTGCAAATCGAAGTTAAGGCACATTTTCGACAACTTAGATATGTGAATATTTCGAGGAATAGTCGACTCTGGCCGATTCCTAGTTGCGGCAGACTTCAGAGCTTAGTTGGAAAACAAAAAGTAATTTCGGACCTAGAAGAAAAGTTTCGACGGTCGGTTATTTAGCATACCTGTGCTTATTAGATCCTACAGAGAAAGCCTGAGTGGGTAAATCGTCGTTGTACATTCACTTACTACAAATTCCAAGTCTAAAAACGTGTTTGGAACTTTGTTTTGACAGGGAGTTCTCTGAACTCTCACCATCTCTACATTCAAATCGGCGAAATGCCTGAGCGGGTTAATCTTATTATTGTACATTTACCTACTATAAATTCCAAATCTAAAAACGTATTTGGAACTTTGTTTTGACCGGGAGTTCTCTGAACTCTCGCCATCTCTACATTCAAATCGGCGAAATGCGCAAAAAAAATAAATCGACCCTAACTTATTACAAATTCTAGACCCGTATTAGATACAGTTGATTTTCTATTTCAGTGATCTCAATGATGAAAGCAATAAAATGCCGGACTCTCAGTTACGGTCTTGTTGCGGCGAAGGTTATCATTCTCATCTCAGTATGTTTGTTTTTTTGTAACGTATTTAGGTTTTAAAATAAAAACAAAAATAAAATATAATAAAAATCGCATAAACAAAATTCAAATTAAATTCAGCAAACAAAAACCTCGTTTGACTTTGCATACCGGCACTGATGCTCAGCTCAACTGAGCTGAGCCAAACTGAACCGGGAGACAGCGAGTATATTTCATGACCAACTGTCCTCAAACAAATTTGTACAATCACATGGCAATTTGCAGTCCGTCACTTTTTGCTGGCCCAAAGACAGACTGCTCCCGCACATATCATTTAGATTTAGTGGTCTTTCGAAAAAATGCACTCTGTCCAAAAGCGTATCCTTGTGGGGATTGTTTTTGGCATAGGAAAAAAATCCCAGTCCCATCCTTATTTATTTTGAATGTCGAGTTTTTTTTTTGTTTGTGCTGCTCCTCTTTTATGCATCCTTTCTCCCATCCAATTGTCCGACATTTTTTTTTTGTTTTGTGTATTTCGTTCCTTTCATTTTATTCTGTGTGCTTTCTAATTCTTTTTTATTACTCGCTGCCGCCGCCGCTGCCTAGGAGAGAATGGTGCATTTTAAATGGACCAAATAAATAACAGCCAAAGCAATTTGTCCGACTGTCAGCAACAACAACAACAATGACACCAAACAATGGGCAAATAGAAAAATGACATCACTATAACTAGAAAACGGATATACAACATACATACATATATAAATATGTAGCTATGGCTATGCATTAGTGGAGGGAACTTTAGCAGAACGAATTAAACAATTGCAGAGAATGTTTTGCAGTAATTGGATTCCCACATCACATTGGCAAATAAATTGCACTGGGGCAAGCTTTTATGTCTTATGTTGAATCCGAATGAATCCTGCTGATGTTCTGCTCGTCCTGACCACCAATGCAGCACCGTATGCAACCGCAGTTGGGCAACAAAATGACAACTCAGTAGTTCCAAATAATAACCCTATCATACTCGAGACGAAGAAATTAAAATGCAATTTTACAGATAAATTCCCAAGGAATACGCAAGCACATCATCTACATTTGCTTCATGGTGCTTGTCCTTTTTTTCTTTTTTTTTTCTTTATTTTTGTGGCCAGGGGCAGACAGTATTATGGAATGGTATAGAATTGAAAGAGAACCAAGGATGCAGACTTAAATCTTGTCAGTTCATCCAACCATGGGGGATGTGAAAAAGTAATAATTTTTTCAAAATGTCCTTCGGAAGGTCCTGCTGCCGAAATGGGCCTCGATGTGTGTGTGTGTGTGTTGTAAGTCAGTCATCAGTGCCATTGCTGAATGTTCATGTCATTCTTGGGCTCCATATTACATGCAAATAGGTTCATGCACTGAAATTAAAGACTAATTAAAATAAATTGAATTAGTAATTAATTAATTAAAAAATTAGTTTCTAGAACTTCTTTTTTGAGAAAACGTAAATACTAGCTAAGGGCTTTCGCAACTCCCAGTCGCAACGAAAACGTTTGTATCATCGGTCTTCAGCCTCAATGCCATGTTAACTAATTTTGAAAAGCGAAATTTTTGTTGTCATTACTAGTTTCGGAGAGTATTACTGTGTAATTTTAAGTGACTAATAGCCTACATAAAAGCACACATTTCTATAAAATTAAAAAAAGAGCACAAAAGTTACTACTGAAAGAGGGCCTTAATAGATAAAAATAAGAGGTACAACTGCTCGTTGACAACTTGACCTCAGTGATTTAAAACTCTTAAACGTTCCTATGGACGTTTTGTAGGAAGGACTCGGGGCACTTTTGATTTTTTCCGAGTCCGAACAGCTTAGATGAGCACTTTTCATGACAAGTGATACTCTCTTACTCACTTCCAAGAGGAAGAAGTCCCGAAAAACATTTTTTTAAGTAGCATCGACTGGGAAGGAATCGAACCTCCGAAATAAAAGCCCATTAACCATTTTGCAATAACCAACACATTTACAAGGTGCTCTATTTGAGCTAATGATGGAACTTTGAATGTACTTGAAATACTCTAAGAATTCAATTGACCTGATAGTACAATGAATAGCGAGTTTGAGTTGGGAGTTGGTAGACTGTGGGACTCTACGTTCATGCGTTGTACAGTGCGGTATTTTAGTCCAAAACCTGATCAAAATAATTGGGCACATTTATCACATCAAATAGGTACCAAATGACTAAAAATTTATTTGGAAGGATACATTTTCAATTTGTTTGGTACTGTAAAACACACTTAAGTGCCCCTCCCGATTAGCCGGAAGCTGGTATTATACCTCTAGACAAGTATACCCACTTCCAGCTAAGAAGCAAGTAATAAACACCGCCATCCACCAGCCGAAACGGCTTATAAAAAGGATACAAACCCAACAGCGACCACAACCCAGGAACCAAAGTACGTTCTGGATGACAACATATTCCCAAATGACAGCGAAAAGGCCGCAACCATGGGGCTGCCTACTGACTAGTGCCTTGGCTAAGCGCCACCAGCCTTTCACAAATTCAACACTGACAACCGGGACTCACAACTGCAACAACTCACTACTGGATGAGATATCCATCCATGGAAGTAGATGAGTTGCACGTTGCACGTAGTTGGACATCCATACTACATAATTTGGCTCGAAAGAACTTGGTTACTATCGATCACTTTTGGTCTCCGTTGATGGTGGTGATGGCAATAACATCGTCGTTATCAAAGAACTACAGGCCTATAATGCTGCCGCCCCACAATGCATACCAAGCAGTGTCATTCTACGAATGAACTGCCTCTTGGCAGTGGCTTTAAATATTCCCAAAAGCTGGAATTTTTATTGCTGATGAATCCGTTCATCCAAAAGGCCCTTATTTGCTGAAATCGAGGTAACACACTGCATTTTCTATCCCTTTGTTCCCTGAGATGTCATTTTTTCCAAATATCTGCATAAAAATTTAAAAATTTAGATAGATGCATAATGTATAATGCATTTAAATAAAAAAAATATATATTTTTTCAATTTTTATATTAATGTTTTTTAAAGTGGTTTCAGCACATGACCAGTAGGAAACAAGGACAAAATAAAATGCACGACTGGGTCGCACGAACTTGCTCCTATGTAATAGACTAGGAATTTTAAAAACGAATGTTATTAGAGAAAACTGTTCATAAGGATCAAATTAATTTTTTAAATTCTTTTTATAGTAAGAGACGAAAACAGAATGCTATGCAAATATGAATTTATGCAAAAACAAAAATTATAAGTCGTTTTAGTGGTTTCTTAAAAAAAGCTTTTATTAACAAAATTTTTAAAAGATTTTTAAGAAAAAATGTTGGTACGCCAATTTAAAGTTTTTATTACTGTTCGAATAAAAATTAAATTTACAAAAAAAAATATTGAGTCGTTTCTGAGATATCGAATTTTCAAAAAAAGAAAAAAATTGATTTTTTTTTTCAAAAATTCAAAAAATATTTATTTTAAAGTTTTGAAATGCAATGTGTTTTAGACTTTTTAGAAGCTTCTCTATAAAAAATTTCATTAAGAACAGTTATAAATAAATATTAAGTTTTGAAAAAAGAATTTTGAAGTTTTTTTTTTAAAATCCAAAAAAAAATGTTTTGAAAATTTGAATACACAATTCTATTTAAATTTTTGATGAGCCTTCGCAAAAAAAAATGATCAAAATCGGTGGTAAAGTTTTTGAGAAAATCAAAAACAAAAAAAATGGTTCCATGGGGGGTACCCTCAATAACCATTTTTCGGAAAAATTTTTTCAACCATTACCTAGCTTTAACTAAATTAAATTTGTTTGTGTTTTTATTTTTTTAATCTGTTCTCAGCAGTTTTTGAGAAAAAAAATATTTATAAAATTTCGAAAAAAAGTCGTATGGCAGGTGCCGTTATTTTTGGTCTTAAAAAAAAAGAAAAAAACGTGTGGGGGGCCGTGGCACGATGGTTGTGTGCTCGCCTGTCAACCTCAATATAACAGGTTCGATTCCTGCCGTCGTCTATGTCTTCTTTAATTCCATTAAAACCTTCTATAAATTGTCATCAATAGGATGCTGGTTTACTCATTACATGTTGTTTAGGCATAACACTAACAACATGTGATTGAGTTAAACTAGTATGCCCAACAAGGATGAAAAACGAATAAAATAATGCGAATTATAAGGGACATAGAAATAAGAAGACACGGCAATTCTCCGCTTTAGTTCAGCTGCCATCCCTGGAGATAAAAAATCTAAGACAACCACCTTAGTCTCAGAACATCGTGCCACACATCTTTCCTATCCTCCTTTCTCTTCCGTAACTTCACGCCCACGCTGTGTTGAAACATTTAAAAGGGTATTCATATTCCCTTGAGCGTGAGTAAATTATAAAAAAAAAAAAAAAAAAACTCATCTACCAAGTTTAAAGAAAATCGGCCGAGCCGTTTAGGCTGTATTCGCAGCGACAGACAGAGAGACAGACAGAATTGCCAGACCCACTTTTTTAGTCTTCGCTATCATCGTAATGTCAACTTTGATCAAAATATCGAGTTCGATTTTTTTTACGAATGCATAACTTGCCTTATAGTACCTATAAATCGCAAATAAAAAAGAAACAAAGAAAAATGTTCTCATTTTTTGTTTATAATTTGTATTTTGAACGGTATGATATGAGGAAAAATAATTTTTTTTTGTCATTCAAGCATAGTCCAACCTCGCAGCAAGAACAAGACACCTAGTACGGTTAGGCTCAAATGCTGGCACTTTAGTCTTGAAATGACTAACTTGGGCCTGATTTTCTTTTTGTGGTTTTCACTATCCTTGTCCCAACAAGTCCTGTGCAAACAGATAATAATCTAAACATTTTTAGCGATAATGTTTTCGAATCAGCTTTTCCATTAAACAATATGTATGAGTTCAAAAGACACATATCCAGCAAATACCACATAATCCGATGTCACCATTTTTTTATTTGCGATCTATTGGATTTCAGCATGTCCACCTTATCAACATAGCCCAAGTGTTTGTTGTAATCGCTAACAAGTTGCTGACAAGAAACCTCCTTCTTACGGCCATCTTTTTGCATACGCATTGCTGTTCCAGCAACTGATGGATCATGAAAGTTACTCAGGTACCTGCCATGGTTTCCCCGGTGTAGACCTGAAACTGGCACACGTATCCTTTTTCGTCAGCTCTGATCCAAACCTTGTATCCACGTTTTATAGGTTTCAGAGACATGTATTGTCGAAAACAGCTCCGTCCCGTTAATTTAGTCATCGATTCATTTATTGATTGAAATTAAGATGTCTTTAGTGAAGATATAAACGTCTCTGACAGCTTCATAATGAGGGGGCGCAACTTATAATGCTTATCATAATCTTGAGATGTTTTTTCTGGTTGTCGCAACTTGTCATTCAAATGAATATGCCCAGAAAGCCAAACAAAACGATTTCTTAACATTAGGGAACAAATATAACAATCCCTGAGTTGGGGCATAGATGACAAATAATCGCAATAACTGGGGAGCTTTTTTATTGCCATTGCCAATAACACTTTTAACTCTTCCGGATTACTGGGAATAAAGCTATTGCTATTTCCTCCAGCTTTTTGAACAGAATACAAATTTGTTTGGAATACAATAGTTTTAGTCAATTCCATCGGAAATAAATGAAGAAACACATCGGTAGGTGTTTCTAAGTCATCAGGAATGGCGGGATCGGTTTCTTTTTCAAAATCTTTTTTCGTACGCAGCAAATAATTTCTTGACGTTGGTTGTCCAAACGGTTTGCTTAGCCCTCTCTTTTTGTTGAACAACAGACAAAGGAATATCATCTTCACTTATCCATCCCTTGTCATGAATTTTTTGAAGCTCGTCAAAAACCTCATCAAAAAAATGATTTGCAT
Organism: Philhelius festivus; assembly: GCA_963931855.1. Classification (NCBI taxonomy): domain Eukaryota; kingdom Metazoa; phylum Arthropoda; class Insecta; order Diptera; family Syrphidae; genus Philhelius; species Philhelius festivus. The sequence continues at coordinate 212,061,957 of OZ007554.1, read as the reverse complement.
CTCATTTTTGTGGAATAGATCTTCTTCACCATCACTCTCAGATTCGGTATTCGATGGTATTCCTTCAAAAAGTACCTGAGGTTCATCCATATTCATCGCCTCTAAGTCAAGATTTGAATATTGTTCATTCACTAAAAATTAAAAAAAAATGTGTTTTTATTTCCTACTAGTTTCACAGCTAAACCACATCCCAAGAGCTTGATAAATGGGTCTATATTGTCCCAAATTATATTTCTTATAACGAATAAATAAAATATTCTTGCATATATTTACTTCACTTACTTGTAATTGTTAAAAAAACACTAAATAATACTAATTATTCAGAGCAAAGAGAAAACACTCAAAATGACACGAACGATCAAACTAAATGTACAAATTAATACTTACAATGCACCTGAAACAACCCTAATCATTTTTTAACCTTTTTAAAAATGATTACAGTTCTTAGAAATCCACTTGGTTTCATCGTGAAACCAGTAGGAATATAGAGAACAAATACAGTACATAACGCTTATAAGAAACTCAAAAATTGCACAAGATTTGTTTCTTATAACCGAGTGTTTCTTATATTCATAGAACGGATATGAGAAACAAGTTTCTTATACGGATATAAGAAACAAGTTTCTTATACGGATATAAGAAACAAGTTTCTTATACAAATATACCCAGCAGCGTTACCACTTCCGGAAAAAAAGTCGAAGTAGATTTGGAGAAAAAAGTGAAGTAAATTGAGAAAAATCGAAGTAGATTTTAAAATGACTCTATATACTTGGTTTTTGAAAAATTAGAACTCAAGATTTTTATCAATTGATATTACAACACGAAAAAGTAGAGATTCCGTCTGTCTGCAGGTGTGTACCTCAACCTGCAGCCTAAATGAGAAATTGAAATGTTTTTTTTTTTTTGCTCGTTTCCTACCATTATGAAATATTATATTTATGAGTTTCTGTGATTTTAAAATAATATTGTACACAAAACATTTTTATCCTTAAATATATATTATTAAATATTTAAAATTGTCAGTACATTTCTTTTAATTTTAAAGAAATTTGTATAGCTATAAAGAATTTATATGAACGTTTTTATAATACGAATTCTATATACTACTGAAATAAATCAGCCAAGTAGAAGACTTAGCACTATTAATGGACTTGTTAAATTATTGATTCAAATTAGCTTTTTTGCCCTTTAATCCACAAAAATTTGCGTTTCGTCCCGGCGATCTCACATGGACTCATCAGTTGACGAAACGCCAATTTTTGTGGACTAAAGGCCAAAAAAACTAATTTGTATAAAGAATTTATTTATTAACACTGAACACTGAACTAAAATTCTCTTCAAATGTCGAATTGAAATGACATTTGCATACCTAGGTTGCTTTGAATTTTTCTCAAAGGTCTGTTCAAGTTTTTTGAGTTTCGTGATTTTTTTGAAAGTTTCTTAAATCCAACCAACTTTACATTGAAAAAAGAAAGTTCGTGGTTGAAGAAATGTTTCTTTTATCAGTGTTTTTCTTATAAGCGTGTTTCTTATAAACACACAATTTAACATTAAAATATATGGGAAAGTACACGGTGCTTTTGTTCAAGTTTCTTTTAAGCGAGGTTTTCTTATAAGCGTGTTTCTTATAAGCGATAAATACTGTATAGAGTATGTGGTTTCACTGCGAAACTACTAGGAAAAGGGCTATGCTTGGTTTGCTTTAATTAAATTTTTAAATTTTATTTTTATATTTTCTGAAAACTGCACAAACGCTTAAAACTTATGTTCGCGTACTATTGAAAACACATCGACTCGTCCGCAAAGAGTTTTCAAAATCTATTGCTCTTTCGAAAAAGAGAATTTTGTCTGGCTTGACATTTTTTGTTCGAAAATACTGATAGTCTTAGAGAAAACTCATTTTTCGACCCTTCAAAATCTAGAGCACTGGTTCAAATTAAGGAACATTTTTAGAATATTCCTAAGACGTCGAAATGAAACTCTACGTCCAAATCAAGTTTTGTCCGATTTTTTTCAAAGTCAAAATCGAAATTTACTAAATCAGTAAGTTAATGTAATAAAATAAAGTTCATTGCATTGAAATTATTCTCAGTGTAGTGAACGTTTTGTCATTTGTGAATTTCATCTGCTTTACTGCTAATCGGAAACGGAAGGAAGGAAACGACATACGTGTAGACGAACAATCTAGCAAGCGTCCCAGGAACACACTGTGCGCCGGCCGGAGATACAGGGAAGACAAAAAACCTTTTTAACATGCAAAATGATGCAACTCACCCTAGAATATGTGCCTGTGAATATAGAATATGGCTCTTTGGATGTGGGTGTCCGTAAAGAAGATGATAGCTAGACTCGGGCTCACTATCAAAAGCTACAATTCTTTATTCATGAATTGCACCCAAGTGCACTAAGCCGACGAGCCATTGGAAACTGTGCATCGGTTAATGGCTGTAGCTTGTTATGGTTGAGCCTTACTATGTCCCAATAGAAAAACCGAACACCAAAGAAGCAGAGGACACACTACTGACTGCATGTGTGCATTCATAATGCCTGACCGGTACTTGAATCGTAATGTAACAACTTCCCGCCCGTGTTAACTGAATTGCGGACACACTTGCAATGTGCCCAGGCAAACACATCACAACAACATGCTTTGAGGCGTTCCGATTTCGGGATGTTAGGTGTCATCGTCTTGGAAATATTTTACCATCGTCCCATGGAATTCGTATACGATCATTCTTCGTCCTTGGTCTTAGCACTGGGCTCCTTCTCACAATCACAATATTCCAGGCAAGTCTCGAGCAATTTCTATGACAGAATGAATTTTCAAATAGAATAATTCTCAAGTGACACACATTGAAGGGTATTTTTGCGGATTTAATTATGCAAAAGGGATGATACACCAGATTTAAGGTTTGCTCACACTGAATTATGTGGCATTGCACAAAACTGTATGTCACCGCATTTTGCTAACATCATGTTTCCCCTGTGGTTTTCCTCAATTCGACGATATGATTCAGCAAGAAGTTTAAATAATGCCAACTTACATTATGGTTTTGTGTTATATGTAGATGAAGGGGCGCGACGCAGGGGAGGGGGACTACCAAGGGGCAAAGATGCAAGGAATGTTCCTTGGCATGCATCTGTTACAAAAATGATGATGGTATTAAAATGGTAGAGGTTGAAAAGGTTTTTCTGCATTTGGGATTGAGATGAGTTCGAATTATTTTGCATGATTCTTTCAATGCTCACATCTGTGTGAAAAATTAAACTTTGGTTAAGCGAACAAGACAGCTTGTATGGAAACCATCATTATAGGATATTGTGACCGAGCAGATTATTATAATATGCATTCATGTACATATTTGCTCAAAAGCTCTAATGAACCGAGACGAAAGATATCGTAAGATTTGGGGTCCATTTCGTCAAGAAAAGGGCATGAAACCGCTTTTTTGAACAATTACGTACTCCTGTTATAAATGAATATTTGGGGTGCTATGGGTTAAGTAACAAGTCGCCATCTTTGCTTGTTTTTATTTAAATACTTGCTTGATTTCAAAAATCACACAAAATGGCGAAATAAAAACTTAAATTATGTACAAAATGAGCTATTTTAGCAATGTTTTTTTTTTTAAATTTTTACTTTTTAAGGCATACTAGGTCAAAGGTCACATGTGTGATGAGCTAGGCTAGGCTGGAATGAAGTGGGGATATTTTATTCAATAAATGAAACTACTAATTGTATAAATAAAACGCAAGAATGGGTCACACAAATTTGGTCTTATGTTTAATTGCCCTAGAAAATTGATGTTATTATTGAAAAATGCTCAGAAACAAAAACTTGGTTTTTAAAAGACTAAAGTATAAAAGACTGTTAAGATTTTAATAAAAGTAAAACTAGCAAGCTAATTAAAATCTGATCGTGCAAAAAGAAAAGTTACAAGTCAGAATAAAAAAGACACGTCTTGTCTGATTGAGAGCTTTATTACAAGTGATCTTTTTCTTATATTAATATTTAACAGTTTAGTCAGTCAAGGAGAGTACACAGCATATAGTACATACAATAGGTACATAAATCATTCGATTTTACAGTAGGTATAAGTAATTATGCAATGAATTTATACAAGAACGTTATGTATAATAGTTGAGTACTAAAAGTTGAGGTTACGAGATGAATACAGGGTGATCGCGTTTCATTATTTCTTGATTATGTTAGAAAAGATCTCTTACAAAAGCAATTTATTTTAGTAGTTGAAGCTTACAACATAATGCCATATAAAGGGTGTTTTTTAAGGGTCGTATATAAAACATAGAAAAATAGCTTTATTTGAATATGATTTCGGACCAGTAGTCACCATGACCATTACCAACCAAGGTCCAATTTTCACAAAAAGTAGATTTCCCTAAAAAAGATGGACACAAGTTAAATTGCTGAGCACGATGACGAATTGACACATTTTGATCATCATTAACACTACGCTGAACATCAACAATCACTGGTTCAGTACGACGCGTCTTACGTCTAACTTATATGTCAAACGAAATGGGTGCGTTCAGTGATGTTGATTTAATCGAATTTGATTAATTTAACAAAACAAATTAACGAATCTATAACAAAAATAGGGTGTGTAAGTACAGGATGTACTTGTAGAGAAACGGGGTACCAGGAATTTTTTTTATTTATAGTGAAATTCCAAAACTATATCACGATAAAAACTAAACACTGGTTTTTATTTTGACCACAAGGGGGCTTTAAAAATAAAGTTTATTTTGGAAACCTTATAGCCGGAGCTCAGGATTAAAAGCCAACATTTTTTTCTAATGAAACAAGAACAATTAGTAAAATTAAAGAAAACCAAATAAAAACAAGTAGTCAAAAAACACTCCACTTATCTTTTCAAGATTTTCCTCTTTGCTTTCTCCCTTATCACCTCGATTTTTTCTTCTTCTTATTCCTCTTGGCTTCTCCCTTATCACCTCGATTTTTTCTTCTTCTTATTTCCTCGACACCTCGAATCTCTTTCTTTCAAAACTTTTTCTTCGGATTTTCAATTAAAACCAACAAAATAACTTCTTCTCGAAACTTTTTCTTTTTAAAAAATCTTTTCTCGATCCTTTTTGATAAAAAGTTGTTGCTTGAATCGTCACCCAATCGTTTTCGTGATCAACATTCACGCGACCACGACTTCCTGAAAAGCTCAAACATCCGTTGTCGAATCTCACGAAACTATACACTCACTCTCACAGACAAGGATTCAGTAAGTTGTTGGATGAATTTATTTATTTTTATTTATTTATTCATCTACCAGAACAAGGCTAAACAGACTGCGAATAATAAAACATAAAATTACATATACATATATACAAGTAAGAGTTAATATACAAAAATACATAGCAATTCGTTTTTAATTCTAATCTCGACTTAAATGTAATTCGAGAGAGTTGCAAACTTCATTGAACGAGGAGATAGCTCGCGACAACGGCTCATTTTTCCCATAATTTGTCCTACGCGTTTGTTGAAAGAGGAGATTTCTTGACCTTAAGTACATTGATGGCACATAAATAGGAATTAGAGAGAGCAAAAACGGACTTTCAACATGATTACACAGAATACCCCCTACAAACATTACATCATGAATTTTTCTACGAGACTCCAAGGATCTTAGACCTAGAAATTGGCACCTAGCCTTATAATTTAAAAAAAAAATGAATTTCGTAAAACGTCTTTGAACACGCTCAATTCTATCGAGGTGAGTTTTATAATATCGATTCCAAATTACATCAGCATATTCAATAACAGATCTGACCAATGAGTTGTAAAGCGTTAATAAAACATATGGGTCCGTGAAATCCTTAGTATTTCTTTTTATAAATCCAACGAATGAGTTGGCTTTTGAAATAACATGGTCAATATGAATTTTAAATGAAAATTTAGAGTCAAAATAGACACCTTTGGTAAGGGAACTGCACGACATTTGAGATTTTACTGAATGTTATAATGTTACATTTTTTTATATTCAATTTAAGATTATTTTGAAAACACCAATTTGAAACACGATTTAAATCTGATTGAACTCGTATGCAATCGTCATGGCTTTTTATTTTTAAAAACAGTTGTAGATCATCTGCGTAGAGCAAAAAGCAACAATTCTCTATAGAATTTGTAATATCATTTAAATATATATTAAAGAGCAAAGGGCCCAGATAGCTTCCTTGTGGAACCCCTGAAGTGCATTCAATTTTCCTAGAAGTTTTACTATCAATTAATACACGTTGAGTTCTATTTGTGAGATAAGAGAAAATCCATTCTAATATCTTAGAATGAAAACCAAAATTTCTAAGCTTATTTGTGAGAATATTGTGATCCACAGAATCAAAAGCTTTGCTAAAGTCTGTATACACAACATCTACTTGGCATTTATTTTCTAACGCATTTATCACATAAGACGAAAAAAATACTAGATTTGTGACGGTCGAACGACCAGACATAAAACCGTGTTGAGATTCAGATAAACAATTCTGAATTAAAAACTCAATTTTATTTTTTACCAAACTCTCGAACACTTTAGAAATCGCTGCTAGTTTGCATATATACCTCTATAATTTTCGACTGTGTTTTTTTGAGTCTGATTCAAAAATAGGCCATCAGCTAATGACTTATTAAAAATTATAAGTAAGGGCCAACAAAGAGAATGGGAACAATTTTTTAGAACTAGTTCTGGAATACCATCGGTTCCACAACTAGTATTACTTTTAAGTGACTGAAGAGCAAGAAGAACATCATCAAAGCATAGCTGTATGCTTCCGATATCAACCTTTTCTTCGCCATAAGGCATGATAGGTAGATGTTGAATTACTGCTAATTGAATAAACCGACTCAAAAAAACAGGCAAACATTTCTAACTGTTTTTCGATGGTTGATGAACTTTCTCCCTTGAAAACGATTTGCTATTTCTTTTGATGTTATTTTCGATATTCATTATGTAATTTTTGTACAGGAATTTGCTTAGAATAGCAAAATCTTTCCTTAATCTACCGAACAGTAGGTATTCCTCTTGAATTTTTGTTCTTTTATAATTAGCATATACCTTATTTTTTACGTTTTTCAAATGCATGAGTCTTTTATTGTACCACGGTGGCTTTGAAGATTTCCTTTTTCTCACACGAGGAACAAATTGGTCAAAACCAGCATGAACGATTTCAATAAAGCGTTTATAGGCATGTTGTAACTCAAGAAAATTTAATTCGTAATACCAGTCAAAAGAGGCAAAAAACGTTCAAGTTCAATAAAGTTTGCTTTGCGGAAAAATTAGACTTAAAGTTTTCAGTAAAATCTATGGTATTTGATTTCTTTGATAATTATATGAAATTATTTCAAAAAAAGTTTCTTTATGGTGAATGGAATTTTTTAACAATGAAAAAGGTGCTTCTAAAACATTTACGTTAAATTCATTACAAGAAATGAAAAAGAGATCTAATGTTTTATTTAAAGAATTTTTAACATTATTAACTTGAATTAAACCTAACGAGAATACATAGTCAATAAAGAGAATTTCGAAATCTTTGTTTATATTACAAGCAATTAGCATTTTTTCACATTGTGAGCAGTTCCAGTCAATATCTGACAGGTTAAAATCACCTAACACACATAAGCTTTTGTTATTTGAGCATTTACCATATATAAATTCAATATTTTGAATATGTTTTTTTAAAAAAAAAGTGAAATAGCTTTTTGGAGGAACATAGCTTGCTGGATAAGATATCGCCATATAACCAGGATTCTGTGATAATGATGACATCGTAATCAGTACTAGAGGTCGTGTTGTATAAATCAGAAACTTTCGAACGAATTCCACTCCCATTATGGTAGTATACTTTTAATGATGTTTTTAGGTTTTTGTTTGGTTTGGTTGCGCAGGTAAGTTTTTTTGGCATAAATACTAAGAGACGAATTTTTACACCAACAGGCCAAAAAGACGAATCAAAGACCTTGTTAGCAATTTCAGATGGAATTCCAATTTTGAAATTTACATTGCGAGTATTTGTAGGACTATTAAGTGTATAGCAAAGAATCGAAGACGATGTGATGTTTAAATTATCAGATATACATATATACTCAATAATCTCATCCGCTTTGGTAGATGACAAGAATCTTCCTAAGTGATAACATTTTAAGTTTCTGGCAATTTTAAAATTATATCGAACTTGAGAATTTGATCCTCCTATTTGCTTAGTAAGAGAATTATTGTTTATTATTTTAGTAGGTATCAATGCTGGATTGTCGTCGTTATTAACATTGTCTTTGGTTTCGGCAAAAATTTTGTCAATAGCAGCGACAGCAGCAACACCTTCAACAGCAGCAACATCAACAGCATCCACAGCAACAACAGCATCAACAGCACACACAGCAGCAACATCAGCAGAGAGCCCAGAATTAGATCCAAAACATGGCAAATCTTAAATGGCCCAGTTCAGACCCATATCAAACTAATTTTCTCGAGAAACTAACTAAAAGAAATAGAGCCGAGAAAAAGTTGTCGATAGGCATTTTCCTAGTTACTACGAGTATTAAAACAATCGAAGCTCGAAGTAATCATTTTCTTTTTGAGATGATAGAGGACGGCTTATCGAAAAGATCACAAAATGTATTAAATTCTTTTCTTTTCCGTTCCGATAGATTTCTTTGCTTTTTTTGAATGAAGATTTTAAGAATCAAAGATCGTTAACTACCCAGTTTGCTTACAATTAAAAGTTATGTACATTTACACGTTAGGATGTTAAATTTAAGCAAGAGTCCACCTGACTCGATTACTTCCTCAGCTCATCCGCTGGTACGAGTACATTAATAGGATAGGATAATGGAAGCATTTGTTCCACTAGCTTTATGACATCACTCGAACTCCCATATTTTTGTTATTGCTTTTCCAAAGTACTTTAAGAGCAGGGCTCTGGTTGATGGATACCAGGTTTCTACTGAACTCTTTTAGCACAAAAGGAAGAAACGAATAGGTAGCTGAAACTTGTTGTGCTAAATGTACAGCAGCGGAGTGAACGTTTTTCGAAAACGATCCATAGTTTGTCAAATTAAAATTAAAATATTTCTAGAAAAACTTTCTTACACAGCTCAGTAACAAGGAAGACTGGGTAGGAGAGGATATAAACTACACACTCGAAACAAATACCATCAAATGGTACACTGATGGATCGAATCTTTGAAAAGAATTATCGTAACAAGAACATTGCGATTATGTCAGATAGTCAAGCAGCACTCAAGGCACTAAACTCATACACCATAAGCTCTAAGCTAGTGTTGGAGTTCATAAGCAGACTAAATGAACTAGGTAAACAGAACAGAGTCACACTTTACTGGGTACCTGGTCATGTTGGTGTTCTTGGAAATGAAAAGACAGATTCCCTAGCAAAAATAGGCGCTTCAACCCCCTAACAGGGCCTGAACCCTATTTCGGAATAGGTGAAAATGTCATCAAAACCAAAATTAAACAAGAAGATGAGGCAAGCAGATTCAAAAACTGGAATGAACACCCTAGGCTGAGACACTACAACCGGCAACGTTTCGAAAACTGTATCAACTTAAGTAGGAATAACCTAAGATTAATAACATGTATTCTAAGAGGACACTGCAAACTTAGAAGATACCTTAACCTACTTGGTGTGGTAAGTAGTGCCACTTGCAGATTCTGCAACATGCATGAGAAAACACCGGAACGCATACTGGGAAAGTGTTATCCAATCATGCACAAAAGGAAAACCCATCTGGGACGGTACCAGGTGGAAGGGAGCAACCTATCCTCTCTCAAAGTGCCCCAAATACTAAAATTCCTAAAAGCAATAGGTTTGGAGGAGGAACTGTAGGATGAGCCAGCTCATCATTTTTATAAGAGGGGGCACAATAGATCTACAAGTCGCAGTGCAATAACCCCCAAATACAATTCATTCATTCATTGTCGAATTAATCGCTCTGATGGACGATTATGAGCACCATAAAACGCACGTAACTCCCGCTGTGTTTCTCGAATTGAACCATGTTTTTCAAAATAAATTTGAAAAATTTGGACACGTTGCTCCGTGAGTTTATTCCTGATGAATTGCCAAACCAAATATACCTAAAAACAACTTCAAATCCGCTTGCACAGAACACAGTGCTGAGAAATTAAAGTTTTCATCATCATCATCGGCTCGACAACCGGGTTCCGGTCCTGGCCTCTTTCAACAAGTCTCTCCACCTATCCCGGTCTCTAGCCGACGCCATCCAGTTGCGCACCCCAAGGCTTCGGGCGTCCTGGTCTACGCCATCTCTCCAGCGCAAGCATGGTCTGCCACGCTGACGTCTACCATAGAATGTACCACAAAGAACTTTTCGAGCAGGTTCCTCTTCGCTCATGCGAGCTAGGTGCCCTGCCCACCGGAGTCTACCGAGCTTAATTTTTGTCACGATATCTGCTTCAAGGTAGATTTCGTACAGTTCATGATTGTACCGTCTCCGGAATCGTCCTTCCTCACATACGGGGCCAACAATTCTCCTTAAGACTTTTCTCTCGAACGCAGATAAGAGGTCGGAGTGCCTTTTGCTAAGCACCCAAATCTCGGATCCATATGTGAGTACTGGCAGGACCATGGTCCTATACAGCAGCAGTTTTGAAGTTATGGTGAGATTTCTGGATTTGAAGAGCTTTGACAGACTATAGTAGGCTCTGTTGGATTTGAGAAGCCGCCCGCGTATATTGTTATCGGCTGCTACTATTGACCCAAGGTATTTAAAGGATTGCACCACTTCAAATTCGTGCTCCGCAACCTTGATTGTTTGACCAACTGTTCCTCTCGCATTCGACGCCACCATGTACTTTGTTTTACCTTCACTAATGTGCAGCCCCAGATTTAGTGCCGCCTGCTCAATCTGGATGAAGGAATCGTGTACAGCTTGTTCGGTTCTTCCGATGATGTCAATGTCGTCTGCGTAAGCTAGTAACTGGCTGGACCTGTTGACGATGGTCCCTCTTGTTGCCGTGCCAGAGTCACGGATTGCTTTCTCCAACGCCAGGTTGAAGAGGAGGCAGGCCAAACCGTCCCCTTGTCGGAGTCCATTAAAGATGTTGATTGGTCTGGATAGCAATCCGGCTATTTTTACTTGGCTTGTTACGTTGGTCATGGTCAACCTACATAGTCGTGTCAATTTATTTGGGATGCCGAATTCTCTCATGGCTTTGTAAAGTTCTACCCTGGCTATGCTATCATAGGCGGCCTTAAAGTCTATAAACAGATGGTATGTTGGGATGTTAAATTCTACACATTTTTCCATCGCCTGCCTAAGGGTAAATATCTGATCAGTCGTTGATTTGCCTGGAATGAAACCACACTGATATTGTCCGATGACGGTTTTAGCGTATGGGGTTATCCGGTCTTGTAGGATAGAGGAGAGTATCTTATAGGCGGTACTCAACAACGTGATACCTCTATAATTGCTGCACGTTGTGACATCTCCCTTCTTATGTATGGGGCATATCAAACCTTTTCGCCAGTCTTCTGGCATTTCTTCCTGCTCCCATACGTGTACTATAATATCATGAATTGCTTGACGTAAGGCTGGCCCGCCGTGATGGAATAATTCTGCTGGTATGCCATCCGCTCCCGGGGCTTTGTTCTGTTTAAGCCGGCCTATAGCCTTCTCAACCTCTTCTATGCTTGGTGGCGGCAACATAGGGTATTCTTCTTGAAGTAGTGGAGCCTCCACTTCTGCAGTGAGCTGACCATTTAGCAATTCATTAAAGTACACTTCCCATCGCTCCAGTATGCTTTCAGGATCGGTGATCAGATTTCCCTATCCGTCCTTGCAGTATGTGCAGCATGGTGTGTACTGAGTCATGTTTCGGACGGATTGGTAGAACTTCCGCGCCTGGTGCGGACCTCGCTCTCGGCTGTTTTCTATTTCACAGATTAGGTTCTTCTCCCAGGCTGCTTTCTTTTGTCTGTGAAGCCGTTTTTCTGTTCTTCTGAGCTCTTTATATTCCTCTTCGCGTGCCCGCGTTCTATGAGATTGTTGCATTGCTCGGTACGCAACATTCTTACGTTCAGTCGCTAGCTTGCATTCATCATCAAACCAGTCGTTCCGATTTTTACGACTGCTGCCTAAGATGGAGTTGGCAGTACTAATGACAGTATTTTTAAGACGTGTCCTCTTCTCATTTACGCCCAGCATACTGGCTCCAGGACTTACTCTCCCTAAGTCAGGTGTTTCTAGTACCAAAGGTGTTACTGGTATTTTCATTGCGCAGGGCAGCCGTGTTGATTCGAACCTGATCGGCGGATGCAATGCGTCTTCGCAAGGCAATCCGCCCTCGGAAAACCATACCAACAAGATAGTGATCCGAGTCGATATTGGCACCTCGGTACGTTCGTACCGTCATCAAGTTCGAGTAGTGGCGACGGTCTATCAACACGTGTTCTATTTGGTTACGAGTGACTCCATCAGGTGATACCCAGGTGGTTTTGTAGATATCTTTACGCGGGAACCTGGTACTCGCAACGACCATGTTTTTCGATGCTGCCAATTCTAAGACTCGAAGTCCATTGTCATTAGTGTTCTCATGCAAACTATGGGTGCCTGCGTAATGCCTGAATACCGGCTCCCGACCTATTTTTGCGTTCAAATCCCCAAGGATGATTTTAACATCATACCTTGGACAGGCATTGAGGGCCCTCTCGACTTGTTCGTAGTAAGTCTCTTTTTCTTCGTCTGAGGACTCCTCCGTAGGTCCGTGAACGTAAATGAGGCTGATGTTCGTAAATTTGCCTCGCACGCGAAGGGTGCATAGCCTTTCGCTTATAGCGTTAAAGCCGATGATGGTAGACTTCATTTTTTCGCTGACTAGGAAGCCTACCCCGAGCACATGGTGTTTTGTATGACAGCTATAGTATATGTCATATTCTTTCTTCTGTAGAACACCATTCCCTGTCCATCTGATTTCTTGAAGAGCTGTTATGTCAGCTTTATATTTTGACAGGGCATCGGCTAGCTGCTGAGCAGCTCGAGCTCTATAGAGCGATCGTACGTTCCATAAGAAAATTCGTAAATCGTTTTTCAGTTTTCGTTGCATTGGTTGTCGTCGTGTGATCAGTCCGTTTCCGAGGCTTGTTGTCGGTCTCGTAATTCATAAAGTTTTACGGGACAGGGAATTAACCTGTCGCCAACCTGAGGAACCAGCCTGATCATATTAGCCAAACCTTTTTAAAGGCTTGTTTCTAGCGGCCGCCACGAAGAGGCTATGATCAGACTTCCACCAGTCCCGAATAGGTACGGCACGTGCATGTTTTCGTATGCTACATGTTATTCCCCCTATTCGTCTGATGGCTGACCGCCAAAGTTTTACACCTCTTAAAAAAAACGCCCTTTACTATGAATTTATGCAAGAATAACAACAATTTCGCTTCGGGACTTGGACTTACACCTGAAAGATCCAACTAATCCGAAGCTCAAAGATCATGATCATAGCCAACGCCTTTTGTTCGCTGACTGGGATTTGGAACGTTTGGAAGAGGACCCCATTCTTGGACGAAATATAATCTTTAGTGACTAGGTTGAGTTTTGGATGAATGGCTGTGTTAACAATCAAAATTGCAGTATATGGAACGACACGGACTCACAAAAGTTTCACAAGGTGAAAAAGCATCCTCGAAAAGTTACCGTTTATTGTGGATTTTGGGTCGGTGGCTTCGTTGGTCCGTAGGTTGGTAAGGCGGTCACCATAAATGGCGAACTCAACCAAATGATGCGATAACCAATTTCTTTTGGCAAAATCATATGGACTAAGACGGCATGGTGGTTCCAGCAGGAAGGCGGCGCGCGGGGCTACCTGCCCCACAACGGGCGCCACAGTTGACATTTTCTATCACCGATTTGATGGTAAGGTTATCTCTCGGAATAAATTGGCTTTCAAGGTCAACCCGATAGATTTGTTCTTGTAGGGTTTCCTGAAGTCCTATGCAAATACACCACGATGCCCCTAAGATGAACATAACACAGACTATCGGTGAAATTCAGCTGGATTTATGCGGAAGAGTCATTGAAAATTGAACAACTCGGATCCGTGCCGAAGCCGAATGATACCCTTAGTAACCACTTTTAAGAATTTTTTTTAAACCATTTTCCAGTTTTTACTAACTGACATTTCTGATTTTTTTTTTAATCTGTGGACCAGTTTTTAAGAACAAAATGTTTTCTAAATTTTTTTTTTAATTGCTATCGTCCAAGTTTTAAGTCAAACAGAATTGGAGACCCTCTTTTTTCGTGTTCCCGTTCTTCGTTATGTGAAGTCTGAACGAAATCTCAAGTTCGATTTTTTTTAACGAAGGTATAACTTGCCATATTGCACATCAGACAAACATTGTGTATCGAAAGTAAAAATCAACACTTTGTTAAATTTATGTTAAAAAATAAAGTTAGAAATTCGTTCTTAACGGAAATCCTCTGGACCCACAAAATTTTATTAAGAAAAGTCATAAGTATATACACATTTTTCTGCTTATTATCTTGTTTCAGTTTAGAAAATCTGAACAAAACTGATAGAACCTTTGTCTTACAATACTAGAATAATCAAAAAATTAGGCGATTTTCGTCATATCCAATAACCTAAAACGCAGTTCGTACTTGCCCCAAGGGGAAAATAAAAGTCAGGTTCCTTGTAGCTTTTATTATTTTCTCATCTCAAAATTCTCATTTCAAAATTTATTATTAAACCCCAAAAACTATGCACAACTCACTTTGAGAAAATGAGGGAATGAATTACAAAAACTTGAAGCTGCCAGGTGCCGGTACCGGTGCTGCCGCTGCTGCACACATCTCATCAAGTCCCAAACATGTTTTGCATTAAAGTGCATTTAATTTAACCACAGAGTCACTTTGTCGCTTTTTGCTCTCTCGAAAAAAAGATTGAAGCACAGCAGAGGGCTATGTATCAAGAATGATAAGTCACCTCAGCGTCGTCAAACGGGGAGTAATCTTTCAGAAAACTAAGCGCGCTCCAGCTTTCTTGGGGTCCCACACGCCGCCGTCTTGGTGGCAACTTCATCCGAAGGAGTTCATAAAACATCAATTTTAGCATAGAGATGAAAAAAGAAACCCTCAATGGCAACATGTTTACTCACTTTCTTTGAGGGTATATTAGTGGGTGGTGCGAGGGCGGAAGGAAGTGCAGCTTCGGAAAGAGCACGAGTACTCGTATAGCCGCCATAACTCTTACAAGGCAAAGGCAACAAAAAAAAACGTCAAAAGAAAAAGTTACAGAATCTTTCGCAGTATACCACTAGTTCCCGTCATCAGCGTGGAAATATAACTTTTCATTTAGGTAAGGAATTTTTTCGCCACCGCCACCACCCGGGTTCTCCGGCACAAGATGGAGTAGGTATTCCCGGCCCCGGGTATCATTTGTGGGTATACATCTGGCATTGGTGTTTCTGGTTGCTGTTCAGTATGCAAGTGCAAGAGCAATGAAAAAATATCGTCTTGCCCATCACGACCAAGAGTTGAAGCTTTGGTTGTTGTTAGAGAGTCGGTCATCGGATTGCTAGTGAGTTAAGTTATGCCCTCCCCAAAGACTTTAGCGGAGGTTTAATGTGAGAATAAGTGAGTCTTATCCTTTGGCGTTGGTATTAGGTTTACATTATGCATCACGTTGTGGTCAGCTGGCTTTTTAATAAATGTTGTTCATACTTTTTCGCTCCTTCTTCTGGAATCTGGAACATGTCTTATTTTACGTCAAACTGAAAATAAAAGTTTTGAAAAAACGGATTTTCGAAGAAAGGAAAACAAAAAAACTGTAATAATTTAATAGTTTATGGGGAAATGAGGTTGTTGAAGGGAAATGTAAGTAGCTTGTATATGGCGAAAGAAATTATTTTGAATAAAGGTAGGATATACAAATATATTTTTTCTCACTTCTCTTTAGTGCCAGATGGTCTTCACGTAATTTAAACTTTTTAAATGTTTAACTTTTTTTTTAAAACTTTATCAGACTTAAGATTTTTGTTTGGACAAAGAATAACTTCTTTTTTAATATTTTAGAAAACCCCTTTTGAATATTTTTGAAAATCCAAAAAATATTTTTTTTTAAGAAATTTTGGAACCTAATAATTTTATTTCTAAGTTCGTATGAGCTTCTACAAAAAAAAAAATACATTATTTTGATGGTTGAAACGTTTTCAAGAAAACCCAAAGTCAATGAATAGTTATGGGGTTTAAGTGCACTGCGACCTATACCTAATAGGACCACGTCCAGAGCGAAATTAAATCGCTCTATTTACAGCTCTTCCACCAGATTTGTTTCTTTGAAAAACTTAAGTAATTGGAGCTGGTAGTTTTAGGTGGCCTGTGGCCATATTGTTTTAGTGACATCTGTTGATTATTATTCAGTTACTGATGCCAAATTACGATGACAATTTACACGGTTGAACAGGACGCTGAAATGAGAAAACTTAAATATCAAAGTGTTGCTTAGTGCAAACGTATCGCCTATTTTACAGTAGCGTGGTGGACCTTCACAGTCGACTCTTAAACGTTTGGTGGCCAAATTTGAGACGACTGATTCAGTTATCAATTAGCCAACATTCGTACGTTAAAGGAAAGTTATATCGGCCAAAAACATCGCCACGGTACCGCAAAAGTGTACAGCAGAACCCAAGGCAGTCTATTCCTCGAGATACATGAGAACTCAGCCCTTCGCGAACTCCTACTTGGCGAATTTTGCGTCGGAACTTGGGTCTACATTCGTTCAAGATCGAACTTACCCAGGAGTTCAAACTTCATGGCCATTGACAACGCCATTTATTCGCTGACTGGGCTTCGTAGCGTTTAGAATAGGACCCTATTCTTGGCCAAAAAATTGTCTTTAGCGTCAAGTCGCATTTTTATATAAATGGCTGTGTAAACAAGTAAAATTGCCGTATATAGTACGATATCAGCACGAGGTTCTCTGGGTGACAATGCATCCTCAAAAAGTTACCATTTGGTTTTGAGGTGGTCATTGCCAATGTCGTGCTCTTCAGAACGATGACAACCAATATCTTATGGCCCTAATTGAAGCATATGGACCAAGACAGTATGTGGTTCCAGCAGAAGGTTTTTTCTCGCATCAGAAGTAATGTGGATTGGCCAAAGTCATGCCATTTGGTGCCGCTAGACTTCAGGTTTCGCGAAGTTTAACGTCTATGCGAATAAACCACCATTACCCCTAGGGTGTGAATATAACAGAGACCATCGCTAAAATTTCGCCGTATTACCATAAGAATCTTAGGTGAGCATTTTCCTACATAATGGTATACATGGGCCTGTCAAAGAATTTTGTTAAAAACTGACGCACAGCTTGTTTTATTCCATTTCAACATCTACCTGCCCATATTGAAAAACCCTTTATATGGAGTATTTTCACTAATTGCAGTTTGCTCTTTTCTATCTGGTGATGTCCCAGATACCTATGGCTTTGATAGATGAGTGTATAACATCTACCTAATATTTGGTGCGGTGTTTTCTCATGATGCAAGAAAATTGTGGAATCTCCATGTAGCACCGCTCAGCCTACCAAGAAAATTGAGGTGTCCTCTCAGTCTACAGTGGCCAGTTGGAAAACCCATGTTTATCCAGAGGTTGTTCCTGGTTTAACCGATGCAGGATGTTAGGCGTTCTTAGTTGCACTTCCCAAGAAGAATTTTTGGCCGCCTCAGTTTTGGAAGTTCTGTCAACATTTTTGCCCTTATGGCATCACCTTCTGTTTTGATTTTATTTTTAATCAAGGTTTCTTCTATTCTTCGATAGGGCTATTGTCCTGTTAGGGATGAAGTTATTCAAATGTTTGCAAAATAGTCTGCCTTTTCAGAAGTGTGGGAGTATCATGTTTGTCTATGTCGTTTAGCCAATCCACATGCTCTTAAGAATGTATAAATAGAAGGCTATAACGGCTCGTATCGAGTCAAAGCCTAGCGACTTACAAATCTCAACCATTCATGTGTGCGTGTTATCGCGAATGAAGTGACGATTACGAACGGCTCATGAGTAGCACCAAGCATGACATGGGGTACTATTAGAGGATTTGTCAATTCCTCAGAAGAGGCAGTACATCTCTGAAAAATTTCTTTGCAGCGGCTGAGATCGAACCCAATACCTTCTACATGACAGTCCAAGGCACTAACCATTACGCCAAGGGGTGTATCAGATACTCTTATACCAGTTTAGAACTCACGGAATAGCAGTTTTACGCTTTAAGTGCAGCTTTGCTACCTGACATGATCGCAATAGTTTGGTTTCGATAGTTCTTCAAGCATGATACTAGTCAATAAAGATCCAGGCCAAGCAGATCAACTATAGACCAAATCTTCACATTGAGACAAATCCTGGAAAAGACCAACGAATTTCAAGTCAAGACCATCCATTTTTTCATCGACTTCACAGCCGCATTTGCTATCATAAGTTGCCAAGAGCTTCTATTTTTCGGAATCCCAAAAAAACTGATCCAGCTATGCCGCATGACGGTTACAGCTCATCCGAGCTATTCTAGACGTGTAGAGGGTTCAGGCGAGGAGATGTGCTATCATGTGATTTCTTCAACCTAGTCCTGGAGCACATATTGCTCAAGAGTTGTGTTAACCTGGAAGATACTATCTTCAACAGGTCTTCCCAACTGCTTGACTATGCGGACGATATGGACATCATCAGCTGCTCCAAGCGAGCTGTGCTAGAAGCATTCACAGCTATTGATGAACAGGCAAAAGTGAATGAGGACAAAAGAAAGTATATGCTATCAACAACAAAGCCTCAGCTGTCCATCGACTAAGACAAAACGTCACTGTTGGTAGCAGAAATTTCAAGGTAGTCAAGGAGTTCACCTGTCTCGGAACAAGCATCAATTCCACAAACGACACCTTAGTGGAAATCCGACGAAGAATTACCCTAGCGAACCGCTGTATCTTCGGTTTAGCCAAACAAATGGGTTCAAAATTACTTTTTCGAAGACTAAGTGCTGGCGCCGAACTAAAAAAAATGGAATTGATACTGGGCACTTTCTAAAGAAATATTCTTCGAAGAATATTTGGTCCTATATGCGAAGAGGACGAGAAGATTCAATCGTGAATTATACGAGCTGTACCAAGATGTAGATGTAGTCCAAAGAGCCAAAACACGTCGATTATACTGGCTCGGTCATATCGAGCGAACGGACAACAACGCTCCAGCCAAGAAAATCTTGGAATCCCAGCCCCCAGGATCGAGATGACGAGGAAGACCGAACCTCCGCTACAGGGACAAACGACGGAAGACCGCAATATCTCAGGCGGAGACCCTCCATGGATTGGGAGCCGGATAAGGAAGTAAGTAAGTAAGTTCCTCACGTTTTGGGAAATTCCTGTGGTTCTGGCTTCTGGGTCAAAAATTTCCTACATATGTCACTTGAGACGTTCTCGATCCATCAGTATACCATTTGATGGTACTTCACTGCTTCGCCTACCCGATATTTCTAGCTACTCAACTCTATTCTCAATCTCTTCTCGAAGTTATCTCTTGGAGTGTCAAGTAAACTCGATACTGAAGACTAGGATATGGAGTCTCTTTCTCTAGTCGCTAGATATTCACCAGTTAGAATAGTTCCCTTAGCTGCCCTTCATATTACCACATCAATATTGAGATAAGGTGACGGATAACCTCAATCGCTGCCTAGTTGCTGCTGGTTCAGTGCTTTTATACCAGGCAACCACACCACAGGCAATGAATTACATCCTTCTGAGAATGCAGTTCTCTTCAATATCATAAAGGCATTTGTTACTTTCCCGACTATTATTTCGACGAGTTTATTCCAGATAAGTTTGCTATCTCGCAGAATTCCCAAACATTTTACCTTATTCTATGTAGTATCCCTTGGCATAATGGTTAGCGCGTGGGACTGTCATGCGGGAGGTCTCGAGTTCGATTCTCAGCTTTAGCAAAAATGTTTTTTCAGGGGCGTACTGCCTCTTGCGAGGAAATGACAAATCCTTTAAGAGTATCTCTTGTCATGGAAAGTTCTGCTCACTAGCACTTCGGAATCAGCAAAAAATTGTAGGTCCTCTCTGTTCCTGGTAACACGCACACAGGAATGGTTGAGAGTTGTAAGTCACTAGGTCCTGGTTCACTTCGAGATGTTGCAGCATCAAATTTTATTTTTTTTATCTGTGGGTATCGATTACTACAGAAGCTAACCTAATAGGTTTCACGTGGGGCAGAAGTCGTTTCATAGAAAATGGTATAATTGTTGTCCATATCATTTTATAAAAATGATGAGTGTTTCTTCAAACTTCGGTTAGAACAAAGTCTGTGATAAGTACGATTTTCTATTGCTTCATCCATTACGAGACTTTCCCTCCTTGATGGCAGCCTATTCTTTAGATGATTTCTTGAACATTTCTTCCTACGTTTACTTTCGCAGTTTTTGTTAGCATTTCACTTATTCATCTGTCAAAAGTTATGGGTATGCATTTCCTTGAAAGTTTTTTATTTACAGCCTCACGAGAGGTGTTATCGAAGGTACCCTCGATCTCTCAGAAGGTGTATAAGACGTACTATAGGAATTATGGCTATTCTTGAAATGTATGAGAACCTTGCGAGCGCTCAGGAAAGTTGAAGGGGACTTAAAACACATTGGTTTTGAATGTTTGAATACCATAATGAGAAGGAAACATTGAGTCAAGTAAGGCATTCCACATTCGTGTAGTGTGGTTAAGAAAATAATCTCTGAACAGTTGAACTCTTTTAGGGAAAGAATGGAACTTGCTATTTTCATAGGACACTGCTTGTAAAACTAACGGTAAGATAAGTTTCTTTGGCTTGGACTATTGCTGAACAGAAAGGCAGAACTGATCTTTTTTTAGAATATTTTAGCCATTTGTTCCCATATTCATGTTAAACGACTAAAAGGAGATACAAAATGGCAGACAAGTTTACGCTTAAAAATGTAATGGAATTTCAGTAGTTGCTATAAATCTGAAGAAATTTTTGTTTTATTATTTTTCAGTCTAGTACCATTGAAATCTCCATTCAAACAGTATCTTCTATAACTGCTATTATATAAAATAGAGTTTTTTTCACACACCCACACACACTCATATACGAAAGATAAATAAATCAAAAGCACTAAGCTTGTGTGCATCTTGTCTCCATTCGAACAAACTTTTAAAAAACTTTAAAAGAAGAAACATGGCATAAAGAAATTCCTCTAGATGCTCACATTATTTTCCCTGAATGCACACAAGTTCACCTTTGCACCTTTGCATATGAACCCAACACTGAACATCCCTTTCATCCTCGTCGAACATTTTCCGAAGGTACATTTAACTACATCAAAGAGCTATGCTTAACGTCCATTATAGTTGTAACGGAACGATGTAAATATAGCGTGATAATGGAGTTCAATTCAACCCCATAGTTTTGGAAAATTTTCTTGAACACCCCATCAGACAAGATATTAGTTTTGTTTCTTGGCGCACATCAAACTCCTTGCAGCATATAAACTTTTCAACTACTATCAGTTAGAAGTTTTTACTTTACTAATAGGTGAAACGCAAACAAGCATACCCGCCGGGTCTTCAAATGACTATATGACACACCACGCCTCATCCTTCCCCACCCACATTTCATCACTGATGGCACACAAGACTGAATATGAAAAATCCATTGAACCAATATTAGTGCCACATTATTCTGGAAACAACAACAAAATAAAAATACCAAGAAAGAAGTATCAAAAAGTTGTTAACTTATATTAGATGGCAAAAGTTTTACATTGCTCATCAAAACTTAAGGGAAGTTCACTGGCCGCCCAACAGCAGCGCTGGTATACGAATAATATGGCAAGTAGCATGTGGGTGCCACAACTTGCACCCACGAGCGCTGTCTTGGCCGCCATTGCCAATTGGGGGTGTTCTTTTGTTTATGAATAAATAACAAAATATTTCCTTGGTGTTCTTGACAGCGAGTACAGCACGAACATTTAAGGGCACATTGGGTCGGATATTCAAATGCAGTTTCTTGCGAAACAGCCATACACCGAAAAAGCCAATGAATCCTATCGGTGCCAGTGCCTGTCGTAGTCGTAGTCGATGGAAAATGATTTATTGAGTTTACGAATGATGAGTCCTCCTAAAGGCGGAGCAACAATAATTGACAAGCAGTCGACATTTTGCTTCAATCAAAAGATAAAAACAAAGACGAAATGTTTCAACGCTTGAGGTTAGATTGCCGGGGGTACAGGTATTTGGCTAGGACATGCATTATTTTAATTAACCAATATCTTACATCTTCAGTGCCAAGTCACTATTGAGACTTAAAAGATATGAGCATAAGTAAGTATATACGAGTAGAGGAAATTATATTTTACCGATTGACCGACTTTCTGAGGAGTCATAATTCATTTAATGCAATACAATTCACTCCTTCCCTTTACTACTGACACTTTAAAACCAACCACACGTATTCACAGTGAGAAAAGAAAAATTAACAAAATTATAGGGTACCCCTTGGCAGTATGGTTGGTGCGTTGGACTGTGGTACAGAAAGTTTCGGGTTCGATTTTGAGCCTCTGAAAAGGGGTGCATTGCCTCTTACGAGGAAGTGATAAATTCTTCAAGAGTAATTCTTGTGATGAAAAGCTCTGGTTAGGTTAATGGGCTGACAGTGGATCTTGCTCGAACGGAGATTCCACATTTCAGCAATCTCCTGCGGATGGTGAAGGACTATCTCAAGGATCGAGAGTTGCTTTACGAGACCAGTGAAGGCCCGCGAAGTATGAAGGTCACATCTGGCGCAGCTCAGGGATCGATATTAGGACCAGATCTCTGGAACATCTCCTACAACGATATCCTTCGCATGAAGATGCCTGACGATGCCTTTCTAGATGGTTACGCTGACGACTTCGCCGCGGTGATTACGGCACGAGACACCGATAACGCGTAAAGAAAGTTGAACCAGGTCATGCGACGAGCAAACTAGTGGATGGAAGAGCATGGACTCAGCCATACCATGGAGAAAACTGAGATAATCCTTCTGACGAAGAAGAGGATTCCCACACAAATCGACTTCCGAATTAGGTCCGAAGCTATAAGAAGCAGCGTGGCGGTGAAGTACTTGGGATTGAGACTCGACACAAAGCTTACCTACTGGCAACAAATAAAGGCAGCAATGGAAAGAGCCTCAAAAACTACTACATCGCTAAGCAGACTGATGGCGAACGTGGGAGGGCCAACGGCTAGTAAACGAAGGTTACTTAAGGCGACAACACACTCCATCCTTCTGTACGGTAGCGAAATCTGAAACGGAAACATGGCGGCAGTGCAAAGATGTGGAGCTCTACGTGTGGCCAGCTCTTACCGAACGGTGTCGGAACCGGCCGTCCTTGTAGTCGCTGGAGTGACCCCTATCGACCTCTTAGCGACGAAAAGGAAGTACGTCTATGACAAGAAGGCGGAAATGGGAGTGGAAGCGGCATCCGAGGAGGCTAAGCAGCTGACAAAACAGGAGTGGCAAGAGCGTTGGAGCTCGGAAAACAGAGGACGATGGACGGCGAGGCTGATCAATAATGTGGCTCAGTGGAAGGACCGGAAACACGATGAGGTTAGATACTACGTCACCCAGTTACTCATCGGACACGGATATATAATGCCTTTCTCCACAGGATCGGCAAAATGAGCAGTCCAGCCTGCTAGTACGGGGACTCTCAACAAGATGTCGCGCAACATACCTTCTTCCTCTGCAGCAGATGGGAACCCGAAAGAGAAGAGCTGCGGAGAAACATCGGTATCATCACTCCAGAGAACATCGTCGAAAAGATGCTGGCCAGCGAACAGAACTGGAACAAGATCTGTATTTACGCCAACCACCTTCTCATAAGGAAGAAAAAATAAGAAGAACAGTTCCGCGAGACAGCGTGGGCTCACAATGACAATGAGCACTCCAACAGAACCCCACTTGAAGTAGTATGAAAGTAGTACTGAGGGGGTGATCATTGAGACTTGTCTAGCAGCTTTCATCACTGCCAGGACCTCGCCTTGAAAGACAATGCTGTAGTAAGGAAGTCTGAATAAGCTGGCTAGTCGAAGAGTTTCTGAATAGAGCCATGCACCAACACCAGTATCCATCTTGGAAGCGGCGACATAAATTGCTCTCATAGACTCCTGGTAACACACAGACAGGAATGCTTGAAAGTTGTAAGTCACAGGTCCTGGTTTTCTACGAACTTCTGCCCCGCGATTATGGACATATTTTTGAAGCCACATCTGTCAAGTTCGCTGATATTTATTGAATCTATTTTGACAAATCAACACGGGGAGTAATTGTGTTCAACAGTATGTGAAAATGATTAAATTGTTTTCTGAATGTCAGTTTTCTAATCGAGAAACATTTTGCTAGCTTCGTCCATTTTAAGATCGCCATATTTTTCCTTCTGATAGGACTATTTGCAACGTCGTGGATAAGTTCGAGTCCACCGGTTCAGTGAACAATCCACAAGGATTCTTACGTCAATGAAACGCAACAAAAATAAAGGTGGTATCGGTGAAAGTATTGTAGGAAAAATTGAGACAGTCAATTCAGCGCCGTGCACAAGAATTCGGCCTTTTGCATATCACAACATGGCAAATTTTGAGTCATGACTTGGGCGCACAACCAGATATACTTCAACTGTAGCAAGGATTTAGAGTAAACAACCATAGAAAACGATGTGTGTTCGCTAACTTGGACCGCGATAACCGTCAAAAAATCATATTCAGCAACGAGGCCCAATTCTGGATGAATGGGTCCGTCAACAAGCAAAATTTTTGAATTTTTTTGATTCATCAAAATACAATGCATCCAAAAATAGTCACCGTCTGGTGTTGGTTTTTAGCTAGAGGCACCAGCGGTCCATACTTCCTTGAGAACGAAGCACGTTGGAAAGTCCATCAAGTTCTCAATGGAAAGCGCTATCGGTCGCTATTGGTCTTTTAACCCAAATTGAATAATATGGCCACCGAAGACATGTGGTTTCAACAGAACGGTGCCCCGCCAAAATGGACATTTTGCACGAGCGAATTCCGAACATGGTTATCTCACGTGGAGGCGATATTAATTGGCCACCAATATCGTGCGATTTTACGCCGATAGACTTCTTCTTGTAGGTTTTTTTTTAAGTCACAGAACCAAAGTAGCTTTTATAGTGAGCACCTGTCAACTAAGACTCTATCTCACTACTTGGCCCACCAAGCACGGCGCACAGTGCGTCGATTGTATGCAAGTAGTGGAAAAAAATCTATTTTTCAAAATCAAGATAACTGTGATCAAAAATTGGTTGCTAAATGTAATAAATAGGGGATTTTACTCAATTTGAGGAATTTTGCTATAAAATTGATTTTTTTTTTAATTTTTCGTATGATATTGAAAAAATGTACAAAATTAATGTGTTTGATAAGAAAAATTTATTTGAACAAAAATCCACCCACTGCCACGCCTACAATTGTAAAATGATTAGTTAGAAGCCAAACATTTAAAAAATTTGATGATTATTCGATATACAAAAGTTGTAATATTTTAAAGGTTAGTAGGAAAATATACATTTTTTCAAAGCACAACGACCACAGAATATATCACATAAAAGATCTTGCAAAATATAATGGATGCTTTTATTGTTGACAAAAATAATTGTTCAAAAAAATTATAACAAAAAGAAAAACCGAAAAATAAAAAATTATTAAAAAAGATCACTATCCGAGTCTTCGAGTGTATAAGCGATTAAAGTGACAACGTTTATTTATTTCTGAGCAAGTTGTTGATGCGTGTCTTACTAAGATTTTCTGATCTTCAGTTTCTAAATTGGATTGCATATTTAATTTTATATCCATAAACTGCAATACACCAGGTACTGGGGCTGTTGAGTTGGAAAACCAAACATCAAAAAGCTCTCTGTTTGAACATATTCTGTAAAAAATGCTCGTAAACAAACACTTGTTGCAAGAAAAAGTGCAAGTTGTTGCAAAAAAAACTTACTTTTTTTAAAAGATATGATTGTTTTCTTTCTTTAAATAAGAACACTTTTTTCCCATATGGCACCACACAAAATATATGACTTATCAAAGTCAGTGCTTAACACGAAAAAAGAAGCTTTGAATTGGACTCTCAAAAAAAAATTTAAATTTACATGTAAAAAAAAATATGCAGTTAGAATAACTATATTTTCTCTCCTGATTGTGAGGATAGCGAAAAAAATATGGTATGTTCTTTTCTTTTCTTCAGTAAACGCTCTTTCAACCGGTAAGTACAAATCCTACAAATCACTATTTGTTATTTTGCTGATCTTCTGACGATCTCTGACAACAGAAAATTGAACTTTATCATAAATAAACTGTCGATTCATTCATTTAGACTTATTACCTTGAATTTGGCATACTTGCTTCACATTTTTGGCACATTTTTTTTTTATTTTTTTCCACTAGTCGCCGCACTGTGCGGCGGGTTCAATTATCAGCTATTGAACAAAGCCCAGTCCCAGTTGCTTTTTATCTTTGCACTGTGTATAGGCAGTACCACGCTTGGTCCGTGCTTTTCATCTAACTATTTCCGGTAACAATAGCCAACCGGGTGACAACCACAGCCACCTCGTGCTCTCTTTACAGAGGGCCTTCCCAATTAATAATGAGTCCAAGGTTTTTACACCCTGGGGGCTCTAATTATCGGGGATAAATTCAATAGATCTCATTATTCCAGAAGTACCCAATTTGGGTTATTTTTCTATATAAATTAATAAATTAATTTAAATTTAATCAATATTATGAAGTTATTTTAGAAATATTTCCAATAATATATATAACATGCTCTTAAAGAATTAAGCAAAGTTATAGAGTAGAAACTCCGTGGTGCAGACCTTATTGACCGAAGCCAACCACAATCTGCACCAATATATACGATTAGCCTTTTTCGCCCTACAACGAACTAGGAACGATAGTTCTAAGCAATCTTTCTCAATCTCTCTTTCTTTTTCCGGTCGCCAAAATGGGTATTGATATTTGCCACAAATACGATCGCAAAGTTCGCCGAACTGAGCCCAAATCCTAGGATGTTTACTTAAGGCTTCTTGTTAAGTTGTACCGCTTTCTACAGCGTCGTACCAACAAGAAATTCAACAGAATTGTTCTAAAACGTTTGTTTATGAGCAAAATCAATCGACCACCAATGTCTCTGCAGCGTGTCAGTCGTTTGTTCAAGAAGGCAAACCAACCCGACTCTACTGTTGTTATCGTTGGTACCGTTACCAATGATTTACGTCTTCTGACTGTGCCCAAGATGACCGTGTGTGCTTTGCACATCACGGAGAAGGCCCGCGAGCGCATCTTGAAGGCTGGTGGTGAAGTTTTGGCTTTCGATTAATTGGCCCTCAAGTCACCAAGAGGCAAGAAGACCTTGTTGTTGCAAGGCAAGCGTACGACTCGTATTGCCAACAAACACTTCGGTAAAGCACCTGGGTTACCCCACTCACACACTCGCCCATACGTGCGATCAAAGGGACGTAAGTTTGAACGCGCTCGTGGTCGCAGAAGTAGCTGTGATTACAAGAAGTAAAAAGCTTATAATTTTAAGCCAATACATATATCTGAAATGAGCTAGGTTCAAACCCAAGGGTAGAAAGTTGAAAAGAATAAGTTCTTGTTAAACTTTGTCAAAGGCCTTTCTGAAAGCTTTGACATCCTTTCTGTTCGCTAATGATACGAATTTAATCGTTGTGGACCTACATTTGACAAATCCACGTTGTCTAAGGAAAAGTAAAGACTTAAAATTTAGTACAAAATGTTTTCAAAGATGTTGGGAATATGTGAAATCTTAACAATTGGTAGTTTGTAACTTCACACATGAAAGAGGTCTTCCATAACTAAGGGAATACTCCGTCAGTAAGTGTTTTAGTGAAGATTTTGAGAGAGGACATGAGAGGATGAAACAGCATTTTTTGATAAATATGGCAGGGATACTATCTGGACCGGGAATAAACTCACAATTAAGTTGATTTAGCTAATTTTCGATGAGAAACTTGTCAATGGTATGAGGAAGAAATGGGCCGAGGGAGAAATTCTTAAAAAAATTGATATAATTACTATCTGGCAATCTTGATGTTTTTTGAAACGTCAATTCAGTACAAAATTAACTATGTATAATATGAATCGCTTCACATCGGAACAATGTGTCAAAATAGTGACCCTGTACAGTACATTGAAAATAGGCGTTCATTTGTGTTAACTCAACGTACATAAAATATAAATTTTTAAATCGAATTTCATTTATTGAAAAAAAAAAATAACCAAGAACATAAGACGTACCCTGTATTTCTGAGTTAACTTCACAATATGCTTATATCAAAAAAAAAATTAACTAAAATTCAAGACATTTTGTGTTGGCTCTTGAAATTTCAACGCCACGCCACTGGTATGCCTACACCCTTTTCAACAATTTTTTTGTTCTCTTTATTTCGGAATAACTTTTGAAGAAACTGTTGAATGGTAAGGAATGTTGGCATCCCAAGAGTAAACAAAAATTTCATAATTGATGACACAACGTCAGCTTTAGAAGGACCAGAAATCAAATCATCCATAGTCAATAATCGTTCAGTTTCAATCTTAACCTAAAAACCCGGTACAGTGAAGAAGACCAAAAATGGGTATGAGTTTCAATCTACTTTCGATTGACATTTCAAATTAAAGCTTAATAATGACAGCAAATTTAATTTTCCCCGACATTTTCAACTACTGTTCAACCATTTTATTTTAATCTCGAGTTCAATACCCTGTCACTGTCGCTGTCATTGCCATCGATCAAACATCAATTGCTAACAATATTGCTCGAATAATTTTATATATTTTGATTTTCTGTCTCCGCCTTGCCAATCTGTCTTTTATTCTCGCATTTAAGATAAAGTAAAAAATGTATATACATAAATAAACAACAATAATGTTTACCTAAAAAATAAAAATACATAAATGAAAGTCCCCATCGATTTTTGTTGCTCGCGCCACCGCACAGTGCGTCGATTGTATGCAAGTAGTGGAAAAAAATCTATTTTTCAAAATCAAGATAACTGTGATCAAAAATTGGTTGCTAAATGTAATAAATAGGGGATTTTACTCAATTTGAGGAATTTTGCTATAAAATTGATTTTTTTTTTAATTTTTCGTATGATATTGAAAAAATGTACAAAATTAATGTGTTTGATAAGAAAAATTTATTTGAACAAAAATCCACCCACTGCCACGCCTACAATTGTAAAATGATTAGTTAGAAGCCAAACATTTAAAAAATTTGATGATTATTCGATATACAAAAGTTGTAATATTTTAAAGGTTAGTAGGAAAATATACATTTTTTCAAAGCACAACGACCACAGAATATATCACATAAAAGATCTTGCAAAATATAATGGATGCTTTTATTGTTGACAAAAATAATTGTTCAAAAAAATTATAACAAAAAGAAAAACCGAAAAATAAAAAATTATTAAAAAAGATCACTATCCGAGTCTTCGAGTGTATAAGCGATTAAAGTGACAACGTTTATTTATTTCTGAGCAAGTTGTTGATGCGTGTCTTACTAAGATTTTCTGATCTTCAGTTTCTAAATTGGATTGCATATTTAATTTTATATCCATAAACTGCAATACACCAGGTACTGGGGCTGTTGAGTTGGAAAACCAAACATCAAAAAGCTCTCTGTTTGAACATATTCTGTAAAAAATGCTCGTAAACAAACACTTGTTGCAAGAAAAAGTGCAAGTTGTTGCAAAAAAAACTTACTTTTTTTAAAAGATATGATTGTTTTCTTTCTTTAAATAAGAACACTTTTTTCCCATATGGCACCACACAAAATATATGACTTATCAAAGTCAGTGCTTAACACGAAAAAAGAAGCTTTGAATTGGACTCTCAAAAAAAAATTTAAATTTACATGTAAAAAAAAATATGCAGTTAGAATAACTATATTTTCTCTCCTGATTGTGAGGATAGCGAAAAAAATATGGTATGTTCTTTTCTTTTCTTCAGTAAACGCTCTTTCAACCGGTAAGTACAAATCCTACAAATCACTATTTGTTATTTTGCTGATCTTCTGACGATCTCTGACAACAGAAAATTGAACTTTATCATAAATAAACTGTCGATTCATTCATTTAGACTTATTACCTTGAATTTGGCATACTTGCTTCACATTTTTGGCACATTTTTTTTTTATTTTTTTCCACTAGTCGCCGCACTGTGCACCGGAACAAATGAAGTCCTCGAATGTCTCCACTTCCACACCCAGGGGATGACCTTCAAACCAAAGAGGACCACAGAGACCATTGAGAGAGGCGTTCATTTAAGTTGTGCAATTTAAACGTGTCCTAAAATATTTAAGTGTCCTCCCTCGATGTAAGTTTACAAGGTTTTCTTGTGTAGGAGTACGACTATGGATGTACCTATTTTGTTTTATTTTATTTTATTTTTTTTTTGGGACGATAAGACTCCTCCATAACGAAGCTTAAAAAAAGTGTGCATATTCGACATTCGTACGCGAATCAAGTGTGGATCTGTGAATCCTTCCTGAGACCAAGAGTATAGTCCTTGGGAGTTTATAGTGTGTATAGCTAGAATGAAGGCAAGGAACAGCGTTCAATATGTGACCTCAATCCTGGGTGTGTATTTGTATGTACATATTTGATTCAGTATTTTATTTAAAGGGATGGGTATTTTTTATTTAAATTTGTGACTAACGTGAACTGTACCTCCGTGTACGTGGTGGGCTATGTGCATGTAGTGGATACAGTGTTTCCAGAGACTACGATAGACTAGAGATAGAGTGAAATCAAGTAAGTGTAAGATTGCAAGGATGCACATCATTAATCTGTAGGTATGCTTGGCTCCTTGGCGAGAATTCATTTCATTTTTTTCGACGATGCGATGGTGGCGACGATGACGACAACCAACAAATAGCTATACACCTATTTATGCAGTTGAGTTGAATATTTTGGGTAGAATGTTTAAAAATGCATAGGGAAGCAAATGGGGTGTGAAATATTTCACGTGTCACACTGCCGCCGCCGCTGCTGGTGCTGCTTTTAAAATTCGGTCCGAGAATGCTTCATATGCAGCAGGACTCTCTGGTGACAGACACCCCACTGTTATGTTTTTTTCCTCCCCTTTTGCATCCTCTCTCACTCTCTGAAACATTTAATTAATTCTCTGATATAAATTATTGTCCTCCAACGTGTCATGGCGTTTTGGTCCTTTTCTTCATTTTTCCCCCAAACCAAGTTTTACGGATGATGCTTGATATATATCTACACGCCAAGGATACCATTTTAAGTGAAGGAGCATAAGAATAAAAAAAAAACCAACCACCAAGTGAAAAAATTGCATTTTTTCCCGTCAAAAAGGTTGACAGTTGAGTTCGCAGTTATTTACCTGTGACCAGAAAGTCTGGTAGCTCTGGAGATTCTTTTTCAGAGTGCGGAAAAATTTTAATATGTAAATTCGTTCGGCGTGTTTGTTCAATTTGTTTTTCCCCATTTAATATACAGTAACGATATTACATTGAGCTATTTTCCAGTTACCCATCCATTGCAATCAATTTAATGATGGCATAAAGTGTTTTATACTTTTTTTCTCTATAAAACAATTTTGGCTACAAATGTGTGTAAAACAATTTTGGCTACAAATGTGTGTAAATTTATGTACAGGGTGGGCAAAATACAAGTTTCTTTTTAAAAATGCAATAAAATGAACAAAATTAAATTTTTTCCATGTATTATGGCTTTATTCGTAAGAGCAAACATTCCCATTAATTATGGAACATAATGCGATTCAAGTCGCTGCTTCGGCTGGTTTCGCAGAAGCGCATTCTGTCACTCCAATTTTCCAAGACCTTGTTGATGGTTTCGGTCTGTAGCTCACGGATGATATGGGCCTTAAGTTCTTAAATCGTTTTCGGATTGCTTGCATAAAATCGGTCACCCACGGTTCCCCAAAAATAAAGTCGCAGCTCCGCTCCAAGACGCTGATAACACGATTTGGGAATTTGGTGTGCGAAAGATCGATTGTGGTAAGGGATGTGTGGCAAGGCGCGCCATGCTGCTTGAACCAGAGGTCATCCATGTCTTCAATTTCAGTAAAAAAAGGCGACTAACATGGCTGTGTAACGCCCACCATTCACCAAACGTTGTTCCCACCTTATTTTCGAAGAAAAATAGTCCAATGATGCCACCATCTACAATCCGTACCGAACTGTCACTCTCTGTGGAAGCATTGGCTTCGGGACAATAACGTGCGGGTTTTTCGAGCCCCAGATGCGGCAATTTTGTTTGTTAATATAGCCGCCCAGATGAAAATGGGTCTCATCAGAAAAGATGATTTTTTGACCAAAATCGTTGTCCAATTCAAGCTGCTCTAAGGCCCAAACTGCGAAGTGATACCGAAGCGGATGGCCATGCGACTTCAATAGCTGAGTCAATTTTAGCGAAAAATCCGATATTTCTGTGCAGAGTTCTCTTTACGTGTGAAATGTTGAGTTGTTGAGATCCATGGCGAGTTGATGTTTGTTAATTGAGTCCCACACTTTCGGCTACAGCAGCCACATTCTCGTCTGTTCGCACCATCCCACCCGACGACGGGGACCATGAGTGTTGTCCACTAGTATTCCAGTCTTACGAACTTTTTGCACAAACTTGCGTACAGCAAGCGCTGTGGGTGCTTCATTTCGGTCCAAACTTCGTTTCTTTGTGTTTGGGCTAGACAGCACTCACTTTGGAAATAAGTTCTCAATATTTCCCAACGTTGTTCAAGCGTAAACCGACTCATATCGTTTTGCGGAGGTTTGATACTGACCCCTTGGCAAATGGTTAGTGCGTTGGACTGTCATGCGGAAGGTCTCGAGTTCGATTCTCAGCCGCTGCAAGAAAGTTTTTTTCAGGGGTGTACTGCCTCTTGCGAGGAATTGACAAATTCTCCAAGAGCATCTCTTGTCATGGAAAGTGCTGCTCATTAGCCATTCGGAATCGGCAGAAAATTGTCCCCTCCGTTCCTATAGTAACACGCACACAGGAATGGTTGAGAGTTGTAAGTCACTAGGTCCTGGTTCACTCCGAGCTGTTGCACCACCAAATTTATTACTTTTTTTTATGATACCGACTTTCTGTCAAGATTGCGAGCGGGACACAGCTGCCAGTGTCAAAAACTATGATTTAAAAAGAAACCCCTAGATGGTCCACCTTTTAAACGATTTACAAATATACATACAAATATAAAGGTGGATTTATTTGGGTAAAGTAGGGTGCGCCATCTTAAATGTCGGTATACGAGTGTATTTCATTTTTTGAGTTAATTACACTTTATATGGAAACGAATGAAAATTATAATTGGAAAGTCTTGGGTGTTGATGAACGGCATGTAGAGTTCTCATCGAAATTCGACACCAATCGATGCATAGTGTTGACAGATGGTGCCTGTTGGACACCATAATGGTCTTGAACATTATGTATGGAATATGATTTTAGTCAAGTGAATGCCTCTGACCATGGCGCAGGAAAAACACGAACTTGAAAGTTTCACAAGTGTCAAAACTCAAATTGAAATGTCAAATTTTAAACGTCAAATATATTTATGCTGGCCATATTGCTTAGAACTAACAGCAATTCTGTTTTAAATATTTTAATATTTTTGATCTCTTAAGCTAGGTATTTTTAAATTTTAAATTTTAATTTTTGCAATTTATCTTTTTATAAGACGAAATGAACATGAAAGGTACTTTTTAGACGATGAACTTTGAGGATCCCTTTAGTACTACACAGAATTTTTCTATTCAAAGTATAGAGAGAATTCTGGCAAGAACAACATAGTAATTTTAAATATTTCTTTTTTATGATGGCAAAGTGATGGATGGAATTAAACATTTTCGGAATAACAGAATCCATAAATCAGAGGTCCACACGAACCTGCTGCATACAAATAGCTTAATTTTCTTCTTTAGCTCTCGGGTTTACTGGGATTCCAGCCCCACAGAACATGTCTCGATAGAAATCGTTAACGAAAGATTTGAAGACATATCTCACGGAATTAGTCGAAAGCTCATTGAAATGTCGAATGCAAACATGTAACTAGCGCATCCTCGGAGTGATCGTATATACGTTTCTGAACCTATCAGCAAATCGCCAAGCTTTGTATATTATTGTCGATGATCGATTAAGGTTGTGTTAATAAATTCCTTATCTCGAATCTAATATCATCTACAGGTAAATTGATTTATCTTATCAATACAGCGCACTTCATCAGTGCTAATTGTGTCACCCATCGAAGTAACTTGTGGCCGCCATTTCAACCTACTTATATGTCTATCTACTATTAGTATTAGTACTACTGTTGAAAGCTATATCACTTTCAGACCTCAAATCGCAATGTTCAGAAAAAATGCATGCGTCACTGCACGCAGAAATTGATAACCTAGAACTCTTTTTCACTAACATAATGCCTGGATACGTACATAGGCTTGTCATTACTGATTTAGGTCCATATTGCCGGCAGTTATATCTATTGTATACCAAAATTTATCTGAATTGACGTAATCATTTCACTTCGCCCTACAACAAAATCGTCGTTATAATCTCAACTCCTAAAGGAATCTCTCCTACCTATGCCTATACTCTATACACCTACACTTTGTCGTTATATGTGAATTTTATGTTCCTTGTAATAAAACACCGTATTGAAAGTTTTCTGGGAAACGACACTCGCACCTCAATCAGTATCAAACGATTTTTGACAAGCCCGAGAGTGAGATATCCTAACGGGATATGAAGGATATTATTTTTGTTACATATAATGTACTTACCTGCTCGAAGGCTAAAAGCAAGAATAAAATAAATGACGTTGGCAGAATTCTTTTAAAAAGCACAACACCAAAAAAAATGTAAGTGCCTATTTTACTCCCTCTTCGTCTGCCGACCTTGAGTTTTATTATTTGCTAATTTTGACAAGTCCCCCAACAATTGATGGCTGCAGAAATAGGACACTATGGGTGCTTCACCCTGATTCCCGCACATCCTTGAACAGGGAAATAAAAAAATAAGGAAGCACAAAGAAATAAAATCCCAAAAAGGCAGATTGCTGTGAGGTATCCTAACCGTAATGCTCTACCTATACAAGCGTCTTGGAACTCCTTTGTGCTCCTCCGCTTCCGGCTAATGGTGGAGCAATTGTTTTTTATATGGCCCATATCCTATTCAGCCATTATTTAATATTATCCTGGGGAGATTTATCGGTAATATAATGTCTCTTGGGTGGTGAGTGCGCGAAGACTCTTCTGTCTTTATTCTAATACACATTTTCTGAGTTCTGAGAGTGTATATTCATGTGGGTTTTTGTTGGTGTAGTTTTATTGCCATAGGATATGTTTGGACAACTTTTTATGTTTCTTTTCTCCTAAATCAGGTTTTATTTGGTTAAATTTGCCGGGTGACATTCATATGTTTGCTTTTTTATTTCTGAGAATTATTTTGAAGTGCATTGCAATGCTTTGCAACAAATTTTTATGATAAACGTTTGGATTTGGGGGACCAAATAAAAATTGATTGCTTATATAATTTTATTTTGCTACTTCGAATATATCGGAATTTATTGTTATTCGTCCCTAATAAATAAATATAGCAAACTATCAAGGGCAGCTTTTTTAATACAAATTGTTGCTGTTGATTAGTATTTTGAAACTAAAAACGACACAACAAATCTCAACAAAAAAAAAGTATTTTCCCCAATCGTTAGGGGGTGGTTTTGATATTTTTCTATGAAAAAGAATACAGTTTGGCAGCCATCGAACTCTGCTGTTATATACTGTGATACATGTAGTTGATTTTCTATTTTTTTTTCTGGGGGAAAAGTATCCTCGTTCAATGCGAACAATTGTTTTTTTTGTATAATTGTCTTACTTTGAGCATTTGTTGATGGACCTGAACGTAATTAACACCTGGGATAGTCGTTCCAACATTGTATATATATCTTATAGTATTATCAATTGACGTGATTTTATGTTAGAGTCCCTAGCCTGTGGTGTCGCTGAAATCAGCAAAATTTGTCAGTGGAGAGTAGGATAAGAAAGATAGAAACAAATAGTAAGAAAGAGAAATTTTATTATTTTCATTTTTCAACGAAAGATAGAGTAAGGGAGTAGGGAGATTTCCGAGTGAAAAACAATTTCTTTTTTGACCTTTTTCTGTTGGCCTGTTCTGTTTTCTTGTTTGTATGTTTTTGTGAGTATGTATTGAGGTAGATATATTTTTCGGTTGAACTTGTTTGTCTGAACACATTTTCTTGTTTGCATGGTTTTTGTAGGTATTGAAAAAAAAGAGATATGCCTATCATTTGATTTGAAATTTTCAATTCTGGTGAAAAATCAAATAATTACTATCTGAAGCGAGAACTCTCAACCAATGCTACAAAGATACAATGTGTTCTAGAAAACATAATAATTGCAATGACAAACTTTATAAAAAGTAGGTACCTATATTGGCGATAAATTTAATGGAAATTAGTAGATACCTAATTAAACTGTTTTAATTTTAAATAAGTACCTATCTGCCATACATTTTTTTTCCAAATTTTAGAAAAAAAATTTTTTTCTCTAGAATGTTTTTGTTTTACTTTCGTATTTACGGCGGATTGATGAAAAAAATTTCGAGGATGAAAAAAATGTTAATTTATACTAGTTTCAGGGCTTCAAATGTTCATGTAAACGCACTTATTCACGTATAATTGTTGATAACTTTTTTACAAGCAATCGAATTAAGTTTTTATATTATATTCTAATTTTTTATTTTATGTTTTTTCATAATCTACACAAAAAAGAAAAAACAAACAAATTAAAAATAATCATACGAAAATGTTGATTTTTCATGTTTTTACAATTCAAAATAATAACAATTTCTCTCAAAACTTACCTTTTTCACATATCATTTGTACCTTTTTTATCAAGTAATTATCAAAGTAATGGTTTTTTTGTAGATTAACAAAAATAAAATGCACGACAAGGTCGCACGAACTTGCTCCTATGTAATAGACTAAGAATTTTAAAAACGAATGTTATTAGAGAAAACTGTTCATAAGCATAAAATTTATTTTTTAAATGACTAAAACAACTCTTTTAGCAGTTGGAGCTAAAAACAGGATGCCATATGTTTTAAGCAAAGATTAGTTTATGTAAGAACAAAATTATAATTCCTTGTAGTGGTTTCTTAAAAATAAGCTTTTATGGTCGTTTTAAAAAAATTAAATTTTTAGCGTTATAGCTTCTATTTTTTTTTTTGCATTTCAATTTAAAGACTTCAAATTTGGCATGGAACTGTGTTTATATGTCAGCATTATAAGAAAAAATTTGCAGATCGATTGATGGTAACGAATAGCCATGGTAATTAATAATGTGTAATCTCCGTGGCCTTTTTGGGATGTGATTTTCTTGCTTAATCAGTTTTATTAATATTTTTAATGATGAAAATGATTTTTTATTTAATTTTGGGCCTTGTCGTTTGAAAGGCTTTCTCTCAGACTTCAATTTTATGATATGCCAAAAAAAAAATTGTTTTGTTGTCCGAATTCTTAGTTGAACGAGTGTGACAAGATTTGGAAAAAAAAAAACATAATAAAACATTTTCGCTTTTTCACACAACTGAACAATTTTTAATAATTTTTTACGATGCATTATCTTATAGTACGTCAAAAAACCTTTAATTTCATGTTTTATTATAATTTAATTATTGCAGTTAATTCCTTTAAAATTTTCATACAAAATAATTTTTTCATCCGAGTAAAAATTCAGTGTAATCTCCCGGGCCTTGTTATCTTTGTACCGTATAAATATTTTTTAGTCTAACCACCTCCAAAAGAAAGGTATTTACTCATACTTGAACCTAATATAATTTGGATGACATTGAATTACATTTACTATATTAAAATTAAGAAATAGTCGATTTTGTAATCTCCGTGGCCTGTAATTTCCGTGGCCATTTTCGTATTTGTTTTTTAATAAATGTTCTTTCAGTTTATAATGGCTCATATCATTATTAATTTTTTTTATATTCTAGATAAATATACTGAATTTCATCATTCCTTACAATATTGGTACCGTAAAAGTTCCAAGAAAGTTATGTGCCGTTATTTAAAATTATTTTTTTTTGTCTTTCATGCTTTTAAACAAAATCATTTCGTAAACAAACAACTTTTTTATTAATTATCTTATTAAATTTATTTGCTTTCCACAAAATTTCAACTATTTATTGTTACTATTTATTTTGTGGATTATTGTTATTTTATGCAAGAAAAGAACATTTTTAGTACATTCGAAATTTTCAATTTAAATTTTTATCAAAAAATACTCGTAAAATGGAAAATATTTGAAATTATTTTTGCGCAACTGGGGTTTTTTTTAATTCAAAAATATATGTATATTTTTTAAAGCTTTGAAAT
Source organism: Philhelius festivus (assembly GCA_963931855.1). Lineage (NCBI taxonomy): Eukaryota > Metazoa > Arthropoda > Insecta > Diptera > Syrphidae > Philhelius > Philhelius festivus. The sequence goes on along the minus strand of OZ007554.1, from coordinate 212,023,446 downwards.
GCAATGTTTTTTTAACTTTTTAAAAGCTTGTCTATACAAAATTTCTTTGAAATCCGTTATGCCGATAACGAAAAATTCAAAATTCGAAAAAACCTTTGGAGGGTATGTACATTCAGTAATAGGTATCTTGATTTCAAATTATTTTTTTTTTATTAAATTATAGATCGTAAGAATTAATTGAAAGAAAACAATTTTCTCGGAACCTTTTTAGAGGAAAATTCGGTTTTCGAAAACCATTTTTTGACATTTGTATGGAGGGTACCGTTATTTTTAGGTAAAATAAATTTTTTTCTCATATCTTGATTATATTAAGAAAAGAAGAAATTTTTATTTCAACTGGCACTGCAACTGATTCAAAAAAGCGGGAAAATTATTTGCAAGAAAATATTTTAATATGGCATGTATGTCTAAATAGTAAACAAAAATACAGTGCAACCCTAATATAAGGTACCTAAATATAACGACTTACTCGATTTAACAAATTTTTCGTAATCCCCTTAAATTGTCCATAAGAGTTAATGTAAAATATACCTTTACATTGCGAACATTTTTTGCGAACAACATCTTTATAACGAATTTTCAACTATCAAGAAAAAGGATAAACACCTTTAACTAAAGAATTTTCTCAACCCAAACCTTTATATAAAGTTCCCACCAATGTATGACCCTTAATCTCATAGTTTGTGATTCATGTCGCTACAGGTTTCGACCCGCTTTTGTTCGTAAAACAATCATTGTTGTTTGATGGAAAGTAATGCAAATACTGCTGCTCGTCACTTTTACCTCTTGTACCTCTTTATAACTAATTTTAGACCAATCTAACCTCAACATAACAAACCTCAGTTCAACGAATTACTTGATATAACGAATATTTACGTGTTCCCTTCCGATTTGTTATATCGAGGTTGAACTGTATGCATGTATTCACAAATCCATAAAAAACCTTTAAAATTTGCAGAGGAAAAATCAGACAGAAAGTCATGGTTGCCAAATTGATTATTTTCAATGCATTATGTTTCGAATCGTTTATTCCATATAATTTTGAGATTTTGATAAATTTTTTCATTTTCTCAAAACGTGTTCCTTTACTTGCGCAAAACTACTAATTTCAATGTATTTAACCAAACAATAACGCTACCCACCATACAAATGCTAAAAATGGTTTTCGAAAATCGTATTATTCTCGAAAACGTTTATTCATACAATAATAGAAGCTTTAAGTTGGCCTACTAATTTTTTTTCTTATTTCATATTTGCATAGTAATCTTTTTTATCGCTTACTACTTAAAGAATTAAAAGGAAAATAATTTTATGCTTATGAACAGTTTTCTCTTATAAAATTCGTTTTTAAAATTCATATTCTATTACATAGGAGCAAGTTCGTGCGACCCAGTCGTGCATTTTATTTATTTAAAAAAATATATAACCCATGCAACAGACTCGGTTATTGCATCTGCCTTAATTTCTATTAGTTGCGTAAATCGAGTTAGTACTGGTTATCCTAATAATTTACTGTACACATATACATATATATTTAATTTTATTTACAAGTATTTAAGGTACTTAGTAAAATAAGGTTAACCAAAACATAAAAAAACTTTCTTTAATTCTATCAGTCATCATTACATTCTATATTTATATTTATTTGTTTGTGGCAACCATGGTCACAGATTTATATTTTTTCATACAAATATATTTTCCCTATCCTCACAAAACGTCACATACACATCCATGAATATAATTTTCTCGTTCTGTTACTATTCCTATTTTTTCTTTTTGCGCACATTCTCAATACAATTTATTTTTTCTCATTCTTCCATTATCTCTACACCCATATTTTGAAGTCTCCAAAATTTAGCAGAGACACATTTTAGCAAATGCGGTCCGTAGCCTGAAGATGCCGCCACAATCTTTCAACTTCTCGATATTACTATAAGATATATATACAATGGTTAAGATGACCGTAAATAAGAAGAATAGTACAAAAATACTCAAAAATGGAATTCCTCAAGTTGTTTCCAAAACCAATAACACCCTGCTCACACATTAGATAGAGTGCTGTTGTTACCATTGCAATAAATTACGACAGCTTGGAACCATATATATATATATATATATATATATAGATATATATACAATGATAATACTATAAGATATATATACAATGATCTTAACGATAGCAGCGCCAATGTTTATATTTGCCATCCACTTAAGGTGCGCTTACACGCGTCTGCATAAGACCCTGCATAGATTGTGACTGTTCATAACGTCATCCATGACTATGTTTTTCTCGATGAGATCCGTGAGGAGCTCTGGACCAGTGGCGTAGCGTAGGGGGGGCGGGAGGTGCGGTCCGCCCCGGGCGGCAAAATGTCGCCGGTGATGCGGGTAGAGTAGAAATCATATGTTTCATGACAGATCGTTTGACAAGTCAATAAACAACAATGATGTAAATTTGAAATTGCCACCCTATCTGTGGTTCGTCGTTGACCGCTTTCGTGAATTCTTAAACGGTGGGTAGGGCCGTAAGAGTGCATTCGTATTGTCGCTCTGATCGCGAAACTAAAACAAAACGTTCCGAAACTCCGAAAGGGAGTGTTCCGAAACATATGATATGCACATGCGAGATATGATAAGATAACTAGGATTCGACGGAAACGTTATTCTAGTCTCAGCAAGCTCAATGTTTTTGCTCCCTCCCGCATCACAGAAAGTTATTTCGATTGTGTTGTTTATAGTTTAAATACTGTTGAATCTTCTAAAACTAAGCACTTAGTACTTCACTCAACCTTTGATATAGTTTTTGAAAATGAAAAGAGTTAAAGGAAGCGGCGCGGAATACCGCAAGAAAAAGGCTAAGAAAAAAGCAGACGCGAAGACGCGAAATATTTCAGTTCTAGTTCTGGTTCAAAAGCTACGTTAACGTCTTCGGCGGCATCCAGCAGCAGCGGAAGTGATTCCAATGTAAGTAAGATTCCTCCATCTACAATCGTGAGTGGCCTAGAATTGTCCTCCGGCCAATATTCATGGGAATGCATAACTTATTTTACGGGCAGAAGAAGAAGACGTGCCTGCTGTCGAAGTTGGAAGTCGTTCTGGTCCCACCACAGAGCAGGGTCAAGACGAAGTCGACTCACCAGAAGTATCTCAAGCATCTAGTCACAAGCCTGCAGAAAAAGTGAACCTCGTGAAGCTGTAAAGACGCTTAAAGTAAGTTTGTGGAAGTTCTTGAGGTACTGGAAGAATTGACTTATCGGTAGCCAGTCTTCTTCTGACAGTCATGCAGTCATTCAACTTCCTCACTTTTATTGGCTTTTGAGCTGCAGAGCTACCTGAAGAAGATGACGCACAGATTTACCTGCAGCAATGTGGACTGAGTGTGGATAAGTGTGCTCAGAAACTCTGCGTTTTAAAAGCTCTCCCGGTGGAGAGCAGAGACCGTTTCGTCCAAGCCGCAATCGACTTTTCTAAGACTTTTTGGAAAAAACTCGGAATCGATCTCAAAACGAGTACAATTCGCAGGAAAAAACGCATGCATGGAGATGAATCCGCAGATGCAGCTTTGTCTCACGAGCCTATCCGTTTATGAAACCGCTAATTCTATTTTACTTTCAATAAAAGATACTTCATTGCCTGTGAAATTTTAATTTATTATTGAATGGGGGCGGCAAAATGGGTCTCCCGCCCCGGGCGCCGAGATGGTACGCTACGCCACTGCTCTGGACACTATTGAAACAGAGTCTAACGGTCATATTATTCATTCGATTCATCCAGATTAAAACATAAATCCGGATCGAAATTATACAAATTCAATGTAAATATGTACATCCAGATTTAAGTTTTAATTTGGATGTATTAAGTGAATAATATGGCGGTAAGTGTCTGTTTTCATATTAAAGGGCTCGGTAGTGCCCCGCCAAGTTCTGGCACTACACTTTTACAGGAACAAACTCAGGCGATTTGTGACCCCCCCCCCCCATCTTCAGTACCAAAGAAGTCAGAAACTTAAAATTTTGAATATATGCTAAGCTAGTCAGGTACAGGCGCCTCACAAAATTAAAATTTTCTATCATAAGCGGTTCCTGAGATATAAGGCCTCAAAAATCACAAAAACCGTAACTGACTGACTGACTGACTGACAGATCATCAAAATTATGGAGCACTTCCCGACATCGTAGAATCTTGTAATCTTGCACAACAGTAGGCTTGTCATGCAACCAGAGGAAAAATCCGAAAATTTGAAGTTTTCCATTCAGGGCCGTGGTATCAGCCTACTTTCTTCGAATCGTTGTTAGTTGAATGGAGCACTTCCGACTGCTGTAAAACGATGAAATTCGGTGAACCGGTAGGGCTTACATTGCATATAAAGGAACAACAATAAACACTGAGGTTTTTCATTCAGGGGGGCGTGGTATCCGCCCACTTTCTCCGAATTGGTGTTGGTTGAATGAAGCACTTCCGACTGCTGTAAAACGATGAAATTTAGTAAAGTGGCAGGGCTTAAATTGTGGCAAAATATTAAAATTTGAGGTTTTTCACTCAGGGGTGTGGTATCCGCCCACTTCCTCAGAACTGATGTAAATTATATATGGCACACTTCCGATTGCAGTAGAATAATGAAATTTGGTAGAACGGTAGGGCTCAAATTGCATATCAAGGACCAAAAATAAAAATTAAGGTATATATATATATATATATATATATATATATAAGGAAAATGTTTAATTTATATGAAGCACTTGCGATTGCTGTAGAATGATGAAATTTGGTAGAGCGATAGAGTTTAATGTACATTCAAAGCGAAAAATAGAAAATCTGAGATTTTTCATTCGAAGTGTCTTTTTATTGTCATTTTGCATTTTGAAAATTCATGACATTTCTTAGAACTAGAGTGGTCGATTTGATACTATATGTTATTTTAACATTAATGAAAAAAGAAAACATTTGCATACCTCAAAAAATTTTATCTCCGCTTAAATTTGTCAGATGGTGACATTAAAATCCTAATGAAAACGACGGACAAAAGTTTTTATAACTATGCCGATTCATAATGCGATGAGAACACGAGACGAGAGCGAGACACGATTCATTGTCACCTTTTTATTGTTATAAAATCGTTCCGTAATTCCTTAGACCTGGAGCTTAAATTCAGTTTTTATTTTCGCAACTGTTTGGTTGGTAAAATGAAACATTGATAAATACATAGTAAAATGAAACATAAGCCTTTATGTTTCATTTCAGCAACCAAACAGAAGATAAACTAAAAATTGAATGTGCGCGACTGTTCTTACTTCATTTGTTAATTTCATTTAACGTGACGACGAGAAATGCTTTATTACGTATATCCTTGTGTGCTTTCTTTGTTTGAAACTGATTTTACAACAACGACGGCGATGTTTCATCAGGCTCACATCTCTTTTTTTTCATCGCATTCATTGTGTTTGACCCAAAGGATTCTTCTAATTGCAGGCAATGCAAATTTAATTTTGATACCGAACTTAAAATTTTTCGCATATGGCAATGCTAGTTTATATTTGACAACAGAAATCAGAAATTTTTTTTACAAGTGTATTTTTATATTTCGCATGAATTATTTTGTAATTTTTAGTGCTTAGTTTTAAAGTTAAATATAATAAGGGTGGTTAAATTTTAAGGGCCGATGTTGAATGTGAACCACACCTAAACGTCATGTTTTTTTCTGCATTTAATTTGACATTTCTCAATTTCAGACTAACTCAATTTGAACCATGGAAAGATAGATACACAATCCAGCAACGCGTTAAAGTTATTCAGGTTTTTATTAAAAAAAATGGGCGTTCAAATCAAAATGTATATCGTGCACATCGTGATTTTTTCGGTCAATTTAATCGTCCAAATGTGCGTACAATCGGAAAAATCGTGCAAAAATTTGAGCAAACTGGGTCTGTAGGAGATGTGCATTCTCGTACAGCTGGTACCTACTGCAGAAAATATTGCTGGCTGAAGAGCCGTCCACCTCAACTCGTCGTCGTGGCCAACAATTGCACCTCTCACGTTCGTCCTTGATGAACATTATGCATAACGACTTGCATTTACACGCTTACAAGGTGCAATTGACTCAAGAACTAAAGCCTCTTGACCATTTCAAGCGTCGACAATGGTCAGAATTGTGGCAAGAAATGGCAATAGTGGATGATCAATTTTCGTAGAAAATCATCTTCAGTGATGAGGCACATTTTCACCTCAGTGGATTCGTCAATAAGCAGAATTGCCGCATTTGGACGAATGATAATCCAAGAGTGATTGTCTAAAAATAAAAGCACCCACAAAGAGTGACTGTTTGGTGCGGTTTATGGGCTGGCGGCAACATCGGACCGTATTTTTTCCAAAATTAGGTCGGTCAGGCAGTTACTGTGAATGGTGTTCGCTATCGTGAGATGATAACGAACTTTTTATGGCCCGAATGTGGTTTCAACAGGACGGTGCCTCTTGCCGCACAACTAACGAAACAATGGCTCTTTTGCGCGACAAATTCAATATATTAAGGTCATCATTGTTTTTGATTATAAAATGTGCGTATATTAGTAAAATATAAAAATAGCTTATTGAAATCCATAATGCCAGACTGATAGGCAAATATACTATCTTCCCTATACTGCAAATATAATTTGAGCAGACTATATAGTCTCTTGCCAATATAGTTAATTGCTGTATCTGCTTCTCTACTCGTTACGATTCAAGACGCAATCAAAATCATTCTTCTATGTGATTTTGTCAAAGAGAATTTTTCTTCCTGTTTATTTGATGATATTCTGTGACGATAACATTAACTTTGTCTAGCTCTCACTGACTGTTGAACGCATCTTCACGGCTTTCATCTGAACTCCCACTTATTGTATCAAATCCTGATCCTTTAATTGGCTCAAAAATAATGTACCTACTACAAAACGGAACGAGACACGTTTCGAAGAATAGGTACACAACTAATTAACAATTACGTACCAATATTCACACAACACATAAAAACTCGAAAGTTGTGCCATATTCGAAAAAAAGACCAAAAAACAATTATCAGCCTTTTTTGTAATTTTTGTACCGTGATAACGATGGTAGTAGCAACATATATAAAAAAGCTGTCAACGCTGCACGAAACCGCTGCCACCATTAAAATATCACTGCCGATAGCTTTTGAAATTCCTCTTCTCTCAGTCCTGTAGTCAATGGAGGACTATATAGATAGCGAAATAGCTAAAATGAAAGGTCTTTCGTGTTGCTGTTGGTATCCTTATTGTCAGCCAAACAGTCGACAGATATACCTACATATACTCGTAGGTGTATGAGTGGCATGGCATATTCTATTCTAGACCAGTGGAACATTTGGGTGCTTGCAGCGAAGCCGATAACCATGGCAGAACATTTGGTTACGAGGACACAAGATAGCTAGCTAGGTAACTAGAGGTGGGCGAGAAGCTAGCTGACGATGGTTCTCATAACATTGTTAGAAGGAACATAAAGGATTCTGCTGGTGTTGGTGTTTGTTTGTTTGTTTGTTTGCGACCGGAGTCCTTTGATTTATGAGCCGTCAAAAGGAGCAACGTAACTTTTTATGAACTCTCAAAATCACCGCGTTACAAAAGTCACAAATTCGTATTTTTCGTTTTCGTTTGCGTTCGTTTTTGTTTTTACTGTTAGAAGCTTGTCGCTGCCATAGCAATGGTAGGACCTATCGCAGCTATTCACATTTTATGTTTATACTTTGTCACTATCAAAGTCGTTCGCGGTGGTGGTTGTGTTCTAATCCAGATTGTGGTAGCGATTTGAATGTTGGACTACTCCTATCAGCTTTGCGGTTAGGTGAGTCAAGAGTTTCTAAGAACTAGGATTACCTGACAGAATGTCATATTCATACGAGCTACACAGCATTGATATAAGGACAAACATACCTTTTGGAACAAGACTTTTTTGGACTAAACCCAAAAAGATTGTAAAAGATTGTCAATGTCAGAATCAAGAGAGGGGCAAAAAGAGACAGTGAAATAGGAAGAGTAAAAGTTAAATAGAATTACTTTTGTGCATGACCCTAATTGAATTGCAAAAACCAACGAATGGAACAGCCAATATTTTTAGCATTGACCAATGACCAACTTAGCCACAAGCAGAGATAAATTTCTTCATTATATGAAAACATTTAAATTTGTCGTTGCCCGCAGTAGTTAGGCCGATAATCTTATTTTTGGACTTTGCCCAAATATAAGTTGTCTTGTGCTTAATTCAATGACCACTTGTCAACGTTTCTTATTCATGAAAATGTTGGAAGGTGTTTATAGACTGTTTTGGAGACAGCCTGGAAAATTCTTGTTGTTGGTTATCCTTGGCTATTTAGGTAATGAGGTTATTCTGTTTGAATTAAAAAAGAAACGTAAAACTCTTAATTCCTCATATGCGCAAAGCTAGGACTGACCTTCAGATTTTCTTGAAAAAAAAAAGGTTTTGTTGCATTCTACCCAATTTAAACTATCATGATGTGCTGTTAGGTTAAGGTGGCTGCTGACCGGAAAAGGCCAACACACTTAGACCAATATTTGGTCCGTTGTGATACATGATGTCCTGTTTAAAACAAATAAAATGCACGACTGGATCGCACGAACTTGTTCTTATGTAAAAGTACTTCGGAATTTTAAATACATTTTATAAATATAAAACATGGATTTATTGAGATAAAAATGTTCAAATGCATGAAATTGCCGTCAGATTTCCAGAAAAGTATGAATTTATGCAAACAAAGCTCAAGAATCGTTTTAGGTGGTTTAGGCTGTAGATCGAGGTACAGGCATACAGACAGACGGAATTGCCGGACCCACTTTATACGTCTTCGCTATCATCGTAATAAGTGCATGCTAGACACCGCAGAGAAGCTTTTGGAAAAGCAATTCAAACAACGGCTCACAGCGAAAGTACAAGCGACGGATGATGTATCAGAGAGACAGTACGGTTTTCGGAGAGGCCGTTCTACGATCGGAGCAGTACAAGAAGTAGTGCAAGCCAGCCATATAGCCCAACAAGGAAACCACTACTCGAAGAAGATAGTTTTGCTAGCAACGCTAGACGTACGAAATGCCTTCAACTCGGCCAACTCGTGATAACGGCACCAGACACCGTTAACGTGCAAAGAAAGTTTAATCAGGTCATGCGACGAGCAGTCTCGTGGATGGAAGAGCACGGGCTCAGTCTAGCCATGGAGAAAACTGAGAAAGTCCTTCTAACGAAGAAGAGGATTCCCACACAAATAGACTTCCGAATTAGGTCCGAAGTGATAAGAAGTAGCGTGTCGGCGAAGTACTTGGGATTGAGACTCGACACAAAGCTTGCCTACTGGCAACAAATAAAGGCAGCAACGGAAAGAGCTTCAAAAATAACCACATCGCTGAGCAGACTGAACCTGAATCCTTCTGTACGGTAGCGAAATCTGGGCGGACGCACTTAAGCAGGAGAAGTACCGGAAACAGATGGCTGTAGGGCAAAGACACGGAGCTCTACGTGTGGCCAGCTCTTACCGAACGGCGCGGCGCGGCGTCGGAACCAGCCGTCCTTGTAGTCGCTGGAGTGACCCCTATCGATCTCCTAGCGATGGAAAGCAAGTATCTACGCTTACGACAAAAAGGCGGAAATGGGAGTGGAAGCAGCTGACGAAACAGAAGTGGCAAGAGCGTTGGAGCTTGGCTGATCAGGAATGTGGCTCAGTGGAAGGACAGGAAACACGGTGGGGTTAACTATTACGTCAACCAGTTACTCACCGAACACGGATGCTTCAACGCCTTTCTCCACAGGATCGACAAAACGAGCAGCCCAGCCTGCCAGTACCGGGACTCTCAAGAAAATGACGCCCAACATACCTTCTTTGCGTGCAGCAGATTGGAATCCGAAAGAGAAGAACTGGAGAGAAACTTTGGCATCATCAATCCAGAGAACATTGTCGAAAAGATGCTGGCCAGCAGCGTACAGAACTGGAAAAAGATCTGCACCTGCGCCAACCACCTTCTCAGAAGGAAGAAAAGAGAGGAGGAGCAGTTCCACGAGACAGCTTGAGCCCACAATGGGTACTAAAACAGGACCTCCCCCCCACTTGAAGTAATTCGAAAGTGGTTCCGAGGGGGTGAACGTCGAGACACTTTTGGAGGTTTAGCCGGTATGCCCTTGTTGAGGTTGAAATCCCTTGGAGAGTCCGGCACACGGGGAGGTATGGATACCTCTTTATGGTGCGTCAAGCATTCCTCCAAAAGTAAAAAAAAAAACAAATCATCGTACTGTCAACTTTGATCAAAATCTCTAGTTCGATTTCTTCTCCAAATGCAGAACTTGCTCTATAGTAACTACGAGTATATCCCAAGTAAAAGTAGAACGAGACGGTAGCCATTTTTGTTAACGCCATTTTCCAATACAAATTTAATTGTGCTGGTATGTTTCCCGTGTATTCTATCTTCTGGCGTAAATTTTGCGAACTTTAATATGCCAAATTTCATTAGAATCCACCCAGGTTTTCTATCGTAATTAAGGAGTAAACATTGTTTCGCATAATACATCATTTTGATTAGTAGAACAATTGGATTGATTTTTCTATTGTCTTATTCTTAGCTGACCAATTTTTTTTGACACAATTTACTACAATTTCAACTGGCCAATTATATCAGCGAACAAATTACACAATCTCAAAATAGAGTATCACAATGTGTAGTTTTTGATGAATTTTGGCTACAAAAATTAGTGAAAATTGGTACCCTAATGATGATGATGATGATAGCACTAGTTTTTTACTTGTGCTTTACACACAGGCAGTGGAGAACAGGTGAAGAAGTAACAGCTGTGTTTCCCTGAAAATTTAGAAACAGGTAAAAAAGAAAAATATACATCTTCGCTAAACCTACCGGCATATTTATTGCAATTGTAAATGAGAGGCCATTGAAGGAAATTTTGGGGGTGCTCTCAAAAATTTGCAGGTGAGTTAAGAACGTCTAAATTTTTGGTATTTTCTTTATTTTTGGTCTTTCTCTTCACACGAAAGAAATACAGTTGTTTTTCTTATTTTGCGCGCACTACAAGGATTTTTTGACTACCCTTAAAATGTTTGAGCACACTTCGAGCGTTTAGGAAAGTTGGAGAAGATTTTAAAGAAGATTCCGATTCGTATTGATTTTGAATGTTAGAATATTGTAATGGATAGAAAATATTGAGTCGGGTAAAGCATTCCATATTGGTTTAGTGCGGATAAAGAAAGAATCTCTGAAATTAACAGTACATTCGAAGTCGGGCTCAAGGATTGAATAGTTCAAAGGGAAGAATGGAATCGGTTATTTCACTAGAAGATTGTTTATAAAAATAACTATAAGGTGATGAAAGACAAATTATAATGCTTCTACTTTACGTCTATCACCTATCTTTGTCAATGCCCTATTTTGGGTTCTTTAAGAAGACTCAAATAAGTTATTGGGGCAACAGCCGAAATATGAGAATTGAACCTGAGCTTTGAACGAATATGGAAATTGTAGATTAAAGGCAGATCTGAACAGGAAAGAAATTTCTTACAACGTCGAAGGAAATCTAAGCAGCGTTTTTGGCGAAGTCGAATATGTGGTAATTCCATACAAGTTGGTATGTGATGCACTGACAACTGTTCGGTTTTCACAATACAAGTATTTTATTTATTTATACAATGCAAGTTCCACCCATGAAAAGCGACATGGGGATCGGATTGCGCTTTAACGCCAGAAGACGGCATTGAGTTTTTGTGGCATTAAATTCTACGCGGCTTTCGGTTCCCCATTTGACAATGCTAACGAGATCAGAATCTTATGATCTTATCGTGTACCGGCGTTCTAAATCCACATCCGAGGACATCCAGGACAAGGACGTCAATCTAGAAGCAAATATGAGAAGCTGACAGTACTGTCGTCAACAAAACAATTTAAGCCATTAGGTCGAGATGAAAGATCATTGCTTTATAGGAGAAAGAGAGTCGGAGACAAAACGAAGCCCTGTGGTACACCAGCGTTTATTTTATGAATTATATACTTAAAACCGCCCAGCACAACTTATATAGAGCGTTTCGAAGGGTAGTTTCTAATCCAACGGAGAATAGATTCATCAATACTAAATGCACGCGTTTTCGATAATAGAGCTTAGTTTCTCCAAACTGATTTAAGGATTTGTGCCGCTGTTCGATTATATATACAATCAGATCAGCAATGAACCTATTACTGTGAAATCCATACTGCTGGTCATTGAAATGCTTCTGTTCTTGAAGATATTTATTGATTGTTTGAACTTATTTTGGTTTTCCTCTGTAGGGTTGGCTTTAAAACTTCGGACATTTCCTTATCTGATCCGAATAACCTACTTATAGTTTGAATCAAACCAAAAATTCTCTTTCCGTTTGATAGATATTTCCCCTTTTCGGAATAAAATTTCTCATTCCTTGTTCATGCTTTGCTTGCTGGGTAAGAAATTCTGCTGGTAGATGAAAAATAATAATGTCTCGTCGCTCAGGATTCCGTAAGATGTAATTTGTTGTATATAGGTCCGTCGACACGTTGATGTCAATGATGCCCTCTTCCGCTTTTTCTTGCGATTTCTGTCAAGTTTTGCATTTGAAAAAAAAAACGAACTCGAGATTTTGATCCAAATTGACATAACGATGGCAGTGAACACGATAAAAATGGGTCCTAAGATTTCGTCTGTATGTCTCTATATATGTTTCTCCACCTGAATCCTAAGCTAATTTAGCTATTTTCTATAAACGCAGTACTTAATGACCTAGAGGAAAATTGATTTTTTTTTATCACCAAAACTTACGGTATCTGCCATACAACCGTTCTTAAAAATATTATTTATGTCGAAAACGCCTCCAACGATTTTTATTAAAAATAAACTAGCACATGGACTACATTTTGGTCAACAAAATTTTCTAATTAATTTCTAATCAAAAAAAGGATATTAAATAACGCTAATTTGTACTATAAAATATCGAACAAATTCTCATAATATTTGTCTCCTTTGAAAAGAATACCTATATTTTGAGTAGCTTTTAAATAACGAAAGACTCGTTTCACTGTTTTGATATGCTGTGGAGTTGGGCTATCCAAGTATCTACTCAGGACTCCAACAACATAAGAAATATCTAGCGTTGTAACTATTGCCACATACATCAGGCATCCAATCGCTTCTCGGAAAGGGAAACTTGATACATCTACTGAAGTTGCAGAGACAAGAGAGGATTTTGTTACGGCTTCACATGGTGTGGACATGGACACTCCTTTTGAATCATGTTAAAACGGCTCAAAATACTCTCAATCCAGACTGATAAACATGGACATCTCCCACAGAATTTCGCTTCAACCCCAAATCAATGTGGTAGTTTGCCTCGTTTATCGTAAGCTCAAGATGTTTCTTCAAGTAGGCTACCAGGTCAGTAATGTCCCTCATATCAGTTGCTGTCAACAGCCCTTCATCTATATATAGCGCAATTATAACAATACTGACCTCCCTACCAGTGGCGTAGCGTACCATCTCGGCACCCGGGACGGGGGACCCATTTTGCCGCCCCCATTCAATACTAAATTAAAATTAAATTTCGGGACATCATTTCACAGGCAATGAAGTATCGTTTATTGAAAGTAAAATAGGATCAGCGGTTTCATAAACGGATTCTACGGGCCTTACGAATGAGGCTCGTGAGACAAAGCTGCATCTGCGGATTCATCGCCATGCATGCGTTTTTTCCTGCGAATTCTTCTCGTTTTGAGTTCGATTCCGAGTTTTTTCCAAAGAGTCTTAGAAAAGTCGATTGCGGCTTGGACGAAATGGTCTCTGCTCTCCACTAGGAGAGCTTTTAAAACGCAGTTTCTGAGCACACTTATCCACACTCAGTCCAACGTTGCTGCAGGTAAATCTGTGCGTCATCTTCTTCAGGTAGCTCTGCAGCTCAAAAGCCAAGAAAAGTGAGGAAGTTGAATGACTGCATGACTGTCAGAAGAAGACTGGCTACCGATCCGTCAATTCTTCCAGTACCTCAAGAACTTCCACAAACTTATTTTTAAGTGTCTTTACAGCTTCACGAGGTTCACTTCTTCTGCAGGCTTGTGGCTAGATGCTTGAGGTACTTCTGGTGAGTTGACGTCGTCTTCGTCTGCACGTCTTCTTCTTCTGGCTGTAAAATAAGTTATGCATTCCCATGAATATTGGCCGGCGGACAATTCTAGGCCACTCACGATTGTAGATGGAGGAATCATACTTACATTGGAATCACTTCCGCTGCTGCAGGATTCCGCCGAAGACGTTAACGTAGCTTTCGAACCAGAACTAAAACAGAAATATTTCAGTAATGCACCTGGAGACTTCTTCGCATCTGCTTCTTTCTTAGCCTTTTTCTTGCGGTTTTCCGCTTATTTTAACTCTTTTCATTTTCAAAAACTAGTTCAAAGGTTAAGTGAAGTACTAAGTGTTTAGTTTTAGAAGATTCAACAGTATTTAAACTATAAACAACACAATCGAAATAACTTTCTGTGATGCGGGAGGGAACAAAAACATTGAGCTGGCTGAGACAAGAATAACGTTTCCGTCAAATCCTAGTTATCTTATCATATCTCGCATATGCATATCATATGTTTCGGAACACACCCTTTCAGTTTCGTGAGAGTTTCGGAACGTTTTGTTTTAGTTTCGCGACAATACGGAATGGACTCTTACGGCCCTACTCACCGTCTACGAATTCACGAAAATCAGCCGAGAGCGGTCAACGACGAAGCACAGATAGGGTGGCAAATTTCAAATTTACATCATTGTTGTTTGTTGACTTGTCAAACGATCTTTCATGAAACATGTGATTTCTACTCTACCCGCATCACCGGCGACACTTTGCCGCCCCCCAAGGCCTGCCGCCCGGGGCGGACCGCCCCCACCGCCCCCCCTACGCTACGCCACTGCTCCCTACGAAGCACAAACAGGCATGGATCAGCTGCGCACGATACAGTACGAGTATTATAATTTATAAGTATTTTGTTAGGTTTCAATTTCTCGAAACTTGCTTGAGACCGTATAAGGTTTTGTTCAGGCTGCAAACGTTTCCCGACTTGTCATCATATCCAATTGGCTGCACCAATTATAAATCTCTTCTTCTAATATCCCGTTCAAGAACGCGGTTTTGACATCAAATTGGTACAGCAAAAGTCGTTTATATGCAGCTATAGCAATAATAGTTCCTATAGAATTGAATTTAGCAACGGGGCTAAAGGGTTCATTGAAGTCTATTCTCTCTTGTTGGCTATAACCTTTAATAACCAACCTAGCTTTATATCGCTCAACCTTATTTTGTGCAGAAAGTTTTACCTTACAAACCCACTTATGTACATGCAATAACCTTTCTATGTTTTGGACACTTCATCAAATTCCATGTTTTGTTTAAATGATGAGCTCTCATTTCCTCGTCCATGGCTGCCTTAGAAGAATGCTAACTGATGAGCCAACTTGTCGTGCCTGGGCGAAATGCATTCGGTCTAGAGGTAGCAAAAAGCTTTCAATTGACAAATCGATTTAAATGATAAGCATATCAATTTAAACTATTAACATTTTAAATTGATTTGCTAATAGTTATTGGCGTCAAGCTCGTCAAATTTGGCTTCTTATAGCTTAAACTAAGGGCTAAACGTTACCACATAGATAATAATCGAGTGGGGTCGATGCTCATGATCGTGACGGCAAATTAATAAACGCTCGTCCTGAGATGACCAAATCGCCAAATTTCTACTTCGAGTGTTGCATCGCTTCTACGGCAGTAGCGCCGTTTTATTGGATCCAAAGTTCCGAATTTTATCGGCGATGTCAGGCTACTGTCACAAAAAGTCGGTTACCATTGGCATTGGTTCCTCCATGCCATAAACCGCACCAAGCAGTCAATCTTTCTAAGTGCATTGATGATTGGTCGAACACTTGTGGATTATGTTCGCCCTCAATAACGGAACGAAAATTTAGCTTGGTGATATTTCTGCTGAGCCAAAAATGGGCCTCATCCGACAAGATTCTTTTAGGCAAAAAAAAACTTTTCCAGCACCAAACTAGAAAACTCACGATTTTGACCATGGTCATCCCGATAAAATGTCAAACCTTACTGAATATTTTGACAGCTGGATGAGATTGGTAAATTTGACAGCTGCTGAAACATAACAATTGAAGGAACTGTCATTGCTATTTGGTCACCCTTTAGTACGTGGTACTGTCATTTGGGATTTTTTAATTTGGGATTTCCAAATTCAATCAAAGTCATCAAAAGTATGAGAAATCCATGTTGCGTGTCTGGATTTAAGCCACAGGGGCAACTTCGGGTGTTGGAAAAGCGCTGCGGCACGCTTGCTCTAGCTCGGCTCAGCTCGAAGGATTGGGGTGGTTCTTGCCCTTCTCCAACACCACTCCTACACAGCAAACAAAATCTCTCGTGCCTAGGATTAAGGATAGGAAAAGGAGGGGAATTACTGGAATCGTAATTGGAACAAGGAAAGGACAATGAAGGAAAAATCGCACAAATTTAGTTACCTGTACCACTGCATTGATGAAAGGGTGAATCTCCACTATCAATCTAGCTGGAAATTGGAATAAGTTTAAAACTAATCCTAAACTATGCTAATCTATGTTATAAATTTATTATATCAAATACTTGATATAAGACTAAAGCTAAACCTATTCTAAACTAAATCTAATATGTGAAACTTTATTCCAATTCCAGTCGAAGATTGTAGTCGAATTCACCATTGCATCAGCACAGTGGGTCGCCGAATCCACAAAGGTCTTGCCAGATGTTATCGGCAAATTTGGCCTACCCACCCTTGTGGATTCGGCGACCCACTGTGCTGATGCAATGGTGAATTCGACTACAATCTTCGACTGGAATTGGAATAAAGTTTCACATATTAGATTTAGTTTAGAATAGGTTTAGCTTTAGTCTTATATCAAGTATTTGATATAATAAATTTATAACATAGATTAGCATAGTTTAGGATTAGTTTTAAACTTATTCCAATTTCCAGCTAGATTGATAGTGGAGATTCACCCTTTCATCAATGCAGTGGTACAGGTAACTAAATTTGTGCGATTTTTCCTTCATTGTCCTTTCCTTGTTCCAATTACGATTCCAGTAATTCCCCTCCTTTTCCTATCCTTAATCCTAGGCACGAGAGATTTTGTTTGCTGTGTAGGAGTGGTGTTGGAGAAGGGCAAGAACCACCCCAATCCTTCGAGCTGAGCCGAGCTAGAGCAAGCGTGCCGCAGCGCTTTTCCAACACCCGAAGTTGCCCCTGTGGCTTAAATCCAGACACGCAACAATGGCGCCCAACGTGGGGCGCCATTGTTAGGAGCCTGGTTTCCACGGAGGAATGCTTCGGTGTACTGGAGGAGGCTGCGGCACGCTTGCGGTCGCTCGGCTTCAGCTCGCCGTATGGGGTGGTTCTTGCCACCTCTCAGTACACCTCCTGCTCGACTAATCATTATTTATTCGTGCCTAAGGTATACTATTAGATATTATATGACACAAACCTGAGAACCCTGACGATATCTAAGAGAGAACAAGAATTCGGCGCTTCAAAAAAAATTAAAAAAAAGTATTATAATAAAAAAAAAACTAACCTAAAAAAATTTAACTAAAAAAAATTACACCTAACTAACAAAACCAAATTTTAATTGAAAAAAAAAACCTTCACCTAGAAAACTAATGAAAAAAAATTAAATAACGAAAAATTAATAAAAAAAGTAAAAAAAAAAAAATATAAGCCCTAACCTAAAAAAAATTATAAAATAAGTAAGTAAAAAAAATGATTAAGAAAAAAGTAAAATAAAAAAAAATTAAACCCTAACCTAAAACTAATCCCTACACCAAAAAAAAATATGTAACTTTTCCCTAAAGCACCTCTTTCTTATCCCTCCTAAGTACCGTCACCCTGAATTCCAAACGTTCGTCTGATGTTGTTGACGAAGGTCTGGCCACCCACCCAAGTATCTTGAAGATACATCCTTCGCTGATTCCATGGCCTCTCTTAGATATCGTCAGGGTTCTCAGGTTTGTGTCATATAATATCTAATAGTATACCTTAGGCACGAATAAATAATGATTAGTCGAGCAGGAGGTGTACTGAGAGGTGGCAAGAACCACCCCATACGGCGAGCTGAAGCCGAGCGACCGCAAGCGTGCCGCAGCCTCCTCCAGTACACCGAAGCATTCCTCCGTGGAAACCAGGCTCCTAACAATGGCGCCCAACGGGACCTAACGGTTTTAGTTTTTATAAAGCCAAAGACATGTCCAGGGAGATGATTTTTTTTTTTTTTTTGAGAGATCATCGCCTTGGACTTGTTTTGTTTTTGAAAATTAATTAAAAATTTTTTTTTACTATTACACAAATCTGAGGACTAGTAACTTTTGGTTTTGTCACGGATCGAAAACAGCTGTCCAAATCTTCAGACCACGAGTCAGAGATTTTAGTGAGGTAGTTGAAGATCTGTGACAACATCAAAAGTTTGAACAAGGTCGGACAATTTCGGATCTCAGCTGTCCATAGAATTAGGCACAGCCAGATTGTTTGTGAGGTAGGGATTCGGAGTTCGAAAACCTTGTTCGTGTGGAAGTTCATTTTGAATACACAACCAACCATTGACTAGGCTAAACGCCAGGAACTATGTTGTGGTTGTGGGAGAAAGATGGACTGAAACAACCCCTGAATTTCAAACGCACCAGTCACAAGACATAAGTACGATAGAACGCAACTAACGGCTACCAATTTGCAGACGGAAAGGAAACTTTGCCAATCTTCACACACCTAAGCGTTTACGTATAAAACATACAAATACACATACTTTTTACAAATTACATTATTTTTTTTTATTGATTTAAATTTTTTTTTTGATACAATTATCTTTTTACTTTTCATTTATATTTTTCTCAATTTTTTTTGCCTTTTTTATAATAAATTTTTTTTTACTTTAACACTTTTTTTACTTTGAAATTTTGGTTTTTAATAATTTTTTTTTTAGTTTACTAATTTTTTTTTTATAAAACCAAGTTCTAATTTGCTTAATACTTTTTTTTTACAATTCTTCTTTTTTTTATCTTTTTTTTTATCATTTTTTTTTATAACTTTCATTTATATAGTGAATTCAGTTTTTTTTTAGGATTTTAATATTGGGTTTAAGGATTTTTTTTTTTTTTAGGATTTGAATAATTTTCTTTATATTACAATATCATTTCTTCAATTCTTATTTACATTTTTTTTATTTTTTTTAACAATTCTTGAATTGCTACTTCATAATTCACATTTTGTTTTTACATTTGGGCTCAAGAAGTTTTTATTTTTGAGTAGTTTTTTTTATTATTCTTTTTCCTTGAAATTTATTTTTTTTTATTAAATACAAAAGCTCTAAAAATAATTAGAAAAATAAGATCGGAAGATATGTCAGAGGGGAAAAAGAAGACAACAGGAACAGTTTCTAAAGGAACTGGGAGAAGGAAAGTCACACGTCAGACGGAGACAGTAGACGAGGAAAACGAAGTAGCTGAAACACCAATACTACCTACTTTAACACCAACAGTGACAGAAACCGACAACTTAGACACAACATATCACGAAATTACTAAACTTATTCGTAGTTTCGAGATAGTTGGAACAAACGAGAACGACAACGACATACAAAATGCTAACGAACAAAACGCGACGGAAGACAATGATGAAAACGAACGTTTACGAATAGAACAAGAACTATTGAGACAACAAAATTTAGAACTTGAACAGGAACGACTACGAATAGAACAAGAACAAAAACGATTACGTTTAGAACAAGACCGTATTACCCAACAATTTTCAATTAGACAAAACCAAAACCGAACTAATACGAATACAACTACGAATATACCAAACATTAACGTACTGACAGAACTTGACTTGTACGAACGAATGCAAAAAGTTGCAACTCTGACTGTCAAGGAAAGCCAGACTAAAACTCTGAGTGTTCTTGCAGATGGCTTGTCAGAAATGTACAAGTTATTTGACAAGAACATGAAAGAGGTCAATTCAAAATTGAATAGTATGGAACAGTCTTTGACAGTTCAGAGAAACGCGGCAGACGAACAAGACTCTATACGAAACACCACGAATACTAAACGGACCAACAGACAGACAACCTACTCGGCGAATAGTCAATCGACATCGCATCCGTCAGATGGAAATTCTTCATTTAGGGATATCAATCGAAGGATTGATGTTCATAAATGGGGAGTCAAATTTGACGGTTCGTCAAAAGGCATGTCGGTTGAAAGTTTTATTTTCCGAGTAGAGACTTTACAGAAGAAAAGTGGACTGACTGACGATCAGCTCTTCGCCAATTTCCACCATTTAGTCACAGGCTCTGCTGAGCGTTGGTATTGGGATGTTTGTGAGGAAAACCAGAGTGATGAACTTTTTAACTATCATGATTTAAAAACAGAACTGATTCGACAGTTTAAACACAATAAACGTGACCATGAGATCCTAAGGGCAATCATGGATCGAAAACAACAAACCCAAGAAACGTTCGACGAATTTTATGCCGACATTAGAGGTCTGACTTTGCAAATGCAAGTCAGGCCTACAGAAAGTGATTTGGTTTCAATGGTTAGGAAGAACTTGAAAGAAAGAATCAGTACATTAATTTTTGGTTGCGCTATTAAAAATATTCGCGAATTGAGAGAAGAGTGTAAAAGAGCTGAAGAGCATCTAGCTTTAAGAGATTCGAAGATAAAGCGATTTACACATGAGATAGATGTTAGTGATTGTTTAAGAAATAGAGATAGAGTAAGCGATTTAGAAGAAGAAGAATTTGATTTAGCAGCTTTTCAAACTAAGAGAACGGAAAGAAAAAGTTTTGGAGAGAAGGAAAATTTAAATAGGTTCAAGGGACAGGAAAGGAAAAGGGATGAAGCAAAGGAGGGACAAAAGTCTTCGGGCGATTGCCCATCTTCATTTCATACCTTGACGTGTTTTTGTTGTGGACAGGGTAGTGTATCCTTCCGATGTGCTGCGTGTCAGGGAAACCCGAAAGTCGGCAGTACATCCGGGAGTCAACCGCCGACGTCGAAACCTCTCCCGGAGAATTCGAAGAACCTAGAGTAGTACAAATTTTAAAGAGAAATACGGAAAAAGAAAATAATGAAGATACTCACCCAATAGAAGAACAAGAACATCATAAGAGTCTTCACCAGAGGATGATAGAGTATGAAGCTGCTAGGAAGAGAATATTTGGTGAAGAACTAGACTGTAAAAAAATGAAGAGTAGGAATTATTTGAAGATTTTGAGGCTAAGGGAGAAAAGTGCAATAAAAAGACAGACGAGAAATAGAATCGAAGCGACAATACTGACAATGACAAATGACAATAGGCCATATGCGAAAGTGCAATTAGGAGGAGAAGATTTTGAGGGATTGTTAGATAGTGGAGCGTCCGTTACATGTTTAGGGAAAGGTGCAATAGATTTTATAAGTAGGAAAAATATTAAAATTACAAAAATGAACAATGATATAAGAACGGCGGATGGAAATCACCAAAAGATAGAAGGAAGTTTTAGAGTGGATGTTTCTTGGGGTGGTAAATCACATGAGTTGGAGATCCTGGTTGTTCCTGGTCTTTCTCAACCGCTATATCTGGGTGTTGATTTTTGGAGTACTTTTAAAGTAGCTCCAAATATTATAAGTGAGCTGAACGCTCCAGTTATGATGAAAGAGCAACCTAGCTACAGAGATCTCTCACCGGATCAAGCCAAGCAGCTGGAGGGCATCAAGTTACGGTTTCCCTCCTTTGCCGTACTCGGGTTGGGTAAAACCAATCTTGAGGAGCACGTAATTGAAGTGGATGACGAACAAATTCCCATTAAGCAAAGGCACTACCCTATTTCACCAGTAGTCCAAAAGCTCATGTATGCTGAGCTGGACAGAATGTTGGAATTAGGGGTGATCGAGGAGAGTAACAGTGCTTGGAGTTCTCCAGTTGTTTTGGTGAGAAAAGGTGGGAAAAATAGGTTGTGTCTGGATTCAAGAAAAGTCAATGCACGAACTAAAAAGTTTGCTTACCCACTGCCACATATAGAAGGAATAATAGCAAGACTTCAAGATACAAAATTCATTTCTAGTATCGATTTAAAAGATGCCTTTTGGCAAATTCCGCTGGAGAGCAAATCAAGGGAGAAGACGGCTTTTACAGTCCCTGGGCGACCGTTATATCAATTCACGGTTATGCCGTTTGGGTTATGTAACGCCGCCCAGAGAATGTCTAAGCTGATGGACAAAGTCATTCCTGGTGGTTTACGCCAGAATGTCTTTGTCTATCTCGATGACCTCTTGGTTTGTTCTCCAGACTTTAATACTCACATAAAAGTACTAGACGAAGTGGCAAGTGCATTACGTACAGCGGGTTTAACAATAAATGTAGAAAAAAGCAAGTTCTGCTTTAAAGAAATAAAATATCTAGGATATGTAGTTGGAGACGGTGGGATACGGACTGACAAGGACAAAGTATCGGCGGTCGAAGACTTCCCGATTCCTAAGACCCCCAAGCAACTTCGCAGGTTCCTAGGCATGACTGGTTGGTATAGGCGGTTCATACCGAACTATGCGTCTATAGCAGCCCCAATGACTGACTGCCTAAAGAAAGGACAAACATTTACAATGACTGACGAAGCACTTACGGCATTTCAACAACTCAAAATGAGTTTAGTTAAAGCTCCCATACTTACAAATCCAGACTTCACAAAACATTTTTACATACAGTGCGACGCTTCGACTTCGGGTGTAGGGAGTGTGATCTTCCAGTTGGATGACGAGAAAAATGAACGGCCGTTGGCATTCATGTCCCAGAAGCTAAATTCCGCTCAAAGGAACTATAGTGTAACGGAGCTTGAATGCTATGCGGCAGTTTTATCGGTAAAAAAGTTCAGGGCCTATGTTGAAGGTCTACCCTTTACTATTATTACCGATCACGCAAGTCTGAAATGGCTAATGACACAAAAAGATCTAGCTGGACGTTTGGCTAGATGGAGCCTCAAGCTCCAGGGTTTCGACTTCGTGATCGAACATAGGAAGGGTGTCCAAAACGTAGTCCCTGATACTCTCTCACGAATCCATATGGAGGAGATCACTACCGAAGACTTAACGCCAGAAATTGACTTTAGTTCACCATATTTTTCTTCGGAAGAATACGTTGAGCTAAAGAAAATAGTAGAACAAGACAAGGACAAACTACCCGATATTTGTATATCTGACGGATTTGTTTACAAACGAACGGACATAAGAACAGGTGACGCAATACAGGAAGACCGGGCATGGAAGCTTTGGGTTCCTGAGGAGTTGCGTGGAGGTCTTTTGATGGCGGCACATGACTCTCCAGCGTCAGGACACGGCGGTATAAATAAAACATTGTCCAAATTGAGACAAAAATATTTTTGGCCCGGAATGGCTACCGATGTTCAGCGTTGGGTGAGTTCATGTGACACATGTAAATGTAGTAAGTCAGTAAACACGACTACTCGGCCGCCGATGGGACAACAAAGACTGACAGAACGACCTTTCCAACGACTATTTATTGATTTTTTGGGACCTTATCCACGGACAAGAAATGGTAACACACACATATTTATTGTTCTTGACCATTTTAGTAAATATGTGTTTCTAAAAGCAATACGAAAAGCAACATCATCTGAGGTAGTTAAATTTTTAGAAGAAAATGTATTTCACGTATTTGGTGTTCCCGAATATATTCATTCCGATAACGGAAAACAATTCATATCGGAGTTGTTCACAAGTTTCTTAACTCGCTATGGAGTTAAACAGGTAAGAACTGCTATTTACTCTCCTCAAGCGAATGCTTCAGAGAGAGTAAATCAGTCAATTCTTGCAAAGATTCGATCTTATTTAGGAAGCGATCAAAAACAGTGGGATCAACATGTTAGTAATGTGGCGTTCGCACTGCGTAGTGTTGTGCACGATGCAATTGCAGTTGAACCGTATTACGCGATTTTTGGCACTCCAATGATTCAAAACGGCAAATCTTATGAAATACTTCGTAAACTAGGTGTCGTTAAAGAATCGAAAATCGAAATATTAAATAAAGACGATAAACTTGAGCTAATAAGAGCAAAAATTTTTGAAAATTTGAAACTCGCCCATCAAAAAGGTGAAAAAGTATACAATACCAGAAGTAAAGACGTCAAATATAAAATAGGTCAAATAGTTTACCGAAGAAACTTTAGACAAAGCAATAAAATTGACAATTACAACGCGAAACTTGGTGCAAAATTTATTAAATCGATTATTTTAAACACCGTAGGCAATTCACTTTACGAGATAGGAAATTTAAAAGGCGAGAAGGTTGGAGTATATCACGCGAAAGATCTTCATGTTTAGAAACGATATCAAAATCACGCACTCAGATGATGTTGCTTAATGTGATATTAGGTTAAGGTACTTCAGTGATTTTTTTATTGTTATATAGTTTATTTATTTATATATTATATAGTTTATTTATTTATATAGCTTATTTTATAGTATTTTTATTTACATTTATGATCTGTGATATTTTTTTTTATATATAGTTTATTTATTTATAGTTTATTTAATTAGCCTAGCTTCTACAATCTGTGATATTTTCTTTTAGTTTATTAAGTTAGCTTAGTTTTATTATCTGTGATAATTTTCTTTTAGAGTTTTATATTTACAATATTTATCTGTGATTTTTTTTATAGTTTAGTTTTTTTTTTATCTGTGATTTAAATTTTTTTGTCAAAGTACCTGATTTTCTTTAAAAAAATAGTTTATTTTAAGTTCTACTGTGATATTAGTTTTACTTTAGTTTAAGAGCTTATCTGTGATTTTTTTTTAGTAAAAGTACCTTATTTTCTTTTTAAGTTAGGTTATTTTATCGTTCATCTGTGATATTAATAATTAAGTAAAACCACCTGAGTTAATCTGTGATAGTTAGAGATTAAGCTGAAGTACCTGATCTTTTTTGTAGGATAAAATGCCTGATTTTACCTGTGATATTAGTATAGATAGTTAGTAAAAGTACCTGATTATAGTTAAATTTTTTTAGGTTAGTTTTTTTTTTATTATAATACTTTTTTTTAATTTTTTTTGAAGCGCCGAATTCTTGTTCTCTCTTAGATATCGTCAGGGTTCTCAGGTTTGTGTCATATAATATCTAATAGTATACCTTAGGCACGAATAAATAATGATTAGTCGAGCAGGAGGTGTACTGAGAGGTGGCAAGAACCACCCCATACGGCGAGCTGAAGCCGAGCGACCGCAAGCGTGCCGCAGCCTCCTCCAGTACACCGAAGCATTCCTCCGTGGAAACCAGGCTCCTAACAATGTTTTTTTTGTTGTTTGCGGTTCTTGACCGAAGCGAGGGTATCCTTTGAAGAAAAAAAGCATTCCTTTGTTCCAAGAAACAAGAGAACAAGCTTTTGAAGAAGACAAAGACCAGCATTATCACCAGAGGGTATTATACCTATAGCCCATATATATATAGATATCCCACTGGGGACATATAAGGGTATTTGTTGAAAAAGGGTGCTTCGCAGAGGAAAAAGAGAGGTGAAGAATAGCAGGAGAAGAGGAAATTGAAGATCCTAGAAAAGTGAAAAAAAGGAAGAAGTGTGAAAAAAAAGTGAAAAAGAAAAACTTAAAGAATAATTTGGAATTTTTTTAACTTAAACCTATAATTTTTTTGAATAATTAACGTAGTATACATAAGTGTAAAATTGGGTTCTCCAAATCTTTTTTTTTTTTTTTGAAAAATTCTATTTTTGAATTCTTAAAAGTATAAGAAAGATTAAAGTGATCTTAAAGATTTAAATTCAAATAATTCAGTGAAGAAGTGAATTAGTCTACGCCTGTTTCTCCAGCGTGCTGCCGGCAGGACTACGAGGGACCAGGAAAACTGTAAGTGATTATTGTTCTAGTGATTTTGAGGATAAAAAGATCCCATTTGATAACCTTTAAGGTCAATTTTCTTTTCTTTTTCGTTTAAATTTTTGTATTTTTAGTTTTTTTTTTATATTATTAAAGTGAAGAAAAGAAACGAGTGGGAGAGCTCGATTGAGTTTTGTTTTTAGATTTTTTTTAATGAAGATAATTTTGAATAAAATTGTAATTTGAAAAATTTAAAAGTAAATAATCATGGTGTGCTAATTTCATAGCTAGTGGTGTGTGGAGGTTTGGTAAAGCCGTCCAGATGTAAATTTGGTTTGAGGACATGACAGACTAACTTTTCTCTACTGACTAACCCGTGACTGGTTGGGTTCGTTTAGGGGCTATTTCCAACAAAAGAGGCCATGGAATTAGCGAAGGATGTATCTTCAAGATACTTGGGTGGGTGGCCAGACCTTCGTCAACAACATCAGACGAACGTTTGGAATTCAGGGTGACGGTACTTAGGAGGGATAAGAAAGAGGTGCTTTAGGGAAAAGTTACATATTTTTTTTTGGTGTAGGGATTAGTTTTAGGTTAGGGTTTAATTTTTTTTTATTTTACTTTTTTCTTAATCATTTTTTTTACTTACTTATTTTATAATTTTTTTTAGGTTAGGGCTTATATTTTTTTTTTTTTACTTTTTTTATTAATTTTTCGTTATTTAATTTTTTTTCATTAGTTTTCTAGGTGAAGGTTTTTTTTTTCAATTAAAATTTGGTTTTGTTAGTTAGGTGTAATTTTTTTTAGTTAAATTTTTTTAGGTTAGTTTTTTTTTATTATAATACTTTTTTTTAATTTTTTTTGAAGCGCCGAATTCTTGTTCTCTCTTAGATATCGTCAGGGTTCTCAGGTTTGTGTCATATAATATCTAATAGTATACCTTAGGCACGAATAAATAATGATTAGTCGAGCAGGAGGTGTACTGAGAGGTGGCAAGAACCACCCCATACGGCGAGCTGAAGCCGAGCGACCGCAAGCGTGCCGCAGCCTCCTCCAGTACACCGAAGCATTCCTCCGTGGAAACCAGGCTCCTAACATCCATGAGATGGAATATGGTTAGGCTTACTTCTGTTAAATATTTCAAACGTCTTCCTGGGTGAAGTCTATTTCTGACAAATTAAACACTTCTGAAGTAACAAACAACACCCAAATTCATGTTGACCTGTGTTCACTTCGAGACTTTTTTGTACTCAACTCACATACAAGGCACTGCTCCTCATTTGTGTCCAATGTCCAAAAATGTAAGAATGAAAAGATTTCCAACTAAGAACTGAACAAAATTCGAATTCATCTTGCCTTACCATACGTATAAAGATAAACCCATATGGACTTAGATTTCCATTGTCAAAATGAACGAGCAAAACGAGTTACCCTTTTTTTTCATTTCCTGATAGCCTGGGAAGCATAGTCAGAATAATCGTTATGATTATATGAGGATTTGGTCTGAAAGCCGCCTAATTGGTGGGCGGAATGTCATTTGAGAATGTGAAATATATGAAGTTTTTTTTTCTTTTCCGAGAAAATTCTGTGTCAGGATTATGATATGAGTTATGATGACTGATGAGTAAAAAAGGAGCTTTTTTTCTGTGGTTGAATTCAGGGGCTAAAAATGTGTGTGAATGTGTGTGAATTGTGGAATATAAAATGTGTGGTTAGGATGAATACTCATTTGAATTATTTTTATTTCTTTTTGGGGCTTAAATAGGTACAGCCTGATGTTGGTATATCGTATTTAGGTATACTGATAGGATGGTATATACTATTCCGTGGGAAGCTTAATGGTGATAAATAGCTTAAAGTAAGAGCAGAATAATGAAGATAAAGGTATTTATGGTTAAAAGTGCACATATTATACATTCGTATTTTTTTTTGTTTGGTACATAAATGGAAAACTGGGCCGATTTAGGCACATAAACGTATGCTAAGAGTTTTAAATGGGAATGTGTTTTTTTTTAAGAACATAATTCTAATGGAGTCTCGAGTAGACAAGGTTTCTGTTTTTTTTTTTTGTATTTGCCGGAACATTATAATCTTAGACATAGTTACGGGAACAGATTTTTTTACTGGCTTCGAGCTCATCTTTACTTTAATTTTTCGTTATCTTTAGGGACATTATTTTTTGCGTTTATTGTGGGCACTTTATTTTGTTTGATTTGGTGTTACTACAAAAAGGATCAAATTTAAGTCAGTTGTTTATCTTTCTCAGGAACTACGCCATTTTAAATTATCTAAATCAATCATGGCGGACATGTTGTTTTGGTGACATCTGTCAAATCTCATGAGCTTAAAGTTCATGATCATTGACTACGTCGTTTGTTCGCTGAGAAGACTCCGAAGTGCTTGGAAATAGACCACAATTTTGGCCGAAAATATCTTCAACAACCTACACGAGGTTTACGAGGTTACAATGCATCCTCAAAGAGTTACCATTTGGTGTGAATTTTGGTCCGCTGGCGTCATTGGTATCTATACTTTATCGAAAACGACGTTGGTGATGCGGTCACCGTTAATGGCGAGCACTACAGAACGATGATAAAAAATTTCTTATAGTCCAAATTGAATATCTTAAAATCATCATCAAACCAAACAAAAGGCATAATGAGTCTTAAAAACTATAGTGAACCAAGATGACTTCCCTAAGTAATTTAAGTTCCGATTAGATTTGACCAATGGAAGCTAATTGAACTTTATGTACTATATTCATTTGTATCCAGTTAAACATCTAAGAGTGAAAACTTAGAGATTTAAGCTTTATCAAAAGATGTTCTTAGCTTACTCTATTAAATGCTTTTGAAAAATAAGTATTATGATGCCAACCCTATTTTCGAGAGACAGGTTAAGAATTCTGTGCAAAGGCTTAGATAAATTGAACATACGATGGTTAAAAAAATGTCAGGAATATTGTCAGGAGACAGACTCACTCTATTGTCCAATTTTCCGGAAAAAAATTCTTCTACTGTCAAATAAATAGGTAGGTACATATATAAGTTTTAGTAGGAATGTCATAATTTATTTAAGGGTGATCTTATGACTTTTCCAACTTATGAACATTCAAACGTCTTAGCTACGAAATACTTGCTTATGAAAATGGATACTTTTGGTAGAAAATTCACTTCCTCCCAACAAGTAGTATTCCGAAATTATCTCTTGTCAAAAGAAGCTGGGAATTGAATGTATGCCTCGCCGTGCTACTTTATCGTACTTGTACATAGCAAATAAAAGTTCTCTAGCTTATTACTAAAGGTTTTTTTTTTATATAGGAATTAAATTTGAATAAAACAAACTGTAAATGAGATATCATTTAAATTTCATATTAACTTAAAGGCTCATTTTTGCCCTTAGGTATATAAAATGACATAATGCAAATGCTTGCCACAACGTTGCTGCTTGTCGCGCATCAAAAATTTCCATCGCAAATATCTCAGACTGAATTCGACCATTGGCATTGAATATGTTAGGTTCAGGATAGTTGAAACTTGTAATTTATTGGAATAGACCTGTGACTTAAGAAAAACACACACGGGGCCAAATAACAAGATCTAGGTGACCAATTCGAATTCGGCCCAAAATAAATTGGTTGACGGTGATGACTTGGCCAACGTCCTTCTCAAATCAATATGGACAGATGACGTCATCACCAGTGCAAAATCAACACTAAACAGTAATTTTCTCTGGTTGCATCGCAATTTGATGGACGTCATGTGAATTGTGATCGTCTCCAATTCGACAATTTTGCTTTTTGATGAACACATTCATCCAAAAAAATGATGATTTTTCGACCAAAATGAGTGTCAACTTCCAACTAGGGATATTCACTAAACATCGATGTATCGAATCCATTCGATGTTCACCATACGAGACATCGGATTGATCCGATGTTTTGCCTAGTAAATTTTCTATTCGATGTATCGATGTTTTTTTTTAAATCGAAAAATTATGACAAAGAAAATAAAGACTTATTTTTATTAGTTTCATTCAGGTCGGTGAATATGAGAATCGTCTCTTTTACGAGCAACTGAGGTTACGCATACTTTTGCAAAAATTTGAGCATTGACTTTTTTCAAATTTGTAGAAATGACAACTAAGCAACCGAGATAATGCATACTTTTGCAAAAATGTGTGCATCAGCTCTTTTTTGTCTTTAGTTCTTGTCTTTGATTAATTTCTTAGGTTTAGTCTTTCATTTCACTGTACTGCCTGAACTGTACTGCTTCATATACTTGCTCTTATTCTCACTCATCTACAGTGTGATTTGTGAATCGAAATTTGCCTTTTTACGCTAATCTTAATCTAAAACAATTAAACTGATCAAATCTTTTTTGGAATTTTTAAGGAATAGATAATACTTTTGCTAGCGCATATTGTTAGTTTCCATTTGTTAAAGTAAAAAATCATTAAATAAAGTACGTATTCGATGTTGAAAAAACATCGATGTTTTTAAGCGATGTATCGGAAGACACCGATGCCGGTTTCCGATGTCTAACATCGAATAAACACATCGATGTTTTTCTTAAGTGCACCCCTACTTCCAACTGCTTGGGTGCCCAGCTAGCGAACGCACTTCATTGTCTATGCTCGCTAATTCTGAGCTACTGAGTCAGTTGAATTTGTACGGGACTAGGCCCAAGTCAGCACCAAGTTGTCTGTTAAAGACTGGGATCTTGTGCGCTGTGCAAAATTGACTTTTTGGGATTCTTCTGCACACTCTCAATGACAGCGGCGATGTTTTCGTTGAGTTTTGTTGACAAACAAGTATTAGCAAATTGTTCACTCAATTGGTTCACTTTATCTCAATGCAAATAGTCCTCTCGGAAGAGTGATTATAGCGACCATAAAATTTGCCAAACGCGCAAAATATTGCTCGAACAGAAAACCTACATACTTTCATAAGACAATTTTCTCATTTTCACATGTTGTTGAAAGCTGCTACTCTCCATGTTGATTTGGTACAGCAGATTTAATAAATGATAGCCCATTTGACAGAAGTAACTTCAATCAATTGTCAAAGTTTGAAAAATCCCTATTGGAAAACTCAAAAAATGTATCCATGGTCTTGGAAAGTCATATTTAGCAGAGTATGACACATGGAACAGCTTGGGAAGTGACTTTTTTAACGTCAAAATAAAAAAATTGTAAAAACAGCAGGGATACTATCAATTCCAGTGGATTTGTGCACATTGAAATCTCTTGAGATTTTGATCAAAGTTGACATTACAATGATAGTGAGGACTAAAATAGAGGGTCTCGAAATTCTGTCTGTCTGTCTGACTTTTCGACTACAGCCTAAACGGCTCGGCCGATTTTCTTTAAACTTGGTAGACAGTATTTTTAATTTTTTTCCCCCACACTATTTTTCTTTTTTTTTAGGACCGAAAATAACGAAATTTTATAAATATTTTTTTTTCTCAAAAACTGTCCCAGAGATTTAAAAAAAAAATGAAAAAAAATTCATTTAGTTAACGCTAAGAAATAGTTGAAAAAAAAACTTACAAAAAAATGATTATTTTTGGTACCCCCATGGTAAAGCTCCCCAGCAGCTTGAATATTATTGTTAAAGTTTTCCAAAATTTTTTTTTGGGATTTAAATTTTTTTTTCAAAACGCAATATTTCAAAAACCCCATGCTCGATTTTCTTAAAACTTGATGAATAAAAGTTTCTTAATATACATACATTACAAGATGCGAGGAAAAAAAATTTATTTGACCAAAAACTAACGGTACCCTCCATACGAATGTTAAAAAATGGTTTTCGAAAATAGTATTTTTTCGAAAACGGTTCCGAGAATTTTGCTCAATTTTTTTTCCTTTTGATTAATTTTTATGATCTATAATTTAATAAAAAAAATTGAAATCAAGATATTACTGACTGTACCTACGATAGAACCATTTTCTCAAATTTAGAATTTCTCACTATCGACATAACGGATTTTAATGAAATTTTTATATAGAAGCTTTTAAAAAGTTCAAAAAACGTTGCATTTCAAAACAAAAAATAAATAATATTTTTTGAATTTTTGAAAAAAAAAACTTTTTTTTTTTTGAAAATACGATATTTCAGAAACGGCTCAATATTTTTGTTTCTAAATTTAATTTTTATTTGAAAAATAATAAAAACTTTAAATTGGTGTTTCAAATATTATTTTGTATTTAAAGCTTATTTTTTTAAGAAACCAGTACAGACTTAGAAGTTCTTGCATAAGCTTATAATATTTGCTTGAGTCACATGGCAACCTGTTTTTAGTTTCAACTACTAAAAGAGTTGTTTTAGTCATTAAAAAAATTAATTTTATCTTTATGAACAGTTTTGTTCTAATAACATTCATTTTTGAAATTCCTAGTCGCTTACATAAGATCAAGTTCTTGCGACCAAGTCGTGCATTTTATTTCTTTGAAATCACCAAAACTTATTCCTACCTTTGGAACATCGTAACATTTTTTGCCTTAGAAGTTAGTCATGTAATATTTGAAGCATGTTTGAACTTATTTCGGTTTTCCACAGTTGGGTTGGCTTTATAAAATTGGCGAAGTACCTTCCTTCTTTTCATAAGAAAATTTAAAATGACAGGTGCTTTAGCTTCACACAAATTTTTTTTTATTATCTTTTTTTCACTCTCCCCTTCGACAAGACGGTATATCAATAAACCAATAACTTACAACCTAAATTCTCTCAGATACATATTACAGCATTGAACCTGAGGCGCAAGTTCCAAAATGTATAAATATTTATCATTCAAATCCTTTGTTTGGCGATATTTCCATCAGAAATACATGAAGTATTCATGTACTTAAGTTATGCGCCTCATCCATCAAAACAGACCTTCAAAAGTCCCATGGAATGGTTTTTGGATATTTTAAAATAATTAATATCAATTCAAGCAAGATGGCCTCCGGCGCGGCGCCCGATCAATAAATCCTTGCATTCTCTTACTCAAATCGAACCTTTCATTTTCCCCCACAAAAATCTCTTTACGATTGATTTCCCCGATTATAACCTTGATGACTTGCTCCAACTGAACAAATCAAGGGGCTTAAAACTTTGAAATAAAATTCAAAGCGAAAATATAATTTTCAATCAACTTTTCAATCTCTGTTCTGCATATCATCTTCCAGATTTGCATCATTGCAATTTAATACGCAAAGTATGTTCCACGTTTTTCCCTTTGCTGGCAACAGACTGTTCCCTCGATCAACTCAGACAAACAAAAAATAAAAAAAAAAATCCATCTCTGCTGAATGTGCAAGTTCACCTGATTTCCGTTTGTTATTCAAATTTGTTAATTTAATAAGTGCACAAAGTTATATTGAACTGAGCAAGCGAATGCCAAGTCAAGTCGACGAGTATGGGAACGATAACGACCCCTTCCACCTCTGATGGTATCGCAGGGATTCACCTTCAGGCTTCGGCTCCAGAGTCACATAAGGCATTGTGTGTGCCCTGGAAACATAAATGCCAAAGGCAAAGGTCCCTTGCCAGAGATTCACTTTTATGTTTTATGTGTGTGCCTGTGCAGTAAGAAATTCAAAAGTCGAGCGGGTTGTTCTTGTAGAAAACGCGACGAAATTGCTCACCAAACATTGTGCGGATGTGCTTAAGTACGCGGCACAGCGTAATGTGACTTTCTCAACTCACCTGTTTGAATAAACTTACACGTGAAAATGAAAAGTCTAAACGCAATCAAAGCTGAAATTCTCAGCGATTACAAGAATACCATGGTGAGGAATTTTAATTAAGTTTCCATTTTTACACCCCAAAGCCAGAAGCAGTCAGAAGAAACACACAAATGCAGGTGACATCGACTTTGGCGCCAGCCAAGAGTCAGGTGTTTTACCATTCTCGCTCTGAAAGAGGAAGCGATAGCTATGCTATTTGAAGCTATCGTGGAGCACAGTTTAAATGCATTACGACTTGAAATTGAGACTTTGCGGGCTGAAAATTGTATATGCAAAGTAACTACAACGATTAATTAGGTTGAACTGCAACATTTTGTGCAAAATTTAGACAATTTAATACCGAAATACTCGCAGAAGGGTAAAGCACTTTGCAAGGATATACTCAGTTAGCTTAAAATACGTTGGGAACATTTAACTTGTCAAAGGATTTAAATTAATGATCGCATTAATGAAAATTGTTTTTACTGCAAATTAATTATCAATTGTGCACAGTCAGTACAGAGCTTAATTAAAGGCGTTAGAATGTTAACAGATTGGTTTTTCTAGGTTTCTCCATTTTTGGTATCGATTTTTTGAACGAGACTTTGTTTCAAATGTCAATATAAAGGGTGGTCTAGCCATAATGCACGATGTTAATTGTGATTCACACCTTAACGACAACTTTTTTGCTCAAGTTAATTTGACATTTCTTTGTTTCAATGTCTGACAAATTCAACCATGGAGAGATACACAATTGAGCAGTGCGTTAAGATTGTTGAAGCCTTTTACGAAAATGGGCGTTCAAATCAAAATGCATTTCGTGAACTTCGTGATTTTTTTGGTCAGCATAATCGATCCAATTGTGTCCACAATAGATAGAATTTTAGCAATTCGGGCCTGTAGGAATTTGAAAACACCTGTAACATGCTCGCCTAGTTCGTTCTGCGAAAAAATTGCTGTTGCTCGTGATAGTGTGGCAGAAGAGCCGTCAACTTCGACTCGTCGCCGTGCCCAACAATTGAACATCTCACGAACATCACTGATGCGAATTTTGAATAAAGTTTTGAATTTACACGCCTACAAGGTTCAATTGACTCAAGAGCTGAAGCCTACTGACCATTTCAAGCATCGTCAATACGCCGAATGGTTGATTGAACAGACAGAAGTGAATGGTGACTTTACAAAGAAAATCATCTCCAGCGACGAGGCACACTTTGACCTCAGTGGATTCGTTAACAAGCAGAATTGCCGCATTTGGGGAAATGAGAATCCACGAGTGATTGTTGAAAAGTACAGCTGTAAAAGTAACGACAAAATGAATACTCGTATGCATACGTTACTTTAGGTATGTCGTTAGTCGTTACTATCGTTACTTTAGGTATTCCAATACAATTCGTATGTACGAGTATCACGTTATAGTATTAGCCAAATATGAGTATCGTTACTGTAACGAAATACGTATATCATACGCAATGTTGGTTGGTTTTATTTGAATCAAATAAGAAGATTCTTTTAATTAAAACATTACTCCTTGCCCAAAAATGTTAATTTGATTTTAATCAAAGTTGACATTACGATGATTGCTTCGGAAAGGTTTAAACTGGGATGTACTGGAATGCATCTTTTTTTCTCAGAGATTTTTATTATGTCAGACATTTGGAAATAAAGCTTCATGTCTATTTTGTAAAAGACGTACAAAAAATCTCAAATGTCAATTGATTGAAAAACTTCTGAAAAATCTTAATTTTTTGGATTTTTTTTGTCCCGGCTAATTGCGATTTTAGGACTTTTGGAAAGCATCTAGAAATAAATACTGTAAGTAGGTCAAAATATAGTATATTAATATTACCAATCAACCAAGGCATAAACTGTCAAATTCCATTAGAGGATGGCTGAGATATCGATGGATTAAAAAACATCTAAAAAAATCTAATTTTGTTTACCGAAAAATCGAAATTTTTGAGTTTTTTTCTTGTCAGGAAAATTGCGATTTTAGGGCTTTTGGAAAGCATCTAGAAATAAATACTCTAAGTAGGTCAAAATATAGTATATTACCAATCAACCAAGGCATAAACTGGCAAATTCCATTGCAGGATGGCTGAGATCTCGATGGATTAAAAAACATCTAAAAAATCTAATTTTTTTCAACGAAAAATCGAAATTTTTGAATTTTTTTTTGTTCAGGAAAATTGCGATTTTAGGGCTTTTGGAAATCATCTAGAAATAAATACTCTAAGTAGGTCAAGATATTATATATTACCAATCATCCGAGGCGTAAACTGTCAAATTCCATTGGAGGATGGCTGAGATCTCGATGGATTAAAAAACATCTACAAAATCTAAATTTTTTTTGCTCATGAAAATTGTGCAGAAAATATGAACGTAAAACGCGAGCTCATCTTGTGTGTATGCTTTAAGCTAAGTGTACACGATTGGTAGATCTTACAATATTGTAAGATCTTACAATGTCTGACAATTATCTACCAATGAGCTGACAAATAAGTTGTGTGTGTACACGGTTGGTACAAAATCTACCAATCTCTTACAATTAATTGTCAGAAGTTAGCTGACAATTCATTTTCAGATAGCCGTAATACCTACCAATTAATTGTAAGAGATTGGTAGATTTTCTACCAACCGTGTACACACACAATTAATTGTCAGTTTTTGTTGGTTATGGAAACTGACAATTGAACCTTGGCTGCAAATTGTCTGACAATGAAAAAAAAGATTGTGTGTACTGACGTACGCGCGGTTGAAGTAAAACTTCTTTTTCCTCAAGCAAAGCTTCTGTAAGATTATAACCTACGAACAAACATTTTGTATTCTAAAAACATGTCACTGTCTTTGACGAATAACGTGACGTTTTGACATGTCACTGACAGCTGCATAGAAATTTTTTTACCCCCAACGCCGGAAAAGAAGTTTTACTTCAAAAAAACATCAAAAAGATATGTTTGTTTATTTTTTTTTTTAAAGGATAGTGGTTTCTGCTTGTTAAATTGGTCGACCACATAATTCACAAACATTTTGTATTTTTAAAACATGTCGCTGTCTTTGACTGATAACGTGACGGTTTGACATGTCACTGACAGCTGCATAGAGAATTTTTTACCACCAACGCCGGAAAAGAAGTTTTACTTCAAAAATTGAATGTGCGCGCCTATCCTTAAATGAAATCGAGAAGAAAAGTACAAAACTGCCATGCCACTTGACAAGCAAGTTGCCTCGCTTTGTTTGTATTACCCTAGGGCTGCACGTGCAAGTATTGGCAAGCATGTTGTAATCTTGTAATGTACACAAGCATTTCTTATTAACCCGTACAAACCCGAGCAACTTAGTAGTCACCTGGCATTAATTCAGTATCCAGGCAACTTGGAAAGCAAGTACACTGACAGCGGCACTCTTGTAAAATTAATTATTAAAGTATTTGATTGATTAGTCGGGTGACGTTCAAATTTATAAATACCAAAACAAATGTCGGTGGCGTGTGCGATTAAGCGAATAAATATTATTAAAAAGTATAATTTCAAAACTTTCAGGCAACCTGATGGTCATATGGCATGCCGTCTATGACAGCAAGAATACAAATGGTAGTGGATATACCCAACTTTTTGGCCAGTACTTTGTATGCGAGGGTTAGGTGTTGGTAAAATTTATTTGGATTGCAATATGCTTGTCAATAATTATTCGTGTTGCATAGCCATTGCGCGTCTGAACCTATAGTTTTATGTTTATCTTTGAATGCAGCCATTTGAAATATGTAAATTCTAAATCGTATCCAACTTCATGTTATAATTACTTTGTATTCTAAAAACATGTCGCTGTCTTTGACGGATGGCGTGGCGGTTTGACATGTCACTGACAGCTGCATAGAAATTTTTTTACCCCCAACGTCGGAAAAGAAGTTTTACTTCAAAAATTGTATGATGCTAAAAAACGAACATCTTACAATTTCTTCATTGTCAGACAACGATAAAAACTGGCAGGCCTGACAATAAATTGTGTGTGTACACGATTATCAAATACCTTACAATCTACCGTCTTACAATTAATTGTCAGATACATTTTCTGACAATTAATTGGAAGATTACACGATTGTCAGCTAGCGTACACATGATTGTCAGATTTCTTACAATTAATTGTCAGACGATGATCTAACAATTAATTGTCAGACAAATTTTCTGACAATTAGTTGTAAGACTACACGGTTGGAAGACATTGTAAGCATGTTTTGCACTGACAGATCTGACAATATTGTAAGATCTACCAATCGTGTACACTTAGCTTTACGCATATTCCGTATGTCGTATCTGTGGATACTGAATTTGTGCCAAAACAAAAGTAACGACGTCGTGCGAGTAACGACTCGGATTTGTGAGTAACGTTTCGTTACTTGGTATTTCATTGAATACCCGTTACTCAGTAACGAATACATACGATTCGCTACAGCTCTATTGAAAAGCCGATGCATCCACAAAGAGTGACTTTTTGGTCCGGCTTATGGGCTGGCGGGCCGTACTTCCTTGAAAATGAGGTCGGCCAAAGAGTTACCGCGAATGGTGTTGGCTATCGCGATATGATAACGGATTTGTTGCGGCCAGAAATTGAAGTTATGGACCTGGACGATATGTGCTTCCAACAGGATGGTGCCACTTGCCACACAGCCTACGAAACAATGGCTCTTTTGCGCGAGAAATTCAATGGCTGTGTTATCTCACGTGGTGCGTGCGTCGTGGCGATGTCAATTGGCCGCCACGATCATGTGATTTGACACAGTTGGACTTCTTTCTTTGGGGATATTTTAAAGAAAAAATTTACGTCAATAAAGCAAGAACAATTCAAGAGCTAAAGGATGAGATAATTCGGCGACATTGAACCTCAATTATGTGGTTTTCCTCTACTGAGCATTTGGGTACATTCGCTCTACATGACCTATCGATCTCAGTCGTTGGACTTTTATTCGTTTGACTATCAGTTTCGCTGTACAGCTCGTACAGCTCGTGGTTATATCTTCTCCTCCACTCCCCATCTATGCAAACGGGACCAAAGATCACACGAAAAATTTTCCTCTCGAAACATTCTAAAGCGCTCTCATCCAATTTCGACAAAGTCCATGTCTGTACCATAGACAAGAACCGGTATGATGAGGGTCTTATAGAGGGATATTTTAATTGCTCAAAAGAGGACTTTGCTACTCAATTGCCTTCTTAGTCCAAAGAAGCATTGATTGGCAAGAGTTATTCTCCGTTTGATTTCAGCTCTGGTTTTGTTTTCTGAAGAAGTCGCACGACAGAGCATCGCCTTGCCTAAAACCTTTTTTGACATCAAACACATCGGTGAGATCTCCTCCGACCTTGATGGAGCAGCGTGTATTCTCCATCGTCATCCTGCACAAACGGACAAGTTTGTCAGGGATGCAAAAACTAGACATTACTCTATATAGCTCGTTTCTATAGATGCTATCGTACGCGGCTTTGAAATCGATGAAAAGGTGGTATCTGTCGATTTGTAGTTCCTGGGCTTTTTCCAAGATCTGCCGTAATGTAAATATTTAATCGATGGTGGACTTTCCTGGTCTAAATCCGCACTGATATGGACCTATCAGGTTGTTGACGAAAGGCTTCAGACGTTCACATAATACGGCCGAAAGGATCTTGTACGCGATGTTCAGAAGACGTATGCCTCTGTAGTTGGCGCAGTTCAGAGGGTCTCCTTTCTTGAGGATCGGACAGACAATGCTGTGGATCCATTCATCGGGCATGCTTCCTTCCGACCATATTTTGCAGTTGAGCTGGTGCACACTCCCAACCAAGTCATCACCTGCCGCTTTGAACAGTTTGCTAGCGAGGGCGTCAGCTCCAGCGGCTTTGTTAGACTTGAGATTTGATATATGTAGCTATCTTCACTTCGTCCCAGGCAGCGGCATTTTCTTCTTCATCGACGTTATAAAGTTTGGAGAAATACTCTTAGCATAGACTGAGAGACTTCTCATGCTCCTTTGTTTTCTTTCTGAGAAGCCGTTGTTCTTCTTTCCTCTTCTGCTCGTAGAGTTCGCGAGCAGCTCTAGTCTTTCTTTGCAGCGCCGCTTTATATGCCTTTTGTTTTGCTGCATGTTCTTGCCGGCACTCATCGTGAAACCAGGGGTTTCTTTGTGGTGGTCATGTAAAACCCAGCACATAAGAGGCAGAATCTCTGATGGCTGCCTGGCAATAATGCCACTGGTCCTTAATACTTGATGCAGGCGGCATAGGACTTCTTAGGAGGTTGTTAGAAACTCGATCGGAAAAGGACCTTAAGATCTCTTGCGATTGTAAACGTCGAACTTCCTCGCAGTACTTCCTTATTTTGGCTTGGGTCGAGTCGATGTAAATCCCTCCGAATGTGTGGACATCCTCTATACTCTTTATCGTTCAACTGGGTCACCAAAGATGTCTTATGTGGTGAAGATCTGGGTTCAGTTCTCAGCCATGTCTACCTTAAAACAAATTGTTTTTTTTTCAGGGGTACTGTTAGCCTGCCGAGGAAGTGGAAAATTCTCATCTAAGCCATTTGGGCTCCCTAAAAAATTCGTGGTTACCTCTATTACTGCAAACACGTATACAGGAATGGCTCAGAGTTGTAAGTCTAGGGACTTAATATCTCTACGAGCCGTTGTGCCTATAATTTGTATTTGTATATTTTTGAATTTTTAACTGGTCCTTTACACTTCAAAAAAATGTATGTCTACTTAATATGAAAATGATTTTAAGGCCATTGGACCTACTTTTGGCAGCCGGGTCATCATCTTCATATAATTTATGTTCAATTATACATATAAGCCAAGTCAAGACTCAAGAGATATACTTAGTTTAATTTTATTGAACCCTGGAAACTACGATTAATTGCATTATCCAAAATTGGTTTGATTCGAGCTGTAAAGAGATCATTAGGATCAACAAAGTAAGTTTCTGATGTTATAAAGCCAACCTT
Organism: Philhelius festivus; assembly: GCA_963931855.1. Classification (NCBI taxonomy): domain Eukaryota; kingdom Metazoa; phylum Arthropoda; class Insecta; order Diptera; family Syrphidae; genus Philhelius; species Philhelius festivus. The sequence continues at coordinate 211,982,825 of OZ007554.1, read as the reverse complement.
ACTGAGAAAAACCGGAATAAGTTCAAGCAAAATAGAAAGTCCTGTGATGCTCATATTCGAAGAACCAAATGTTTGCATGACAAAAAGGCAAAAGATACTACAATGTCCCTAAGTTAGTAAGCATTTCTGGTCATTTGTAAAAAAATAACGAAACACTACTTCATCTACGGTTCCAAAGCTCTCCTTCTGTCATTTCACAAGAAAAATACAACTTACTTACAGCACAGTCTGCTGTTAGTTTCATAATTCCAGAAAGTGTGATGACTCATCCTGTAATTGAGAGCGATAGAGATTCTATGCAAGAGACCTCAATGCACATAAATCCGCTGACCTTGAAAGTATCCCCCCATTGTTCTGAAAGTGTGTTCTTCAACGCTGACAAAACCATTGCGTACGCTTTTCCATCTGTCCTAGTCTACTCTCGTCTTTCCGAGTGGATGAAAAACAGCATTTGTCCAGTCTGTCCCTAAAAAATGGCGAATATTACCCCCCCTCCAGCTATTGTCCAATTGCACTTATGTCCCTTCTTGCGCTGATTAACTATCAGCTTAGGAAATATCGTCAAGAACAGAAACTTCTCAGTAATCGGTAGTATATGCCACCGAACAGTGGAACAAATGTTTATATTTCTTATGGAGTTTGGCATACAATTCTTTTATCGAAGATGCGGGCATTTGGTATTAGTGAGTCTCTTCTTCGTTAATTTCGAAATTAATTTTCTCCCGAAATAACCAGTTGCATGTCTCCTCTTAAGCAATTTAACCGCAATACTCGTGCTTCAGGGAGTGCCCATCAATTTACTCTAGAGCTCAACTACGGACACACTGTTTATTTCAGATATTCTATCATTAGCCGCACTACACGAATATGGAAGGCTTTACCCAGCTTAATATTGAGTCATTTTATTCAAGCTCATCTTTAAACCCTTATTTTAAATCTAGAGTTGGAGCTTTCTGATGCTGAGGGAACGCTTTGTTACCTGAATCCTAATCCGGGAACTGATAAATTGTGTTAAAAATTAAATTAAATTAAAAATTAATTAAAAAATTAACTTCAATTTAAAATTAAAGACCACACTTCTGAACTTATGCTTATGCATGGCTTTGCTGTCGTTCTTTCGACAATATTCAATTTAGATTGCTTCACTTCATATATCGTTAATGAAGTTGAAAAGGCCAACCAAAGTAGATGGACTTTAGCAACGCTTTTGGATCCGACAATAATGATGTACTAGAAGCTAGATAACTTTAGATATCATTCATCTTTGCTGAATCAGCTAGTGATTATTGATAATAAGTACACTAGACCAATTAATGTTTCTTGAGGTGTCTCCCAAGGAAGCCATCTTGGGCCATTACTTTTTATAATCCTTATAAATGACATAATATCTGTATTAAAATTTGAATATTGTACGTAGACATTCTCAAGCTTTTCTTAACAATTAAATATATTAATGATTGTTTATAGCTAGAAAATGGCGTTGACCAACTTTGCAAATAGTGCTGTAGTAATGGTCTTAAATTACACATACAAAAATGCAATGTTTTCTTTTTACAAATATTGTAATAGCCTTTTATTTGACTATTCGCTTGGAGATAAGTTTGCTAGGCAGAGTTGATAAAGTGAGAGACCTTGGCGATATATTGAATATCTCATTTCATACTCTATAATAGGATTCGTCAATAGAAATTCAAAGGATTTCAAAGCTCCATATACGGTCTTAATATTGTTTTCTGCACTAGTGAATTCTTTTCTTAAATACGCTGATGTTATTTGAAATCCAGGTTAACAAGTTTGGTGTGTCTTTATTGAAAACGTTCAAAGATGATTTACCAAATGCATTTTCCGAAGTGTAAGTTTTTCAGTATCTTCCAATGCACGATGCAAATTTCTGGGTATTTCGCCTCTGAAGACAAAAAGATCGTTACACGGCAGTTACTAGAGCTGTGTAAATTGTTCATTTCAAATGATCGAATCGTTAAACAATCGATTACGAAATGGTCCGATTATTTCAGTCAATCGATCATTCGATCATTTTCATTTCATTGAAATGATTCAATACTTTCCTATTAGATTTTAATTTCGATTTCGATGATAAAATTGACTTGTGGCTTTGATAGTTTTCACAAAATAAGCCATAAAATGCCAAATAACATCGAATGATGTCTAATTCGTACATGGATTAAAAAGTGTCAAAAAAATCAATAAAAAGAGATTTTATTTGTTGCTCCGGAAAAGAGCAATTTTAGGGCTTTCGGCTAACATTTGGTACGAAATACTCTTTGTAAAAATCCACATTAAACATACCGGATCCTGATACTCGTACATCAAATAACATCAGTTCAACCCACAAATTGTGTGTCGATCAATCATGTTCTTCAATGCCGAGTTCAACCCAGAAATTCCAGTCCACCGCCCGTTTGGCGTTCATAATCATTGATTGAATCGGAACAAATGGAATCAAGTAAATCATGGTTAATCGAGTCAACTGATATCGAAAATCGAGACTCATTGAAATGATTGAGATTGAAATAGAAAATCAAGAATCCAGAATCGAGAATCGAGAATCATCTAAATGATTGAGATCGATTAAAATGATTGATTTCGATCATCAATACTTTTCGATGATCGGATCAAAAAAATCGAATTGATCCTGATTGACACAGCTCTAGCAGTCACATTCAAAGCCAAGCCCTTATGTGACGTAAAGCTAAGCTGGAGATGAATAAATAAATACTTCTCTCCCATTACAATTTCAGGCATTCAAAACCAATGTAAATCGGAATCTTCTTTTCAATCCTCTACAACTTTCCCTAACACTCGCACTGTACTCAAGCATTTTAAAGGTAGTCAAAATCCTGAAGTGGTTGCAAAAATAAAAAAAGAAAATTACTGTCAAATCCAAGCAAAAACACTTATAATTTTTACTGGCAAGAGTACGATAACTTAGGCGCCAAGAAATTATAACGGTTTTTTGTAGAACAGTTCAATACAAGCATTTTTTACTACGGGAGGAGGGGGTCTATCTCCCCCCGTTTGGGCGGGAGGGGCAATTTAAAAAAAAGGTACTAAAATGGAAACAAAAATATTAAAAAATAACAGTAATACTTACAATTAAGTATTATAACTTTTTTTAAAGCCAATACTCTGATCTATTAAATAATTTTTAAATCAAGTAGAATCTATGCACAGTTTTTGAAAAAACGAGTTTTAAACTCAAATTTTGGTGAAAAAAAAAACATAAAAAAAAAGTTTAAAGTTTAATTTTTCAAAACTGCAAAGTTATATATTATTATTTTTCCTAAAATTCGTTGCTCTAATTTATTCTTATTCAAAAACTGAAAACTAGAAGATTTTATGTTGTCTAGTTTTTGAGAAAATTGAAAATAACTAAAACTACTTTTTTATGGGATATTTGCTTTTTTTGCTTGCTTACGCATTACGGCGTATAAACAGTGAGATATGTATGGGGGGGCATGCTGCCCCCCTGCAACCCCCCTGCCTGGACACACTATAGGATTTGGGGTAGGTGCGAGGTTGGGTGTATGCAAGGTTTCTTTTGCATTTACAGAATCTGGATTTAAAGAAACTTTGAATTTACCCTGTGGTCTATATCCAATGTCTACTAAATATAATATGTATGAGTATGTACGTAGCCCAAAGTTGCACATTTAAAATGTTCAGACATGAAAATTTAATACATTATGAAAAATTCACATTACCTAGGTACTACTGCACGAATGCAGCAAATTTATATAATTCCTTAATTAATATGTATGTTTATTGTTTGTGTCTAACAGTTTTAATGCTAATATGGTACAGGTTATTGTTTACCAAGGTCAGTCGTTATTCAACCTTTGTAAGAGTGAAATATTTTTATCTTTGAATAAAGAATAGCGACTAAGCATCCACTACTTCCTCCTAAATTAAATAACTTTTCAATATTTCAAAAAAAATATTTCAAAAGCATCGCGTTCTTAGAAGAAATTGGTCTAATTCCAACTAAAGCGTCAACTCCCCTCAACTCCAACTCAAAAAGGTGACAAAAATTGTAAGAATACAATATTATTATTATTATTTATTCATCAACTAGAGCATATTATACTCATACAGACTAAGATACATAAGTAAATATATATGTAGTTACAAATTTGTAGGTGGGTATATAAAATTCAAATTACATTTAAATGATTTACATAGTTAATCTTTTATTTTAATAAATAA